>JANPWX010019524.1:125058-200215 GCA_024734555.1 Trochalopteron elliotii | reverse complement strand
CATCCATCCATCCATCCATCCATCCATCCATCCATCCATCCATCCATCCAATCCATCCATCCATCCATCCATCCATCCATCCATCCATCCATCCATCCATCCATCCGACTTGTCCCCAGCCCTTTGGAACAGCTCTTCAGCACCAAGGGCATTTGGATGGAGTCCATGAGAAGCATTTGCTCCCTCCCTTTAGCACGGCTGTCCAAGGAAATGGTATTTCCTGGGATCCTGAACGCATTTCTACGCTGGCTTCATTTTTTATTCTGAGACTCCAGTTTCCCACCTGCAGAAGGGCTGAAAGAGTTTATCTCACCCTCAGTCAGCGCTGGGAACTGCTGATTAAAGCAGAAAATATGATGGGTCTTAAACCTTCAGGTGCATCCCAGCTCTTGTCTGCTCCTCCCTCTCTTGTGCGGGGAGATGGATGGCTCTGACTGATCCCACCAGCCTGAGAGATTCCGGATCCCAGGGTCATTCCTGGGGCAGAGCTGAGTGTTGGAGCCTGAGGAAGGGGATATTCAGTGGGGGATGAGCTGCCCTCAGAACTGAGGGAGACCAGGAATGAAGGGATAACAGGACAATGATGGCACTTTGGGAAGGGAGGGTGGATGAGGGGGGAAGGGGGATGTCAGGAGTGTGCAGTGCTCCCTGTGCAGGAGGAGCTCAGGGACAGGGAATGGCCAGGAGTCCCAGAGGAAGAGAAGGTGAGGAAGTCAGGGAATGGGCAGTTGAGGCAAAATATCACTCAGGTGACACCTTGGAAGTCTGGGTGCTGTCCTGACTTTTCCATGCCCTGGGATGTCTCTGCAGGTGTCCCCAGGAGGACATTCCTGCCAGAATCCCTACAGCAGGCAGGGCAGTGAGGAGGCAGAGGTGTCCCTGGAGTGAGAAAGGTTCTGAGGAAGGTGTGGGAGAGGCTGGCTGAAAGGAGAGCAGAGTTTGGCTGCCTCCATGGAAAAAATACCTGTTCTGTTTTGTTTCCTAGATATGTGATGAAGGATAAGGATTTAGGAGAGAGGGAGGGAGAGCTGCAGTTAATCCACTGATTAACCTGAGGAGAGATAGGCCAGGGTTCAGCCAAGGCAGAAGGGCAGGAGAGGGAAGTCAGAATCCCAGCCCAAAAGCAGCGGGAGGCAGGGAGAGCTCAGCCCTGGTCAGGTGTGGATGCAGAGCTGGAGACCATGGAGCAGCCAAAGGGCAAGGTCGGGAATGCCATGGGAAGGAGAAGGATCTGAAGAAACAGGAGAGAGACAAAATAAAAAGGCCTGCTGTGCTGGGATGGTTGGATGATCCCTGGCCATGGGAATCCAAACTTTCCTGTGAGGATTCCAGGCTGGGTGACAATGACACCTGTGGGATTGCTGGTCTCATAGCAATAGAGACAGGGCAAACCACAGCTCCACAACTCCATCTGATTTGGGATGGATCTGGAACAAGATCTGAAGTTGACGGACTGGGCCCGAGCAGGGAGGGATGAGAGCCTGAGCTTGCTGAATGTCCTGGGAGCACTGGGAGATTGTCCTGCCAAAATCCACCTTTTCCTCCCTTGTTCCCTGGGGATATCTGTGTCTGGACAACAACAACAACAACAACAACAACAACAACAACAAAAACAACAACAACAGAACACATAAAGACCCCCTCCTAAATCAACTCCTCCCGATGCCTAAAGCTCTTGTTCCCCTCCTGTCCCTGAGCACCTTGGTGGCCCTGAGTGCCGGCTGTGCCCCTGGACTCCCCTGGGGCTCCTCGGTATGGAGGTTTTTTTTTTCAGGGATTCTTCCATGTGCCTCCATGTGGGAGCTGGTGGTGTCACCCGCGTGCTCCCCCACACATGGTTCTGCTTTGGGAAGGATCATTCCCGTGGATTTCCCACCCGGCAGAGCAGGAATCCGCTTCTCTCCCCCCACGGCAGCGGGTCATGCTTTGCATTAGCCCAGCCCAATTACGACTTCAAAGTTCTCAGGTTCAGCCCCTCCCCGGTTCGGGGTGCGCGGGGCTGAAAGGGTCCTCAGTTTTTTGGGTCGCTGGGAAGGCGAGGAACCACTTCCCATCTGGAACCGTGTGGGATTTTTTGCGTTTGAGAGATTTAACCTGACTTTAATTTGAGGCGAAACGTCTGATATTTCTGATAGTAATACCATGGCGAAGGGAGGGCGGGGACCGAGGGCTCCCCCTCGCTCCAGCCGGTCCCTGTTAGCGATTCCTGGCATGCGGGAGCGGGCAGACAATCCTGGGAAGCCTAATCAGATCGGGAGCTGCGGAGCGGGGGCAGCGGGACCGGGTGTCTGCGAGAAACCCAATCGCTCCCAACTCATTTTGCTCCTGGCCCCCATCCATGCCGGGCCTCCCCCGAGCGGGATCGGGGTGGGCTCTGCTCCAGCCTCACAAAGCTCCCAACGCCTGCTTTGCCCTTTTTTTTTTTTTTTTTTTTTCCAAATGCCAGGGAAGTGCCTTCCCGACCCGCTGTGTAAATCAGGAGCAAACGAGGCATTTGCCATTTATACCTCACTGAGTTCATTAAAAGGCGGTGGGGTTTGTGCTGTGCACATGATTTACCTCAGTGCTCTTGGAAAAAATGCTGGGTCTGGGCCCGAGATACTTCCTTGGTCTTCCCAGGTGATTTTTTTTTTTTTTTAGTCCAACATCAGGGCAAAAAAAAAGCTGGAAACTGTCTTTGGAGCCTCCCTGGCTGATCCCAGCCCTGCCATGGGGACCACCATAGTCCAGAGAGGAGCTGGGCTTCAGTCTCCCAAGGGTTAAACTACAGTAGCTGGGAAAATAATTGCAAAATGTGGAATTAAAGCTTCCCTGCTGCCCGGCCCCTACTTTAAACTTCGCTGCTGTCTTTTAAGCAAAATGTTACTTAAAGGAACATTCTATTATCGCAAATCAGATTTCCTGGTTGGGGCAGACATGGCCAATGAGGCGGGGATTGCGGGGCAGATCCTGAGATAAGGAGCGACCTTCCTCCCCCACCTATGCTCCACAGCAGGGTTTGGATGTCACAGGGATTAAGAAAATCTCCTTCTTTCCACAGAGGGAATGGCTGGGGATGTTTGGCCATTCATCCCAAGGCACAGGATATGGTTGGAGAGAGGCCACAAGTGACAGAGTGACCACAGTGATGGAGGAGGTGGCGACCAGACACTGGGATGGAGCTCCAGGGGTTGGGAAAAGCATCCAGCCTCTGAAGCAGGAATTCATGGAGCAGCTTCCTGGCTCGGGCATTAAACGGAGCTGGGTTGCCATAATCTGCATTAGATTTAAACGGTGCAATAAATGTTTCAGTTTATTGATGCCAGACTGCAGCCAGCTCCAGCTGAAGTCACCAATGGATTCGTGCACAAGGAGAGGCCAAAGGGCTCAGGGAGGGAGCTGGGGGATGGGGGCAGGGTCAGAGCCTGCACCAGAGTCCTGCTCCTGGGTTGGAAACCTTTCCTAAGGAGAAGTCTGGCCCAGAAAAACAACCCTGGAGAGGAGTTTCAGTCCCAGCTCAGGAGAAGAGTGGCCACATCACAGGAGAAGAGTGACCATGTCCCATGAGAAGAGTGGCCATGTCCCACGAGAAGAGTGGCCATGTCTTGGGAGTGGGGTGGCCACGTCATTGGAAAAGGCACCCATGTGCTGGGATTAGGGTGGTGGTGTCCCAGGAGAGGGGTGCCCAGCCATGTCCCTCTCCCTTGGGCACATCCTGAGGGTGCCAGAGGGAAGGAATGGGGTGGGAGAGGAGTGCTGGAGACATCCCCCTGGTTCTGCATCCCTGGTTCCTTCCTGGCTGTGAAGGACCCTGCAGCCCTTTGGCTTTGCAGGAAGAACTCCAGACCCAGGGGGCATTTCCTGCCCCTTCCTGTCCCTTCTCTCCCCTTTTCTGGGCTATCCCATCCCTCCTTGCCATGCTCTGAGCTGCATTGCTGGTAGCACTGTCCCCCTGCAGCTGCCAGGACCTGGCTCCTCTGGTCAGCAGATGTTCCTGGCAGGTGGGAGGTCCAGGGCTGGGCTGCTGCTGAGTCCAGACCACCCATCCAGGGCCGGCAGGCTCTGCCATGAGCTGCTCCACACTTGCCAAGGACAGCCTGTGGTAGCCCCAGGCCTGAGGAGCTGCCACAGGATCGTGGCCACCCTCAACCCCAGCAACTCCATGCTCCAATTGTTCCAAAAATCCCACACCCAGATCCTTGTGTGTCTGCAAAGCAAGGGTGCAGCAGAGAGGGAAAACTTCCAACCCCTCACTTGAAGCTGCAGGGACATGTCCTGGTGGAATGCTCAGGGTGTAAGCCTGGAATGCCAGCAGGGAGAAACATCCAGCCAAAGCCACATCCCTGCCTGGCTGCATCCCTGCCCCCTCCAGAAGGGGTCTGGGAGGCTGCATAGTACTCAGGGATTAGTGGAAGCCCAGAAGCTCCAGCCTGTGGGCAAACTCCTCTCTGGCTGGGACAAGTGCCAGGCTCATCACATCCCTGGGGAGTTTTCCCGCTTCCCGCAGCGCTGAGATGGACCTTGGATGCCCAGGACACTGCTGAGCCTGGCAGGATGTCAGCTGGAAAACTAATTTGGTTTTAAAGCCAGAAGGATGCCAAAACACCCCCAAAAAGTGCATTTCCAGGGTCCCTGCCATGGGAGGATTAGAAAAAACCCACAAATTTCTCAATGTTTTCCTGACCCAAAGCGCTGAGTTTGTTTTGCCTTGATTTATGGATCCTGTTCCTCGCTCTTTGTGAAGAGCCAGACAATCCCTGGGGATTTATTAAACCAGTCACAGGTCCCCAAACTCGGTCAGATTCTTGCATGAGTAATAATTTGCCTGAAAATTCGGAGTGAGAGGCAAGGGACTCGCTCATCCCTGTGTATTCCCAAGGAGGTCGGGATGCTCCAGGAGGGCACACGCTCCCTGTGCTGGGAGCAGCAGGAGACAAAGCCAACACCCCACAAGAGACCTTCCTCCCAAATATTCCACACCTGTGAATAACTGGGAGAACACCAAGCTCAGGTATTTCACCTTGCCCATCTCCTGAGGATCCAGCATCCCCAGCAGATGCCTAGCTCCATCCGCAGCTGATTTCCCACCACCTCCCGCTCCAAATAAACACCAAACAGCCCCACATTAAAACAACATTAAGAAACAATCCAAACCATCAGGGGAAGGAAATTCCTGGTGTTTTTCTTTTTTTTTTTCTTTTAATTCAGACAGAGCTTTTTTTGGTCAGAGTCCTGGCAAACAAACAGCTGAGATCAGTTCCCAATGAGGTGCTTTTGGCCTCTCCGAGGCTGAGGAATGACCGAGCTGATTGCTCCGAGCTCATTTCCTCCAGTCCTTTGCACAAAACCTCTGGCAAACCTGGAGTCTGGGGCTGGAGCTGACGTGCTGGATTTCTCTGTGCTGCCACAGCTGCCTGCCTCAGCCCCCCTCACCCCACATCCCTCCAGCTCTTCCCAAATTCTAGCAGAACCCCAAGGCTGGGTCCCCCTGTCCCCACCAGCCAGGACCAGTGGGGCCTGAGTGGGACTAGTCTGAGCATCAGACACCCCCAGAGAATTCCCTGAGCTGCTGGGGATCCCTCTCATTAACACCAAACCAGTCTCCTCATGCAGAGCTGGTGGTGGCAAATTGCCACTTATAGGGTTTAAAGAGACTTAAATGTTTTCATCCTCCAGGCAAAAGATGCTTGGAGTGTCCTTATTAAATCCTACCTGGGGTAAAAATAGCATCCCTCAGAGAAGCCCAGCTCTGCAGTTTGTGTTCTTCCTCCAATCCTGCTCCAAGATGTTTTTAAATATCTCTCATATCAGTGACTGCCTTCCTGGGATAGCTGGATGGACCCCCACGAAGAGCTTTGGAATGGAACTGGAGGGAAGGTGTTTGGGAGATGGGGATGGGATGTTGTGCCCCTCCCTGGCAGGGTGGGAGCTCCCCTGCAGGACTGCAGATCATCCCCCCGTGCCAGGGAATGGTGTAAGAATCTCCCAAATTCCTATCAGGAAAGCAGGCCAAGGCAAGGCTATAAAATCAATAATCCCTCTGGTCCGACCAGCAGCAGCAGCAGCAGCAGCAGTAAAATCAAATGAACGCCCTGAGCCAGGCTGCTGATTCCAACAGGAATCCTGCCCCAGCTCCCAGCTCCCGCTTTCATGTTTCCCTGACTTCAGCACTACTGTGGGCAGATGCCTTGGAATATGATTTATTTGTTTGTCTTGGCAGCCCAACAAGGCATCCCGAGCCCAGCAGAGCTGATCAAGAGACACTTCCGAGGTCTTGGGCCCTTCCAGCCGGCGCACACTGCCCTGGGTGCTTCCAGGGGGTTTTGTTCTCCAGTCAGTGGGGGAGATGCATCCAAGAGCTGCATCCAGCAGCCAATCCTCCTAAAACAATGGTCTTGGCTGGCCGGGGGCTGAGGCTTGGACTCTGCTCCTCTGACTGTCAGAGAAACGGAGCTGGATTCAGGCAAGGAAAGTGCCTGTGCCCAAATCCATCCATTCAGAATCACGGGAGGGGGGCTTGCAGAATTCCCCTCGTATCCCAGATCCCTGGGGTGAGATCCTTGCTTGCAGGGAGCCAGGCTGGAATCAAACCTCGCTGAGAGCAAGCGGGCTGGGGGCTGGTGATGTTATCACAAACCACTCCAACAGCTTCTTGGGCCCCTTCCAAAAGCCTTTGTTTTTCCCAGCTCTTTGCTGTTGGATTGCAGAGGATGATTTAGAGCCAGAGCCAAGTATCTCTCAGAATGGAACAGTTTCACAAATTGCAAGGCCAAAGGGACCATTGGATTCCTCAGCCCAGCCTCCTGCATAAGCCAGGCCAGCCCAGCACTGTCTCATTAGAGCATTAATGCTGCAACCGCTTCCTTCTGCTGGGAGCCGCTTCCCCCCCTGCTTCCAGACACCACAATTCCCACTGTCAGTCGTATCCAGGGCTGGGGAGGAATAAAGTCACCCTGGGCAAAAAGCAGCATCCAGATCCAAGGCTCAACAGCAGAGCAGCCTCATGTCCTTGGGTCCATCCATCCATCCCACCCTCCATGCATTCCTCCTGCTCCATACTGGGAGTGGTAACTGGGCTGGAGTGGGATCTGTGGGACGGATGCTGTTGGAATTTGGGGCATGAGGTTTCTGTCCATGTAACTCTTGGTAGCAAGGTAGCTCCATCACCACCTCCATATCATCCTGTGCGTGTTCAGCAATCTGTGCTGGACCAGCTGTCAGCTGCCATTCCAGATTGGAAAGAGTGGTTCCTTCTGTGTCCAAGGTCCAGGGGGACAGAGGAGTGTCCTGATATTCCTGGTGACTCTGCTGGTCTGCAGAAACAGCTCCAAGCACAGCACAGGGGTCACCAAGTATCCCCATATCTTGTGGTTCACAGGAGGCAAAGGATTCAAGGCCAGGCTGGACGGGGCTTGGAGCCACCTGGGATAGTGGAAGGTGTCCCTGCCTGTGGCAGGGGGATGGGATGGGATGGGATGGGATGGGATGGGATGGTCTTTAAAGGTCTGTGCCAACCACAAGCATTCCATGATTCTCTGCTGGAAGCCCACAGAGGCTCTCCTACCATTCTACCTGATTTAGCTCCCCAGAGGCTTTGATGGGAACTCTCTCATCCCTCCAGTCCAAGAGTTCCTGAGCATTCCTTGCTGCCTGCCTGGCTCCCCCTCCTCAGCCCCCCTGAGCACAAGCCTCACCAGCACCACCTGATACTTTCTGGAAGCCGTGGCAGTTGTTGGGAAACGTGTATTTATTTCTCTTCCTCCCTCCAGAGTGTCCCCTCTCAGCTCCGGAACGTGACGTTGGATTTTGTGCCGGGAACACGCCGCTGTGTTTGAACAGGTTTTTCTGTTCCCTCATCACTCACCAGCTCTGCTGCGGGAAATTTATTGACTTTTATTTATTTATTTGGACTCTGCCATTTTTCATGTGGGACGCAGCAACTGCCGAGTGAGGGCAGCCCGGGAAGGGCTCAGCGGGAGGCCCAGCCTGAAGCCTTTGAGCCTCTTTGTTTCCTTTGGTTTCATCTCCTGCCTGCAGTAAACACTTGGACAAAGCTCTGCTTGTTCAGGGATGGATGGGCCTGGGCTCAGAGGAAGGAGAGCAGAGAACTTCTGTGCTGGTGGCTCCGGCTCCTCTTCCACCTCCTCCAGAGATCATCATAAAATCATGGAATCACAGAATGGGTTGTGTTGGGAGGGACCTCAAAGCCCATCCAATCTGACCCTTGCCACGGCAGGGACACCTTCCACTATCCCAGGTGGCTCCAAGCCCCATCCAACCTGACCTTGGACACTTCCAGGGATGGCGTGTTGCCTTCAGTTCCCTTGAAAATGCAAGTGTTTGAGCTCAAGCAGTGCTGTTCTCTCGCAGCTTCATGAAAACAATGTGTATTTTTAGAATGTATCTATGTGTTTACATTTTTCTCCTCTGGGTGGAGAAATGTGATGGATGGTGATGTTCACTATCCAGGTCGAAGAGGTGGCAACCTGTGTAACCAATCTCTTGACCTCTGTACAAATATATATAAGTAATAGAGTCAGATAATTAAAGAAGAGAAGCTTTCTTTTGACCTGCTACGTCTGCCTCATTCTTTGTGTGCCCTGAAACGGCCACAATGGAGAGTCCTGAAAACGGGACCTCCCTGAGGTCACACCCTGTGGACACCCAGCTTCAGTGGTGGCTCTTCTGGTGCTGTTGGCCAAGTCAGGACTGGGGTCAGGGTGATCATTCCAAGTCGATAAGGAAAACAGGAATTCTGGCTCCTGGACTGAGTTGCTCTCCTGGCTGATTCCTCCAGCTCTCAGCCACGTGCTTCCTTCCACTCTGGAATCCCAGCGGCCAGAACTGCTGTTGAGGAGGGCTGGGAAGGATTCCTGGGGGGCAGTGGGGCTCACCAGGGCCAGGAGACTTCCCTGAAATTTCTGTTTATTGGGATTAGCTGGATGTTGCCTGGCAGTGGGTTCTGAGCTGATGCCACAGCCCCTGGGAAGGGAGTGTGGGGTCTGTGGTATCCCACTGCTCCGGCTCCCTCAGTGCCAGCCCCTCTCCAGGGCCTCCAGCCAGGCCTTCCCTGCACCATGGGCCAGAGCAGCCAGCTCTGGGGCTCTTCCCAAGCCGTTGACTTTTGGCAAGGAAGTCCCACTGGCACAACCCCTTCCAGATGTGCACAGCTGTGCGCACACACACACGCCACGGCCGCCTCCCGACGCCGGCCCTGCCGTGTGCCAGGCTGGGCCGGGAGCAGGGATCGCATCCAGGGAATGCGTCACCCTGTCAGGTCCCGGTGTCACCTCGGGGCGTGTGGTAGAGCTGTCGGGACAGAGCTGCCGCCGGCCAGGGGTCCCTGCCAAGGCACCACATCCCCGGTGCCCCCCTCCCCGGTCTCACCCTGACGAGTTCCAAGTCCGGCGAGCGGGACTTCCAGAGTGTTTCCTTTGGCAGAGGCACCTCCAGCCTAATTATCCCCTCTTACGTCAGTTCTGCTGTGTAAGCTGAGATTTCCCGAACTCGTTCTCACCCTGATGCTTCTGGATTTGCCCTGCGGCTCCCTGTGGGAATGCTCTGCCTCCCGCAGGCACCTGCAGGCAGCAGGGATCACCTCTCACCCCGCAGGGTTTGGGGATTGGTGCCCCAATTCCAGTCCCTGGCCCTGCCAGGATGACCCTGCAATCCTGCAGCAGGGATCACCTCTCACCCCTCAGGGTTGGGGATTCATGCCCCAATTCCAGTCCCTGGCCCTGCCACGATGATCCTGCAATCCCTGTTTCAAGGCTGCTGCGCCAAACAAGCTTCAGCTCCTGCAAAAACCACGATTCCAGTGGGATGCAGTGTCCCTGAGGAGGACCAGGAGAGGAAGCATCCTATGGCTGTTGCAGGTATTGTTCCAGAGCCTGGGAAGCATCCCTGAGGATCGGGTGCTGCAGATCATCCAGGTGTCCCAGCAGATATAGCATCCGTCTCCAGGTCCCTCCAGGCCTCTGCTCTCTTTCCCCCAGGATCTTCCCAGCTCTCCAGGGAGGGATCTCATATCCTGGATGTGCTCCTCCTGCCACACACAGAAATCAGAGATCTGTGTCAGAAGAGCAAGTGGTTGGGATTTTTTTTCCTCTCCTTGCTTCAAGGTGCTCCCAGTGGAAGGATCCCACTAACGAAGCATCAAAGATGCTGCCCAGGTCTGCTCCTGAAAACTGGCTGAGTGTGAGCAAAGCCAGGAGAGCAAAACCAAGAAAGAAAAGGCAGGGATCCCCCACCAGAGGGGTTGTGGTGACGGGGCTGGGCATGAGTGGGTATGGATGAAGGACACAGTCACCCCATGGAAAACATGGAAAACAACGGGAATAACTGCTAGTCCACAGTCTGCACTGAGGTGTGGGGTGGAGAGTGAGGACCAGGGCAGGCCAAGCCACTTCCCGTGGCTTTTCCTCGGCCACAGCTTTGATCTATTTTTAAGGAAAGCTGCTGAAACACGGGGAATTGAGTCATGGTGCTTGGCAGTGGCCAGTGATGGGGCCAGGGAGCTCAGCCACAAAAGTGGTGGGCAGGATGTGGCCACTCCATCCCTTCCTGCACCCCCTGCTCCTGCCTGGAGGGAGGGAGGGAAGGGGCCAGGTGAGAAGGGAAGAAGCAGCAGAGAACTCCAAGTCTTCCCTTGGCCGGCCAGCCCTCACTGGATTGTTTTGTTTCAATGGCATTAGGGAAGGATGCGTTTGTGTTTTCATCTCCGGTTGTTGTGTCCCTCGAGGCCCCTTGTTCCAGCTCCTTTGTTTGGGAGCAGAAAACACTTCCACGACCAAAGGCTGGCCGAGAAATCCTGGAGCAGGCTGTAAATCTCCGCGGCCGGCCGAGTGACACACACCTGCTGCTCCACAGCTGGGAGAGGGGAAAGGGGAAGCTTGTTATGGGGTTTTTTTTTCTGCTTTTTTAATAAAACTTGCATGATTCTCATTGAGATTTTCCAAAGCAATGGTGTTATTGCAAAGCAGGAGGCAGTGGCAGCCATTAGTGATGGATTTCCCACCTCTTCAAAGCCCAGAAGCTTGGATGGAATAACGGATTAGGGGCGATATCCCTCCTGGGAATGGAGAAGGTGGGACATGGGGGCTGTCCAAGGGTTGGAGCCCCCATCCTGAGGGTTGGAGGGAGCCCATGGAATGCTGCAGGGAGGGCTCAGGGTCATTGGACAAGTGGGATGTGGTGGATGCACAGCTGAGGAAAATAAACCCCCATCAGGACTTTGGGTTGGGGATCACTTGTGACCACCAAAAACTAAAGGTAAAAGGTAAATTCATTCTTTCATTTCAGTTGTGTGAAGATAAAACTCCAGCACAGCAATAGCTGGAAGTTTCATGCAAACCACATTTATGGAATTGGCACCTTTGTGCCCCAGGAAAAGCAATCTGGGCCAAAGCTTGGCCCCTAATCAAAGCCTCATTTGGGGGAGGGTTTCATTAACTTTACTGGGAATGCCTTGAAAAAATCATTTCAGAAAGAAGGGAGAAAATGGCCAAGATTTCCTGTGCCTGCTGTAACCTTAAACCTGCCTCAGCCACGAGGAGAGGGAGGCCTGGGGATGGAATTGCACATTCCCAAAGCCTGCGCCCACTGGAATGGCAGAGGTTTCCCCAGCTGCAGACGGGGCAGGAAAGGGGGGAAATCTGGTGGGAAGGCACTTCTGTCCCTTTTGATTTTCCCAGAGTGTGCAGATTCAATCCCTCACCCGCCTCTCCCTTTCCTGGACTGGGATTAAAGGGGGGCACAGCCCCAGGTGGACCCTCACAGAAAATGCTCCTTGGCCACCCAGGAGCTCTGAGCTAGGGATGGGAGGCAGCCCCCCAAATATTAATGAAGGTAAAACAATTAGGTCACCTCTGATGGATGCTGTGGTCCCTGAAATGGAGGGGGGGAGGGCAGGGGGTGGTGTCTGCTGGGACCTGGGGGGGTTTCCAGCAGAGACCTCTCCCAACATATTTTCCACAGATCAATGAATTTTCTTCTTCTGTTGTTGAAAAATTCTGATCCACGGAAATCAGAACCTTTTGTGCAGACATAAAGATTTCAATGAAAACAGAGTTGGTGAGGATTTCCTTGGTGAGGATGGAATATCTCATCCAAAAGAGGGAGAGCAGCTCCGGAAGTCGTCTCTGCCCAGTTCCCAGCAGCTCCAGCTGACACTGTCCCTGTCATCCCAACCGTGCAGAGGGACGAGCCACGTGGCAGAGTGGCTGAGCAGGAGGCTCTCAGCCAGGTCTATGCTCATCAGCCTCAACTGGGGGGCTCTGGAGCCTGGGAGAGCTGAAACGGGAGCCAGGGAAAGGCAGGGCAGGGCTTGGGGGGCTGGGCCCAGCACCTTCTGTGCTGGCTCTACATTTTCCTGCTTCCACTTGGATGAGCGATTGCACTCGGCTGAATCACTGGAGAGGAAGGAGAAGCCACTGACACCCTGTAGTTAGCAGTGAGGAAGTTAAATATAGCTCCTACTCCGGGTTGTGAGAGACAGAGAAAGGGAGCAGGCGTGGAGCTCAGGCACTCCCATTCATCTGATTCCACCCAAAAGGATTAAAGGGATGTTATCCTGTGCTCCCCCTGCTCCCAGGATGTGCTGTGGGGGTCCATTCCACCCTGTCACCACCTCAGCACTCAAGCTGAGTCCTATTTTGGGGTCCCTTGCCCACCTGGGTTCTGCTCCAAGAGCCTTCACCTCCTTGCAGCATTTCCCTGAAAGGGTCACAGGCTCAGATCCTCCTACCACTGCTCTCATCCCTAAAATATTCCACATTTGATATTCCCAGTCCTGGGTTCATTCTTCCCTATGATCTCCTCTTCACTCTGTGTCCCCTGCCTGTCCCCACATCCCACTCATGTCCCCTCCTACGCCCACTGTGAGAGGTGGGAATGATCAGATTGAGCTCCACTGGAGTGTGAATCTTTCCAGAGGCACTTCAAATCAGTCAGATTTCCATGGAAAAAGCAGGAGACATATCTCTGCCACCATAGCTGCATCTTGGAAAACGCTGCGGATCCGTTCCACGTCACGGGAGAGCAAGAACTTCTCAGGGAGATAAACAAAATATAATTGGAAATGGAGCTGTGTTCCTGCTTTCCAGCAGCAAAACAGGGGGTCTGTGTGTGTATGCTGCACTCCCAGGAACGGCTGTGCCGTGCAGAGGGAATTGTTCCTGCAGCTCCTGCCTCAGGGAGATACCAAACATGGGAAATTTCAGCCCAATTGATCCAAGGCTGGCACCACTCAGCAGAGTCTCCTGATGGGAAGCGTTGGGAGAACTCCACCACAAGTGGTGGTGCCACAGCAGAGATTGTGCTCCCAACCCTGGGAAGTTGTCATGGCACTCACAGCTCCTGTTCCTGTTTAGACGGTGCAGAATTCCTGGTTTTTCACTGCATTATTCCACTCCTTTTCTTTTGTCCTTTCTCTCTTCCCCCATTCCTGGCACTCGAAGCAGCTTGGCTGGGCTGGGATGACAAATCCTCTTGTAGCATCTGCTGGGAACTGATAAGAGAAGAGCTGATAAGGCTGATGTGCTGCTCCTGCTGGACAGGAGAATGATGCCTTTGGTTGGGGCTGGGGCTCTTCCCTCACTGACTCCAGCAGCATCCCTGGATCCAGGCTGGGCTCCAGCCAAGCACCCCAAACTGGAAAATCAGGCTGAGGGTTTGGGAGCTGGGGCAGGCTGTGCCTTGGAGTGTGGTGTTTTCTTTCCAGGCTGTTGACTCTTTCCCGAGGTTAAGCACAGATGTGGAGGCAAACCACAGCCCCAGCCCCTCATTCTGCCCTGCCCCAGAGTTTGCAGTTTTTTGGAAGAGATAACAATGCTGTCTTTGTTTCCTCCTCTCTTCCCACCCTCCTCCCTCCCTTTTCTCATTCCCTCTCTCTGAGCATGTAAACCATGATAGCAACTGCTCCTCATTCCACAAATAGTCCGGAAAATGGGGCTGATGGGAAGGCAAGCACCAGTTGGAACCAGGGGAAGGCTGATCCCACTGTCCCATCACTGCTCAGGGCTGTCTCCAGAGGGTGCCAGGATCTGGTGTGGTCTCTGTGTGTGGAGGCAGAGGGATGACCACTAAATAGCATCCTGTACTCCCAGAGGTCTTGTTTTACAGGGAATGTCACCACACTGCCTGCCAAGCTTTCATCTCTTCCCATTCTCAGCTGCAAATTCGACCTGGCACGGAATAGTTGGAGTCTGGAGGAGCAATTCCTGCTGGGTTCTGTGGGCAGAGCTCTCCTTCAGGCCTGGCTGGCTCCACAATGATGGCGTTCCTTAGAAAGGCCTCTGTGATTCCTGAACGTGGTCCAGGTTTTCCCTGGGTGATAAACTCGGTGATCTGCACTGTCTGTGGTGCCTCAGGAGTTGGGAGGGTCTGAGCAGCCACCACCAGCCCCAAAATTGCTGTTGGAAACAAGGATTGGGAGCACTTACAAAATAACATCCAGCAGCGAAACTCAGGCACATCTGAGCCTTCCCTTGGCTTAATTCTGGGAATTAACCCAAGATCCTGTTCCTCTGGGAGTGGTGCTGTGGGGATCCAGCTGCAGGGACGTGGGGGCCTGGAAGTCAGGACCAGCTCGGACACAGGGTCACCACAAGGACCTCATCCTTAGAGCCAGGCTGAGAAATTCCATCTGGAATTTGCCAAGTTTATGTTTAATCGAGAGCTGAATCATCCCACACCAGCAGGGTCAGAGGCTGTGTCTTGGTTTGTGTTTAAGCCTCTTCCATGCAGAAGTGGAACACTTATCCTGGCTCTGTAGGACAGCAGGGACATGGGGAGCTGCAGGAGCAGGGGAGGGAATGTGGAAGGCTGGATGCTGTAACCAGAGGCATCTCGATGGCCTTTGGTCTGTTCCCTGATCCAAAACCAGATCTGACCCTATCGGAGAAGTGTCTTGGAGAAATCACAGTTATCAACAAATAAAATCTGGAGCTAGCCAAGAGTTGTGCCTGGTCTGGAACCAATCCATCAGTTCCTGGAAATAACACCAATATTTCAATGTGTCCCATTTAATGCAGTTTTGGAAATGCCTCGTGCCCTGTCCTTTGGAGGTCAGGCTCCATCATTAACCCCTCGCTCTGAGTCTCTGGCTGGGTGATCAGCATTGAAGATTCTTATTCACTGAATGCCAAGAAATTCCTCTTGGAGTCCATGGCTGGGGCTGCCTGTCCCCGGCTGTACTCCGGGGTCCACATTCCTCTGGGATCAGACCTCAGGCTGAAGGGAAAGTGCTCTGGAAGAAGCCCAGGGAGACAAGGTGGTGACAGATGAACTCTGAGAGGGGTGTGGGGGACTCAACACCCTCGGGCAGAGTGGGAACAAAACTGGGATGGAGATTTCCAAACAAACATAATATGACACAAACCATACCCTGACCTGGAGCCAGCCAATCCTGACAGATCCTGGGGCTGCATGGATCCTTTCCCTCGCTGCAACACCTTCATCCTCCTTGGCATTCCCCTGCCATGCCCTGGGAATCATTTTGGAGTTGTTTTCCCAGTCCACACTCTCAGTTTGGTGTGACAGAAATTGTTAATATTTGCTGTATCTCCTGTGCCCTTGTTTGATTAGCTCTCATCAGCAGGCTCTGATATCACTGGAATTAAGCTTTGCCTGTAGCAAGACCAAATCACTTTCTCTTATTAAAACAAACTTTAGGTTCTTGTTGAAAAAGGTTGATTTGATTTGTTTTTTTCCTGGAACTCTTAGCTGTTTATGGAAAAACCAGAATAAATAGTGGTATTTCCTTCAGACTGAAAAATCTCCTTTCTGGTCAGATCTGGTGTGTCTGTTCCCAGTTTTGTCAGGGACTGGAGTGGTAGGACAGGGAGTAATAGGCTCAGACTGAAAGAGGGGAAATTTGGGTGGGATATTGAGGAAGAAAAAAAGCTGGGGAGGCCCTGGCACAGGTTGCCCAAAAAAGCTGTGGCTGCCCCTGGATCCCTGGAAGTGTCCAAGGCCAGGTTGGACAGGGCTTGGAGCAACCTGGGATGGTGGAAGGTGTCCCTGCCCATGGCAAGGGCAGAACTGGGTGGGCTTTGAGGTCCCTTTCAGCCCAAACCATCCTGGGATTCCACGATTCCATATAGAACAATATTCCCATGCTCCTTGACCAGCAGCACCGTGGTCAGACCTAATGCAGAAATGCCCTAAAATAGCCACATAAATACATATACAGCAAATATGTCCCGAAGTATAAACCAAAATGAGGGAGTTTATGTGGCAAATGCAGAGCACAAGGAGAAGTGGCTCCAACACTTTAACTCCAGGAAAATGATCTGCGTGGGACCGTGCTGGGCTCAGCTCTGCCACGTCTTTAAATCCATTTTCCTTCAGAGAGTCCCTTTGGTGGGACACAGGGGCAGGCTGGGGCACAGGGGGGGCACTGGTGCCCTGGCTGTGGCACTGACAGCTGGGGGGTGCTGGGAGCCCCAGAAGAGGCAGAGCATCCATGAGAGGTTGAGGAAGGGGAAAATGCTTGGAAATTTTGGGAGGAGAAAGGGAGGTATAGGAGGATGCCATCTAAAGAGGGGAGAAGTGGCCTCAGTCCAGAGCAGCAGCCAGAGCTCAGTGCTGGTGGTGACAGCACTGGGGCAGGGCCATTACTGCAACACCCAGAGATGGGTCTGACATTTTATTTACTAGGAAAGAACCTTTTTCCATTCCCTGAAAAAAAAAAAAAAAAGAATGAGCAAGGGAAAGAAAAACCCTCTCAGGCTCATGAAAGGCAAATGTTCCCACTTAGGAAAAACTGAGGGGTTTTCACTCATGGCCTATGAGAAACAGCAGCCAGCTGGGTTCTCCTCATCCCTGTCCCCATTCCCTGCTCTCCTCCTGATACCCCTCCCATTCCACATGCCAGCAGCTCCAGCAGTGGCCTCCAGGACAACTGGGATGTTCCAGAGGGTTTGGGACACATGGAGGGGTGGCAGAGGAAGGTGCTGGGGCATCTCAGCACCCCTTGGCCTGGAGCTGCTCTGTGATGGGGTGTAGGAGCATCCGTGGACAGCAGGGAGAGGGAACTCTGCAGACCTGAGACATTCTAGAACACGTGGTTTTATTGCAAGGGTCGTGGGTAAGAAGGGCCTTGCCTTCAGCCACCAGCCTCGGCTGAAGGGAAGTCCCAAAAAGCAACAGAGAGAGAGAACAAGAGGGTAAGAGGTAAGAGAGGAGAGAGCAAGAGAGCCAGAGAGAGGTGGCAGGGGTTGGAGCGCAGGGGCAAGAGAGCTAAGAGAGAGCTAGGGAGAGGAAAAGGGGCTAGAGAAAGCAAGAGAGGAGGAGAGTCAGAGAGAGTGAGCTCTTTGTTACAATACATTATATCTCCTTTTGTGTTGAATATTCTAATTTACACTAACCAACCAGTACATGACACAAAACCCTATAGAATCTACATACAGCCTACAAGAACTACTACATTACCATACTGTGTTCTATTTTAAACTCTAAAAACTACTCTTTAGACTTTTCTCTTTTGCTACATTGACCTTTGGATCCCTCAGCCAGCAGAAGGGTACTGTTCAGTCAAAAAGGATTCTCCTTCAGCTGGCTAGACTATTGTTTTCAGGTTATATAGTAACTAAGGCTCAGTATCCTACAACTCAAAGCAAGCTTTCATCTCTATTTTGATTATAGGTTTCATATTTTCAGAATCTTTTGCTAAGCAATCATATTTATAAGATTTCCCTGATTCATCTTCCCCAACAATGGGGGATGAAGGAGCTGATCCCTCTCCCTCCTCTCCCAAAGCCTCGGCCTTCTGCAGAGCTGGGGGGTGGCTCTGCAGGGGGGTCACATCCCACGGCAGGGAAGGGTAGGGGGATGTAGGACCCAAGGATTTGGCTGGGTGTTCTCCTGTTTCCAAACACTGACCCCACAGACAGCCTGGCCTGGGCTGAAACAACCCTGAACCCAAATGCTTGTGGTGTCCATAGGACAGGAAATGTGGAATTAAATTCTGAATTACAACCTGCTCAGCCTGGAGAAGACAGTCAGATTCCCATTCCCAGGTAGCAGGACCGTGCTGGAGGCTGAGCTCATTCCCTGAGCTCAGGGATGAGCTCTGGGGGAAGCAACATTCCCTATGCAGCCTCCAGCCACCCCAAAGCTCTGAATGGACACTGCTGTGGATGGAAACAGAGCCCACAGGAGCAGGAGGAGCTTTGGGAGGGGGAATCACGGAATCCCAGCTGGGAAAGGGGGGAAGTGCTCACAGCTGAGATCTGAGCTGAGAAAAGCCTTGAGAGGGGAAAAAAGCCCCTTGGGAAAGTCCCCCGGATCATTTTGGGGAGCAGGGCACAGGAAGGGAGAGGATGGATGGGCAGGGAGAAGGGAAAGGCTTCAGGGATATGAAAAAAAATTCCCTCCGTGGGGCAGGAAAATCAGCTTTGTTTTTGAAAGCAAACAAGCAAACACATGTTCAGCCTAGCTAAACACAACCTCTCGGAGTTATTATTTATTATTTCTACCATGGCAACATTCAGGGACTTGTGGAAGATAGAAAGGGATCCCTGTGTTGGGCTTTGTAGTGACATGGAGCAGGAGACAGCCCTTGAGCAGGAGATCAGACACAACAAATGGGAGCAGCAGAGGGATGAAGGGTGGGAAGCGAAGGAACAATAACAAGGCTGTGTTTGCTCTTGCCAGCTCTGTACACATCAAGGGGGGTTGAAGGCTCCATGGTTTAGCAGCTTTGAAACTTCGCTGTAAACACGGCTTTGAGCAAAAATGAAGTGGGAATAAATAAAAACATTTCAATTAGCAGAGCTGCTCCGCTCCCTCTGCACTGCTGCCATCCAAGGGCTCTTTGGAAATGGGAGCAGTTCTGCTGTGGGCTCTGTGCTGACATGGTTCTGCAGCAGACCTGGGAAATCCAGAGCTCCCAGTTCACTCCCAAGTGGGATTACGGTCAGGAAAGATCCTGCAGGAGGAACAGACACACTGTCATTGGAACAGCTTCTGCTTCCATGCTGCTTCCTCCTCAGCAGCTGTGGTGAGGTGTGTCCTGCTCACAGTCTGGGATGGGAATTCCTTCTCCATGCCCTGCTCACAGCCTGGGTTTTGAATTCACTCTCAAGGAGGGAATCCCCTCTCAGGAAATTCAGGGAGCTCAGGACAATGGCTGAGAGTCCAAGCAGGTCCTCACTCCCCCCCACTCCATCCCACCACCAAGGGAATGAGGATCCAGGGATGATGGTGTGGGCCATGGATGATGCTCCTCTGCAGCCCCAAGACCCAGGGAAGACAGTGGGGTGTCAAGGGGGGCTTTTTGACCCCAAACCCCTCGATGCAATCCCATCATCACCTGGAAAGGCCAAGCAGCAGCTTTGGATGGACTGTCTGTGATTCACAGGGAATTGTGCTGCTGTCCAGGAGACTGGGGGTAGTCAGAGCAAGGGGAGGATTGAGGACAGCCAGGACTTTGTCTTGCCCTTCCACCAGCACAACAAATCTCTTTACCAAATCCAGTTTTCCCAGTGCCCAGAGCAAAGCTCCCAAGGAAGCCAAGCAGAAGTTGTTTTTCCAAAACAAAGAGCTAAACCAGCCCCGTGACTGGTATTTGTTGTTTACCCCTTGCTCCAGGGTTAATATGTGCTGAACAAAACTCCAGGGAAGAAATCTTCCTCCCAGGTAAACATCCGGCTCTGCTCGAGTCCAAACAGCTTTTACTGCTGACTTCAGAGGAGCCAGATTCTCCCTCAGTGTCTTCTCAGGCTGTTTCACACCAGGCAGGGATCTTCAGGCACTTTGAAGGGGTCAAGCTCCTGCTGGGACAGGTAGTTTCCCAGTGGGAAGCAGCCTGAGTTGCTGGCTCTGGCTCACAGCTCTGCCTGTGGTGGTTTTTGGGGAAGAAGAAGGGAGGGAGCTTCCCTGAGGGGTGGATGGCACAGGGAAGGATCTAAGGGGTGGAAAAGCAGTACCGAGAGGGAAGCCCAGAGCACAGCTGGATGAGGAGGATGCAGGGATGGAGGAGGCTGGGAAGTGCAGTGAGAACTAGGCTGGAGTCCTGAGCATGAGGAGGAAAGCAAGAGGAAATCATTCCCGTGAAGAACTGCCATGTTCTCATGACTGAAATCTTGCCTGTGATCCCGGGGTTTCCTTCTTGCCAGTGATCTCTCCTTGTCTTTCTCCTGCCAGGAGCAGGAGGTCTGTGCTGCCTCAGCCCTTTTTCCATCATTCACCCCCATCGTTTGGACATCATCTGCCTCAGCCCTGGCTCGGGCTGTGCACGTGGAGCCGCTCTGTTCTCCCAGCTCCCAGAGGTGACCTTGCCTGCCCATCCACAGCCGAGTTTCCAGGCTGTTATCTCTCCATGGCTTGGTTTGACACATCCCTGTCTAGAGCCATGACTGATGGCAGCCCAGCCTGCTCAAAGCCAGCCCTGGCTGCTCAAAGCCAGCCAGGTGCTGTTACCAAGCTCATTTTTCTGGCCCTCAGCTGGGACTGCAGCCAGGCACAGCTTTCCCTTCCGTCACCCACCTTTTTCCCTCCCATCCACAAAGGTGTTTGTCTTCATCTCTCAGCCCCTCCTGGAACCAACTCCCCCCATCACTCTCTCAGACAGAAGTGCAGGGTCAGCTCTGCCTCTCCCAGCCTGTGATAAGCAGCTTTTATCACTCACTACCTGCAGTTTCAAACCCACTGTATTTCTTCATCTTCCCTCAGATGCAGGAGGGTTCCCAGACTGCTGATGGTGCTTCTTCATGCCCCTTGAACCTGGGTAAAAAAAAACCCTGGCCATGGCTCCCTTTCCCTCTCCTCATCATTGCCCTCCTGCCCTGCACCTGGAGAGAAATAATAATAATAGTAATAATAATAATAATAATAATAATAATAATAAATAAGTAATGTAATCACAGTATGATTTGGGTAGGAAGAAACCTTGCAGACCACCTTGTTCCAAAGCCTGCCATGAGCAGGGACACCTTCCACTATCCCAGGTTCAACCTGGCCTTGGGCACTTCCAGGGATGGGGCAGCCACGGCTGGGATGAGCAGCCGCAGCAGACCAGGTTGGACAGGCCTCGGAGCAACCTGGGATAGTGGAAGGTGTTGCTGCCCATGGCAGAGGGTGGCACTGGATGAACTTTGAGGTCCCTTCCAGCCCAAAGCCATTCTGGGATTCTGCAGGCACAGCCCTTGAATGTCAGCACTGAGCACATCTGGCAGAGGCACAGCTGGATGCTGCTCTGCCAAGGAGCTTGGTTATCCCAAACTGGGAACCTGCAAAAGCCCCTCAGGACAGTTTGTTGGAAATGTGGCTCTGCACTCTCGGGATGCAGCTTTCTCCCATGCCTTTATCCCAGTTTTACTGCTCTGAAGGGCATGGTTCCACATCTGTCTCTTCCTGCCCTGACCAGCATTCCCACATGCCCACAGAAGGACCAGCTGCCCTTGGACTCTGCCAACACCCCCTTGCTCATCCTCATGAATCCAAGGAAGCCTCAATTAAACAGGATTAGTGATAACACAGGAAAATGGAGAGCAGGAAGCCCGAGGTGTAAACAGAGCCGTGGAACAGCTCAAACACACAAACCCAGAACAGAGCAGCAGCTCCCCGAGATCCTGGGGCTGCAGAAATGTTCCTGTAAATCACTGGGAAAGCTCTGGGAATTGGCACAACAAACCTGAGGGCAGAGCCTGCTGTTCTCCCTGCCCGAGCACACCTCGTTCTCTGAGCCACCCCATGGATTCCGCCGGAATTTCCCTGGAGTGAGGCACTGCTGAGTGTGAGGAATTGCTCCGGCAGGGGCGGGGTGATGGATGGACTTGAACTTCCCGAGTGTGATGAGCCCCGGACAGGCTGAAATGAGAAAGGTGCTGCATTCCCTTCCTCGCCTGGAACTGAAATGTAAATGAGGCTGTTTTCCAGATGATCCAGCCGATTTTAGGCTCATTCCTGCTGCATCCCGGGGCTGCACAGTGCAGGCACTCTGCACTCACCTCAGGATTTGCCTCCTGGGAAGCATTCCCAATTATCTGCTCTCCCTGCCTGCCCCATTCCTCATGAAACTACTCGCTCAGACTTGCAATGCTGTTCCCAGAGGAATCAGAGCATTTCCAGTGGGATATTTCCTGAGTGAGATGTTTCCAAGGTGGTTGGAACTGGGGGGGGGGGGGGGGGCGTTCTGCAGAGCCCTCACTTCACCCACGCCCCAGCCAAAGGTGGTTTCCCATCTCCCTGGAGGAGCCAAACTCTGTGGAACAGCTCAAAAAAAAACCCCCAAAAAACAACCAAAAAAACCCCACCAAAAATAAAATAAAATAAAGTATCAAATCCCATGGGAGAAATCAGGGAGCACCCAGGGGTGTCAGCAGCATCCCTGTCCCTGTGTCACCTGAGGTCCCTCAGCCACAGCCCTGTCCTGGCGTTGTCACTGAGCCACGAGATCATCGAGATCTCATAACAGGCTGGAGTTCATGAAATGATAAAGCTGAGTGACTAGCTTGATTGAAGCAAAATATTTAGAGAAGGCTTTCCAGTGTTTATAGTAGGGGTTTGGAATTTTTATTTCATTGGAAATTTGGAGCTGCTGACACTGTTGCTCAAATCTGGGATGAAAGAAGACTGGAACAGTGGTGTTTTTGGCTGACTGGGAATGTTGTGCCACAGCCAGCTCTAACAGCCTTGTCTCATTCCCCTCCAAGCAGAGGATAAAAGAGAAATATTTTCACTTTCCCAAAGAAAGCCAGAACAAAATTCCTAACCTAAGTTTGCAGCAGCTGGGGAAGGAGAAAACTGCTCAAGAGACTTCCAAAAGTTTGCAATGATTGAAGTGTCTGAAGTGATGCTGCAGGTGAGCTACAACCTGGGAATGTCAACATTTTCCATACTGGGCTGCTCCTTCAGAACCCCAATCTATTGGACGCTGCTTTAGGAGCAGTCCAAGGTGCACCTGATTGGGAATAACTTTATTTGCAGGAATGGCTTTAGATTTAAATGAGATATTGCAAAAAAATTCTTCCCTGTAAGGGTGGAGAGGCCCTGGTACAGGGTGCCCAGAGAAGCTGTGGCTGCCCCATCCCTGGAAGTGCCCAAGACCAGGCTGGACAGGGCTTGGAGTCACCTGGGATAGTGGAAGGTGTCCCTGCCCATGGCAGGGGGTGGAATGGGATGAGCTGCAAGGTCCCTTCCAGCCAAAACCATCCTGGGACTGTGGGAATATCCCAGTTGGCTTGAGCCCTTGCATGTGCTGGAGCAATGCTTTTAGCTTTGGAAGACTTCATTCATTATTAAATTTCCCTTCTCACATCTCTTCTCTCCTGCATTGACCTGGACTTAATAATTTGAGGAATTTAATTGAATTGCTGTGGAATTCTGAGCTGCAGAGACAGGGAGAGCTGGGTGCTCCCTCTGGTGGGGCTGGCACAGGGGGGCTGCTGCCAGGTCCCACAGCTGCCCCTCCAGACATGACCCAGCCCTCAAGGTGTCAGAGACTGGCCAAGTGCAAGGGATGAAACCCCATTTCCATTCCCTCAGCTGCAGCTCTGCTGGAAGAGCTGGGAGGAGCTGAGAATGCTGTGAACACAGGTGGATGGAGGGAGGCAAAGCCTCAGAATTTCCATTAAAAAGGGATCAGTCTTATTCCAGGTGCGGTGGAAAGATGGAAGGGTTTCTCCCTCCAAGGAAATCCCAATCCCAATGAGCTCATGTGTGTCCTTGTTTGGAAGCTCCCACCACTTCTCCGTAAAGAGCCGAGCCCTGAGCTGAGCTCAGCTCGTCTGGCTGCTCAATCAATACTCCCTCCCCAGGTTAATGCAGTCAGCAGCTCAATTAAGGGAAAACCCCGTGGGAATGGGAATAAGTGTGGGTTTGGATGGAGTGAACAGCAGGTCCCTGTTACCCGGCTCCCAGAGCAATCAAACCCCGGCTGTTGTGCCTGGAGAGCTCTCCTGGAGCCAGCTGTCTGCATGGGACCCGTCAGCACCCCAGATCCCCAGGAAATTGGCTTTGCAAACAGTCTGCAGGACCTTCCCGAGCTTGGGAATGCTCTGGGTATGGCAGCAATAGGAGCAGTAGGGAGAGACACAGGACCCCCTTTGGGGGGCAAGGATGGAGCTGGGAGAAGTCTCCAGCTCAAACACAGAGAATTTTGGCTCCCTGTGCCCACAGAGCTCTTTGTGTCCCCACGCTGGGCTGACAGGATGAAACCTGCAGTAAATGAATGCAATCAAAGTGAGGAGGGAAGTTCCTGCCTCTGGCAGAGGACATTACAGGGGAGGGAGGAGGATGGGGATGATGTACGTGAGACAGGAGCGTTCCCCCCCTTCCTCCTTCCTAATGAATTTTTCCCATTAGCTTGAGGTGATTTTGTGAAATCCATGTTGATGTTGCAGACCCTTCCTCCTTCTGTGAGGACAGGAGAGAGGGACGGCACTGGAGAGATCCAGGGCTGAGGCTGTCACCTGGAATGCAGGAGTGTGGACCCAGCAGTGACCTGTGTGAGCAATTCCTTTATTGACCCAAGTAAATAAAGTGCAGGGAACAGACCCTTGGTGAGGTGGGGAGGGAGGAATGGGAACCATTTTTCCTTTCTGTGATAAGTCCTTGGCTGGGCTGGCAGTTGGAATCAGGAAGATCATTTCTCTAATCCAGATGGTTAATAAATGTGGATTGCTTTGCTAAAACCACTTGACAAAATGCAATTATTGCTGGCTGCAGAGCTTCCAGACAAGGAGCCAGGCTGAGAGCAGCCTCTGCTCTGGCTGGAAAAGCCACAGGGCTGAGGGAGCTGTTGTAATTTCTGGGGCCATCCCAGCAAAGGACTCAAAGGTGTTTCCTACACTCACCTTTCGCTGGGAACTTGAGGTGTTCTCCTGCACCTGCATCCTGCACAAAGAGCTGGTGCTGTCCCATTCTCTGCTCTTGGCATGTCCAGGTTGGGATATGGGCACGGCAGTGGGGGGACCTGGCTGAGAGAAGGATTGTCCCACTCTGCTCTGCCCTGGGGCAGCCTCATCTCAAGCCCTGGGGCGGTTTGGGGCACTGCAATATCAGAAAGATCTGAAGCTGTTCAAGAGTCCAAAGGAGGGACACGGGTTTGGAGGAGGGTCTGGAGGGGGCAAACGGGGTGGGGAGTGGCTGAGGGAATTTTGATTGTCCAGCCTGGAGAAGAGGAGGCTGAGGGCAGAGCTCAGCAGGGGCTGCAGCTCCTCCCGATCTCTGGGGCAGCTCTGATCTCTGCTCTCTGTGAGCAGGGACATGATGACCCAGGGAATGGATGGAGCTCTGTCAGGGAGATTTAAGTGGATATCAAAAAAAGGTTCCTCCTCCAGAGGGTGTCAGGCACTGTCCAGGCTCCACAGGGAATAGGGATGGCCACAAAGCTGCCAGAGCTTCAGGAGCATTTGGACAACACTCACAGGCACAGGGTGGAATTGCTGGGGTGTCTGTGCAGGGCCAGGAGTTGGACTCAATGATCCTGGTGGGTGTCTTCCAAGTCAATAGATTCTTTGATTCTCTAATTTCATGTTTTATTGGTGCTCCTTGTCCATGGGAGCAGCTGGGCTCCTCCTGGCTGGGAGCCCCATGGGAAACATCCCCCAGCACTGGGGCAAGGACCTGTGGTGGGAGCAGGGTTGGATTCTGGGCTGGAGCCCACTCTGAGGTTTCATTGCAGCCTTGCACAAGAAGCAGTTTGGAGGTTAAAAGCAGCACACTTGTGTTTATTTCTCCACTTTGGCACATCTGCTACTCACTAAAGCTATTTTGGGGGCTCTAAAAGTGGCAGTTTTAGAGAGCTCTAAATGGGTCAGCAATTTCCGGGTTGTTTTTTTTTTTTTTCCTTTTCTGAAAAAAAATATAATTTGAACCACAGATGGGAGACATTCAGAAGGGTTGAGAGAAGGGTTTGGGGACACCTCTTCCATCCCCAGGTGAGACGGGTCTGGGAGTGAAATGAATGAACATTCACATTTGGCATTCTCCCCTTTTGAACCCAGCTCATCCCATCCTTTCACCAGCCCTGGGGCATAGATAGATGTAATCCCATAGAATCCCACATCCTGGAATAAGGGATGTGATTCCAGGTAAATTTTCTTTGACTTGCTCTGGTGGGAAGTAAACCAGAGGTGAGTCTGTGGTGAGCAGCACTTTCCAGTCTGAGCTCAAAGCAGAGATGTGGTTCTCTATGCTCACACTTTAATTCCTAATCCCATCTCCAGCCTGGGCTCCCGGAGCTTCTCCAGCCCCAGGAATGCTCCCTGGGAGCTTTCTAGGTCAAACAGTTATTTTTTTAGAGGAAACACTTAAAACTAAAATGCTGCAGAATTTCCCCTGAGGTTACAGAGTTTGTTTAGGCTTCTCCAAGCAGAGGATCTCAATCACTGGGAACTGCAAACCTCCCCCAGACGTTCATCCCGCTCCTGTTGCAGGCACAGCCCAGTTTCCAAGTTTGTAGAGCAAACAACAACACCAGGGCTGCTCCCTCCACAGATCAACTTCCAAGGGAATGGCAGAGCTGAGCGAGGAAGAGGAGCAGGAGCTGAGGAGTCCAGAGCAGGGACCCCACAGCTGGGAGCAGGCACAGTTTGGATCAATGATCATAAAGGCCTTTTCTGACCTAAATGATTCAATGATTCCACAAGGCCTGGGAGCTGCTGTCCAGCCCCTTTGCAAGGGCAGCATCCCAGGGAGGAGGATGGGGAGGCTCCAGGGGGAGGGGGTTACCAGCGGGTCAGGAGGAGGATGAGGGGCAGGGGAGAGGGAGAGGGCAGAGGGACAGTGCAGGCCATGCCTCCCTCCCATCCTCAAATGCAAAGCATTCCCTCTGACTACCTGATTTTCCATCTAAAATTAACCTGTTCTCAGCTCGGTGGTGGCACAGAGAAACACAATTTATCACAACACAAAGGCAGGGTTAGAGATGTGCATTTCAAGGTGGCAAGGGTCAGGTTTGGACCCTGATCAGTGAGTTCCAAAAGAGCTTTATGGGGACAGAGAGACCCGAGGTGGGGATTTGAAGGTGGATTTTGGTCTGGAGGAGCTCACATCCATTTTGAACCTTCTTGATGGTCAAAGGTTGTGCCAGTGCCATTTGCAGTTGGGTGTCCTGAGCGCCAGCCACACCTCGGGCTGGGTTCTCCACAAGCACCTCCTCCAAAATCCATGGAAATCAGCACTGAATCAGCTGAGGAGTGACCCCACACTTCCACAGACACTTCTGCTTTCCAGGGAGCATTGGCCTACTTGAGCTGCTGCCTCTTCCAGGATGCTGCTTCCCGGGCTCACCCTCTTGGAGCAATTATCCCTCTGTGGATCCGCCTTTGCAGAGTTTTCCAGTGGGGAGAGGAGCTCAGGGTGGAAGGACTGGAGGCAAGTCAGAGCTAGGAAAGCAATCAATTGTTCGTTAATGGAGTTACAGTAAAGATGTTATCCAAAACCACCGTGGCTGCCTAATTATTCATAACATCCCTCTAGAGATTCTCCTTTTGGCAAACTGTGAATCTCTGCTTTGTTGCCACAATAAAAGCAGTTTCAGGGCTGTAAATGAGAGGGTACAAATTACCATGGAGGCCCTGACAATATGGCAGCTCCCGAGCCTTGGATTACATGGTAATTTCCATGCTATATCCAAGTTATTACATGGTAAGTGCCATGTCATTACAGGCTAAATGAATGATTATCACCCCTGCTTGACAAATTCACCTGACAAATTTTCCTCCCTCCTCAGTCTCTGGGATGTCTGAAGGCAGGATGCTGTTTCCATGAGGAGCAGCATGGTTGGGGTGGGCTCTTCCATCCCTGGATTTTCCCAGTCCATCCTGGGCTGTGGCCCTGGACAGCACAGGGTTGGATGGGCTGTGTAAGGCTATGGCCCAGATCTGGGTGTGTGTTCCAGACATAAAATATTGATAAGAGTTTTGGAATATCCATGGCAGTGGAAACAGCTTCAAAGTTCCCAAAAGGAACAGAAATGCTCCAGTGCAGCTGAAGGAACTGTTTGAAATCCTGAGTTAACAGGAGTAAAAAATTATTTACAGTCTTCTCTCAGCTTTATCATTCATGTCCTGAATATTCCACAGCTCCTCTGCACGCGCTGGGAAACAGCTCCAGCTGGGGAGTGGAAGCTTTTTACTTTGTACAATTTAAGGCTGCTTAAAACTGCCATGGACCTGTTCCACAGTTTTGTGACATCTTTAAATTCTCTTGCATTAGGCTTGAGGAGGTCTCATGGATTTAAGAAATGGCCACAACCTTGTCCAGAACAAGAATTCAGATGCTCAGGGAACTCAGGTCCTGTGAATGGGCATGTTTTTTTCCACAAGAATATCTGTGGATGTCTGTATTTAACCTACAGATCTTTCTAGAGCATGATCAGGCCCAGCCTGGTGATGTTTGATGGGTGTTGGGGACATCTAGCTGGAATATCACCACAAGAGATGTTCAGCCACAGGCAATCAGTGCCATTTCCCAGACTGGGAGTTTTACCCTGGAGAATAAACAACCAACAAGAAAGGGAAAGATTCAGAAATGTCAAATCCATTAAGCCCTAACACTTCCCTGGGCCTCAGAAGCTCCAGCCCTCTCATTCCTGCAGGGTTTGTGTTTTATTTGCACTGGTATCCCCTGGGAAGCCAAACTCTGGATGGGCCCAAAGCTCCTTATCTCCTCCTGTGTCTCCTCAGTGTGTTCTGCTCATGCTAAAGACTGACAATGCAGAAAAAAATGGTGCAAATACTTGTCCTGTGTCCCCTTCCCAGACAGACTGAGAGATGAAAAGGGATCTCTCCTTGATATTCCAAACATCCCATGGGCACACAGGCCCAGATTCCACACATGGCTCCCAGGTTCCTTGGGCAGGACACCTGTGTCTCAACTGTTCCCACTGTTCAGAGACTTCCATGGGAAACTGCCCTGCTTTGGCCCTAAAACCAACACCTACAGCAGCTTTGGGAACCTCCTTCTGTCCTGCACCATCACAGACACCAGAGCAACACCCTGGTTATTCCAGGGTAACCAGCTCCATGTCCTCCCTGCCCAACCTGGAGAGTTTGGAATTGGGAGATCGTCACCAGCCTCTTACCACAGTGACAATTATCCTACAGTAACTTTAGAAATAATCACAATCCATGAGGACAAGCAACATCCCCGAGCCTTCTGATGGTATCTGCAAAGCTCAGAGCTGGCTTGAAATGCAAAAGGAGAGAACAGCCCAGGTAGATCTGGAACCCCTGAAAGAGCAAAGGAAAGAATCATGGCATCATAGAATCATGGAGTCATATGGTTTGGAAAAGACTTCGGAGATCATCAGGTCCAACCATCAGCCCAGCACCACCCCCATATTCCACACTAAACCCCACCAAGTGCCACATCCCCATGAGTTTTGAACGCTTCCAGGGATGATGAGGGGCTGGCCATTGTTCCTGTGCTGTCCCTGCCCAGGAATGAGCCCCCAGTCCCTCTGCAGAGTAACGAGCAATGCCCATTCTGAGATTGTTCCCAATTATCACCACGGATAAAACTGCTGCCGTTGCTCCAGCAGCATCCCAGGGCAGGCTCTGCCAGCTCCCTGCCACCAGAGCCCGTGGGCTCTTCCTGTGGGTGCCGATGCTGCTGCAGCAGCTCCGAGGGACAATTAGGTTTCATCTGACAGTGCTGACATTTAGCATCAACCCCGCCTCCCATCTCCTGCCTGAATTTCCTTGCTCGCCTTTCAGAGCAAGAAATAAATGGTGCATTAGAGAGAAGGAGAGAGAGATGAGCTTTATTAGCTGTTTATGGAAGAAATTAAAATTGCTCATTAGAAACCACGGCACCGGCAGTGCCCCCCTCCCTGGCAGAGCCCCGATGGTTCCGTGGGGAGCACTCGCCTCGTATTTATTTGGGCTGGCACCTGCCCGGCGCCTCCCTGCCCTTCTGCAGATGGGCACGGGGGGACTGCGGGGAAATGTCACCACTCCTTCCCCCTCCCGAATCACTGCTTCCCCCGCTCCCGAGTCGCTCCTCCTGGTCGGCACCGCCGCCGGCATCTCGAGATGCTCCGCTGCGCCACAGAGCAGCCGGGGCTGGCTGGGCTTGGTGGAGAGGATGCGACGGGCGAGGAGGTGACCTGGTGGCCGTGCCTGGGTGTCTCGCGCCAGCCGGAGCAGTCCTGCGGCTCAGCACGGTGGAGAGGTGGCTCTTCCTCTCCATCTCTCACCTGCTGGGCCGGCAGTGGTTCCCCGTTATCATTTCACGGCAAAAAATTCTAACACAAAGGTTTGTTCACGAGTTTCGGGGCTGCGTGGAGCCGGCTGAGCCATCTCTGCCCATGGCCAGCTTGGCCTCCTGCTCCTCCTTTTCCTCTTCCTGCTCTCCCTTCTCCATGCCCTCCTGCCCTTCCCACCAGCTCTGCCCAAGAGCTGCCCGTCCCGGCTGTGCCGTGACCCCGCCGTGCCGGGGCGCGGAGACGCGGCTGTGCCGCTCCGGTGGCACCGGGGGCAGGCGGGAGGAAGCGGGGCCAGGAGCAACTTCAAAGGCTCTGTATCTCCTCACGCAGCTGCCATAAAAAACAATCCAGGTTTCCGCTCCCGAGTCCCGCGTTGCCCTCGCAAGGGACATCTCTGGGGGCAAACGGATAAATCTTTCATCTCCTCGCTCTGGGTTTTATTAAATGCCTCGCACATCCACGGAAAATGCAGATTGCTGATAAATTCGGGCTGGATACAGGAGAGGCAGATGGAGATTAACTCACTGAGCTGACTGGAAGTTGGTTCTTCCCAGGAAGATGGAGAGCTCCGGGATGCGCCGGCACCCAAAGGCAGAGCCTGTCCATGTGGCACAGCCTGGGAGAGCACTGAGCCCACCTTGGGAGAGGTGCTGCTCTCCTGGAGAGGTGCTCACACCCTTCTGGCTCCTGGGTTGGGGCAGCACAAGGTTTGCAAAGCTCAGGATCATGGAAAGGATGCTTAACCCTGGTGCAGGGACCAGTGGGGCCCTGCCCAGAGCAGGCACAGGTCAGGGAAGGGAAGGTCCCAGGGCTCAGCATCACCTGGCCCCACTCAAGGTGGACTTCAGCAATAGCCATGTCCCCATCACCCCCCATACACCTGTATGGATATTCCTGGGGGATACCTGGGAATAGCGCGAGGATGTGGGTGAAAATGATGCCTTCTCACCCAAAAATCAGGAGCAGCTACAGTGACTCACAGGCACTTAGGGAACGCAAGAGTTGCTGCTCACATGGGAGGTTTGGGGTGTTTCATTTTCCCTGAGCTCTTCAGGGAATTTCAAGTTCCACTGAAAGGGCTCAATGAAATTGTTTAATCAACAGCTCCACAGGCTGCAAAGGGTCCTCAGGCCTCTAAAACTGGGCCACAAGAATAGAGAACTAGCATCTTTACATCTGGGATGGAGGAAGGCAGGAAGTCACGGGACACAGCTGTAGCAAAAAAAAATTTGTGGGTTCATTGGACCTTTCTCCTGCCTGGCAAGGTGACTTCAGATATGGAGGGTCCATCCCAAAAGTCTCCTGGAGCAATTTGGGCAGGCATAGAGGGCTCAGATGCGGACAGTTCATCTGCCTGCTTGAAGATAGACCCAATAAATGTACAAAACTGTTGCCCAAAGATATAAGATGAAATAAAATTAGGGGACAAGAAGCTCAAGAATGAACTTCAAATGCCCTTTGGGGTAGCCAAGAACTTGGGGCTGTTCTAATCAGTAACCTCCCCATTCCCCGGCTGCTGCAGCGAGCCCTGCTAAGCAGACAGATTTTCCATTAAGCCTGGAAGAAATGGCAAAGTGCCTTAATGAATGTCAGAGTTAATACCCCGTTTGTTATAGGCTGCGACTGCAATGTGATGGGTTTATAAAGCTGGCCCCTCATTACCCTTATCAATATTATTCTTACTCGGTTCCCGTCTGCAGGCCAGATCCGCATCCAGCCCTTGGCTGCGGCTGCTCGACATGGGAGCTGGCTGCCTGAGGATCTGCAAGCCATCCTGCATCAGGGCATTTTCAAACCAGTAAAAAAAGGGAATAAAATCCAAGAACTAAGGCAGGTTGAGCGTACAAGAGCATGTGTCTGAGCGAGCGCGCAGTGCGAGGCATCGCTGCAGCCGCTGCGGCTCTGATTGAAACCAGACTCAGGAAAGAAGGGCTGTAAACGTTTTTTCACTGCCTGTCCTAAGAAATTTATGTCTCACCCACTCCATCATCTCCTTCAGGGCTGCCTTTTTTTTGCAGCTGTCTTCAGAGACCATCGGCTGAGCCCCTTTATGAAGTCCAGTCCATGATGTCACCCAGAACCATAACTCACTCACCTCCCCGGCTGGGCTCTGCGCGGGGGTGCCCCATAAATAACAGCCCAGGCCGGGGGGAAGCCTGCCCTGCTCGAGGAAAACCTTCCTGACATCGGAAGGGAACAGAGAGGAACATGCACACGGGGCAGGGGAACCCGGAGTGGGGTTTGATGAACACAAAACCACAACTGTGCAGAGCAAATGGGACAGAAAAATTGGTGATGTTGTGTCCAGCAGAACTTGCTCAGCAGAGGCCAAGGTGAGCCCCAGCTTCCTGGACATCCATTAAACCCTCCAGGGCTCTGTCTCCTCCCGAGAAATCCAAACCATGTGCTGGAGCCCCAGCCCAGGGTGTTGTTTGCTGCCTGGGATTAAAATGGCTCAGCAGTCTGGATGGGTCCATCCTTCCGTAGAACCCAACTGGTCATGACTGAAACGTGCTCTGACTTCGGGGTGTTTTTGGGCCCCACATCCTGGTGGAGTTGCTGTTCACCCATCACACTTCTCGAGAGCAGGTGTCCACATCAGAGAGCTCCAGGCCCCTGCCAAGGCCCATCCCCACGGTGGGGAAGCCGAGGGTAATTGTTTCATTGTGTCTGATAACATGTGGTTTTGCCATATTTATAATCCAGTGCTATTAAAAGGGGAAAAAAGAGATCAACTCAAAATCCCTCCACCGCAGTTGGCTCTAATTGTCCCTGTCCCACCACTTCCCCCTTTCCCAGTCCTGCTTGTGGGCTGTTTTGGCAGCAGAGCCAATGCAGGAATGAGCTGTTGGGATGAAGTTTATCCTTCGGTGGGATGGCCTCGCTGGGAAGGACTGAGCACTCTCAGTTTTCCTGGGAAGTCTGGACTTCATCTCCCTGGGAACAGAGCCTGAGAAGTGCCATGTCCCTGGGACACCTTCACCTCTGTGCTGGAGCCACAGTCATGGTAAGTCACAACCTTCCCCCTGGAATTTCATCAGTTAATGCCACTGGAACTCTGCAGTCAACTGGGCTGGTCCTGACAGCTGGAAAATGCACTGGCTGAGAAGAAAGGAATCTTCTCACATCTCCTGCATTTCTTCTCTTCCACTTGTGGATTTGCAGGGGTTGGACCCTTGGTCCCCAGATACTTGTTCAACCACAGAAATCCCTTCCCCATGATGGCTGTTGCCAGGAAAATAAACAAGCAGAAAGACTCCAACAGCATCTGCAGGACATCTTCTGAGCCACACATTCTGGAGAACTTTGGAGCTTTGGAGGGCAGAAGCAGGTTTTGAGTTCTTGGTGGTGTGGGCCATGTTCTCAGTGCCTGGAGTTGTGCCACACAGACAGTCTGTCCCACTGAAATGTCCTCAGGGACTGGGAATGCTGTGCAGCCATTCCTCAGTGCCTGGGCATCTGCTGGAGTATGGGATGCATCCAGGGATTTGGTTCTGAGATGGAATTTATTGCCCTCTCCTCTCCTTCCCTCTCCTCAGTAGATACAGAAGTGGGGGAGGGTGATGGTGTCTCTTTTCCATTCTTTCCTCCCAAACTGAAATTAAAACCAGCCAAAAGCCCACCATGATGGGAATGTCTGTGAGCTGGAGTGTGCTCGGAGTGGCCAGACAGGTCCATGGGATGTTACAGGCAGCTGATAGATGTGCCTGTCTCCCACACCAAAGGATAATATTTGTGGAAAGGGCTCTCCCATGTGTCCCCAAACCCCCACAGCCTTTTCAGGCTTCTCTTTCTCCTTTTTTTTTATATTCCAAGTTGCACTCAAAGCCCTTGAAACCACTCCAGTAGAGCTTGCCCATGATCCATGGGATGCAGAGGAGGGCTGCTGCCATGGCACTGCAGCATCCTGGGGGACTTCACTGCTCCGTACCGGGACAAGGACTCCGGATCACCCACCAGGGGGTCCCTGGGGGCTGCACCAAGGATTCCAGCAGCCTCTCCCTCCAGGTGCGTCCCACTGGTATTTACCAGCCTTTGCCACTCGGTGATGACCAGCACCTGACAGCCTTTGTGTTCCCTCCCTGCGGAATGTGAGGGATGCCCGAGGAGGGGGACGGCGCAGGGATGTGGCTGTTACCCCCCAGCCCTCTCCCTTTCCCCCCACTCCCGTCCCTTCCCGTGCATCCAGCTCCCCTCGGCGTGGCTGCCTCCCGTGCTGGGATAGCGACTCCAACACCGCCGTGGCATTTGGGATTCCAGCAGCACTTGTTGGGGTCCCTCGCTCCTGCCTCCGGGAGGGCTTTTCGTCGCGGCTCGGCTTTGCTCCCCGCCGCCGCACAATGGAGACAAAGGCGTTTGAAAAGCCAAGAATGGAAGGGAGGGAAGTGGCTCGTGTTTAACCTCTCGGAGGCAGCGCGATGAGCCGGGGCCGGCGTTGTCAGGGGGACGCGAGCGGAGCGCTCCGCCTGCCCACGCCGGTGCCCGCTGCCCGCCGGAGCTGTCAGCTCCCATTACCGCCCTCAATGGACGCGGCCGTCCCCCGGCACAAGGAGGCTTTATTCCTCTGGATGGGAACCAGGAGAAGTGGGAGAATGCGGCGCTGCGTGGGTTCGGATCCCCTCAGCTGGGATGTTTAGTGTCTGATTTTACAGGCAACCAGCGAAAGGGGGGCAGGGACCCCCGGGGTGGGAACGGCTCTTCCTCCCTCACGGGCCCTTCCCGGAGTGGGAGCAGTGGAGACTTTGTCACCTGGTCCCTGCTGTCGCATGAGTCACCGCGCAGGAATTAGAGCATGTAATGGTCCCGTTTCCATCCCACCATTCCGGGATCTGAGTGTTGCTGATGGATCCGGCCCCTGTGTCCCACCTGGCTGGGACAGCACAAGGTGACACCTGCCGGGGCTGTGCCTGGGGTGCCGAGGGGGCTTTGGCAGGGCTCGGAGTGGGGCTCGGTTGATAGGGGTTTGTGGTATCGGTTGTCAGGGAGTTCGTGCCTGACGTCGGGAAAACGCTTCCTGGCAGCTGCGCCGCAGTTTGGAGGCTGCAACCTGAACGGGGGGGACCGTGGCCGGGCAGTGGGGACTGTCCCCGTCCGGAGGAGGAGGGACAGGAGCCGCCTGGGGATGCTGCTGCGGGAACACCACGTGTGAGCATAAACCCCGCAAGCGGCAGGATATTGTCAGATCCAAACACCGCTGGTGATCCACGGCTGACCACGGAGTGATGGAGAACTCTTCCCAAGCTGTGTTTTAATTTTTCTCTTTCTGGAGAATTTGGAAACATCTGTGCCTGCCTCTCATATTACTCTGATTTTGGTGTCATCTTTGCCTTCTGATCCTTCTGAGGGGAGTTATCGTGGTTTCTTTTCCCTCGATCCAGATTGTGCTGAGTATCCATGTCGCTGCCTTTCTGGGAGTTCACACTTGATTTCTCTCTGAAATCTTGGATAAATACCATCCAGGCTGGGGGATTTACTACACTTTCTCCAGTTGCTCCCTGATTTCCTCCTCAGAGACTGCCCTGCCTGCTAAGGTCACATTCTGATTTCCTATGCACAATGCCTTTGAAATGGAAATGTTTCCCCTCATTGTTTTCTCCAGTAAAGATCAAGAGGAAGAACGTGTTTCTCCTGGCTTTTCCACCCTCCATAATCGTTTTCTTCTCCTCAGGGACCAAACCAGTGCCATGGTCCCACATGCCACAGTATCTTGTGTGTGAATGCACTAATCCAGTGAATTTCCAGGCTTGTTCTAGCACCTCTTGGGCTGTTTTAGGACACCCTCGTTTCTGACCCACAAAGAAGTTGCTTTTCTATCCAGGAAGAACTTTTCCATCTAATTTAAAAGGGGGATTTTCTGTACCTCCAGTTAGCACAATCTCTATTCTCATGGCCAGAATGGATTCCCCCTTTTTCCCTTTATTCCTGACTCACCTCCCTGAAAAACCCAGGTGGGTCCAGCATGATCACATCCTGGATTGTCTCCAGGAGATTGTCCCATCCCTCCTGCTTCAAAGGGCGTGTCAGGAGAGGAGAGCCTGCCTGAGAGGCTCAGCACCTCCAGCACTGCAGGGCTGGATCTGGGCCAGGTGCCTCAGCCCTCAGCCCTTCATCTGCAGCTCCGGCTCCCGTCTCGTGCCGGGGCCGTGCCAGCAGAACTCCAAGGAATGCCATTTCCCGATGTTCTGCTTGTTAACAGTTGCCCACAAAGATTTAAAAGTCTCAGATGTGTGTCCAATCTGTTGGCTTTGGTAGAGTGATCAGAAGGGACCCAAAGGACTTGTGACTATCTTGAAATGTTATTAGGAGTTTGTCTGAATCGCTGATTTTTAGAACAATAACCTTCCCAAAGACTTCAAGCCATTCCTCTGCAAATTGGATTTAAAATAAAATTAAAATGTGATGGAAGGAATTTTCTATATGCTGGGGGCGGGGGGAGGATTTCTGCTGGGGCTCAGTGAGCAGAGGGTGTGGTGTAAAATGTACAGAATTATTTTAGCTGAAGCATACGTTCCTCTGTGCCCTTTCTCCCAGTCTCTCCTGGAACAGGAACTCTGTAATATTTGATGCTTTAGACAAACTTTCAAACCCATAATGTTCAAGTGGGTTTGAAATTAGGCGTAAAGAGTTTGTTCATCCTGAGGAATCTCTAAAATGGAGTAGTGAGAGCTCCTTGTCTTACACTGGGAATCCAAGAAAGCAACTAAGAATCACCCAGAGCCGAAAGAAATGAGAATTATTGGGCATAGCAATGCACTTTTACACATACAGCTTAAGCATCTCCTCCCAGAGCAGCATCTGGTCAAGGACACTCCCCAGGTCTTATCAAACTTGTCCCTCTCATTGCCCAGCCCTGGTGTTCCCACCAGGATACGATCCCAGAGAGACACTGGCTATTGCTGTTATTAGTGATGGAACAGGGAGAAAATTGGCACAAGTCATTAAGAGTGTCTGATAATTCTCCAGGTGAAAGCCCAGCTGGGGTCAGCAGCTTTCCCAGATCCATTTCCCTGATTTACAGTCATCATTATCCTGGGAATCCTCCACCCCTGCAGAGCTGCTCAGCCGTGAGCCCTGGAGCCTCCTTTCCTCATCCTTCAGCCACAGGAGCCTAAAGTCAACTCTACCTCCACATTCCTACCCTGTGAGGTCTCCTGGTGGGAACAGGGAAGAGACAGGGGGTGGTTTCCTCTGGTGGCCAAAGGCTGTGCTTGTAGGCATTGGAAAAGAACTCTGCTCACGCTCTTGAGCTGTGTTTTAGTGGCAAATCCATGCAGGACTGGATTTCCTGTGTAGGATTGGCCTCCAGGTCCTTCCCAAGACAGGAAATGCCGATGAACAGAGAGCTGAGAGGCACCTGAGCAGCCAGGGAGGAATGGCTGGTTCATTCCCATGTTCACTATTCCCACATAACGGGGATCTGTGCCTCATTCCTGCTTTCACTTTCCCCAGATAATGGCAGTCGTTGGCTCCATCCCGTGCTCACTTTTCCCAGATAATGGGGATCGTGGTCATTCCCACCTTGCCTTTCCCTGGATGATGGGGACGAGGAGCACTCCCAACCCCTGCAATGGTTCCTGGAGGATCTTGATCCTCCCCAGCCCCGAGGATGTTTATTCAGCCTGAGCTGGCAGGAGTGATCCTCACCTCTGGATCCTCACCTCTGGATCCTCACCTCTGGATAGCAGAGCTAGGTCACAGCAGGGACAGGGACAGAGATGCCACCACACCATCAGCCACTTTTCTCTCCCCACCCTGTGCTAGGGCTGCTCTCAACACTTTGTCTCTGGAAGTCCTCCAGATCTAGTTTCTGGATTTCTTTGCCAGCCAGCACAAGGAAGGGATGCTTGGCAAATCCTCTCTGTTTGGGAGAGCTTTCCCTATAAAACAGGAAGGAACACCCAGCAGCATGGAGGCAATATTTCCATTTTGCTCCTTCAGACACCTGAGCCTGGAGTTGGTTTGTGAGCCCCGAGCTGAGCCAGGTGTGGGGACAGAGCAGGGGGAGACCAGAAAACCTCTCTGCACAGAGGTCCTGGGGCTCAGCTTGCCAAAATAATGTCACTTTATGGAGCTTTCAGGTGACACCAGGAGAGAGGTGCCTGCCAGGGCTGCTCCTGGTACCTGTGGCCCCACAGCCACAGGGCTTTTAGGCAAAGCAGGAAGGTTTTCAAGTCCTTCCTCAAAACACGAATTTAGATGAACGTGATTGTAAAATTAAAATCATTTAAAAGTCAAAGGGTTTCTCTTCCAGGAAATATTGAAATGCCTTAGTTCAGCCCAATTTTTTTTCTTTTAGGGGCAATGGAGACAAAATAAAGAAGCAAATACAGAAATAGGTGGAACATCACAGGGTTTTTTTCGTAGTGTGGGGTTTTTTCCCCCAAATTTGTATTCTACACCTCTCATAAACTGCTGATAGATGCATTTGTCCAGCTTCAACTTCTACAATATCCATTCATCAGCTGTGGCCAAGTCTCTAAAGCAGCACTTCCCTGCTGCAAGGCTCCTACCTGGGAAGCATCAACCACAATGCTTCCGGCCATTGGGAAAACAAGAAAAAAAAACATGGAAACATGGGGCTTCTACCCCGCCTCATGTACCCGTCGGTGCCCTTGAGCAGGTTTTGTGTTCTGGGCGTTTTCTGTGTTTCAATCCATCCCCTGCCCTGCTGCTTTGTGTGTGAGCTTTCTCCGGGATGGTTTTTCCATTGTCATTCACGCAGGGCCAAAGGCAGAATGCATTAAAGCCGCGGCGGGATGGAGATCGGGGGAGGCAATATTGGCCTCTCTTGGAGTTAATTCTCCAAATCGCTTCACATTCTCTCCCTTGCCATTCATTTGGGGCACTTTCTGTGGATGTTCCCGGCGGCACCGGGGGAGGCGAGGCGCTGGTGTGACCCTCATCTCGTCGGGTTCCCTGCAAGGAGCTTTGCCTTTAGAGCAGCTGGGATGGGGAAGATGTGGAAGAATGCTCACCCGGAGGGTGCCCAGGGATGTGGGAAAAGCCGGCTCTGCGATGGACGTGATCCCTTGGGAAGAGCAGTGGGAAACCTGTCACAGGGCGGAGCTGCTCCCGTGGCTCCCGCATCCCCCGCAGCCCAGTTTGTCTCCTCTCCAGTGACTTTGCTCTTCACTCCAGAGCACGAACCTCAGCTGCATCCGTGCCCTGCCGTGCCTGTGGTGGTGCTACAGCCCCTGCGACGGTCACAGTGTCGGGCAGAGGGGCCTCCTGCGGGTGGGGCTGCAGCAAACAAACCCCCCAGGGGACATCCCGGGGTCACAGCGCAGGCTCCAGAGAGGGGACAGGGTTCCTGCACTCACCAGAGGACGAGGGGACACCCAGGAACAGCAGACCCCAAAGCAGCTCCATCCCCTCCTTTGTCCCCCCAGCTCTCCAGCACGGAGCTGATGGCAGTGGCTGCTTCTCCAGTGTGCTCCTGTCAGGATCTGGAGGCAATGGGATTATTTATTCCTGCCTTTTGCCCCTCGGCTCTCCCCGGAGCAATGATATATGAACAGTCCCGGGTTTCCATCCCCTGAAGCTGCTCCGCCAGCCTGATCCACACCCCCGCTCCTGGGGGTACCCCAGGGCTTTCTCCGGGTCACGGGGCTACCTCTGGATTTCCTGGATTGTCTGAATTCCTCGTGCAAAGTTGTACATTTCTGAAATTCTATTTTTGGATTGATGAACATTTGGCAACAATACAAAGCCTGTTTGTAGCCAGTGGGGTGACCCTCCTAATGTATTCCCCATGCCTCCTCTTCCCTCTGGCCAAACTCCCTCCCAGGAAAGCCCTGGAGCCTTTCCCAAGTTTACCCCAGGAACGAAATCAGCTCCACGTCTGCCACACTGAATTTTTTCTCTGTCCACAGGCACTTTCTCTTTTCCCCACCTGCCCAAGAGGGAGAAAGGAAGGAGGGGAAGCAGATGGAGGCAGAGCTGCAGACATGAAGTGTGAGAAAGGCAGCGGGGAAGAGGAAATTTGAGCATCAGGAAATTCTTCCGAGCACACCGAGGTGTCAGACAGAGCGATTGCCTTCCCGGGAATGGGGACCAGCCACACGTCTTGGGAAAAGAAGGGAGATTCAGGTTAGAGAAGACCAAAACCTGCAAGGCTGTGCACTGCCTGGGCTGGATCCACTTGTTTCCCTCCCTGGAGTAAAGGACGACCCGTGGGAGGAGGATCCATGGGTTCAGTTCATTTTCCACCTGAATTCCCTCTGCTCTGGAATCAGGCTGGAAGAGCTGGGAGGCTGGGAGTGTTCACCTGGAGAAGAGAAGGCTCCAGGAAGACCTCAGAGTCCCTTCCAGTGCCTAAAGGGGCTCCAGGAGAGCTGGAGAGGGACTTGGGAAAAGGGCCTGGAGGGACAGGACAAGGGGGAATGGCTTCCCATTGCCAGAGGACAGGGTGGGATGGGATATTGGGAAGGAATTCCTGGCTGTGAGGGTGGTGAGGCCCTGGCACAGGTTGCCCAGAGAAGCTGTGGCTGCCCCTGGATCCCTGGAAGTGCCCAAGGCCAGGCTGGATGGGGCTTGGGGCAACCTGGGACAGTGGAAGGTGTCCCTGCCCATGGCAGGGGTGGGATGGGATGAACTGCAAGGTCCCTTTGAACAAAATCTTGTCTGAGATTCCACGATTCACACAGTGTGGAGCCACAGCTGGACTCTGTCTACCTCCAGGCACCTGGTCCCAAGTGTCCCTTAAGCCTGGGAGTTGAAGACTCCTCACAGCTCCTGCCCAGACTCACCTCAGATCTCAATGGGAGTTTTCATGCTATGGGAGTGGGAATTCCATAAAACATCCTGAACTCTCCCTCCACCAGCACTTCCCAAGCAAGTCCCTCTGTGTGGGTTGTGCTGAGGTGACACTTCCAGCCCCTCCACCAGACGGGAGGAGTAGCTCATGAACTGAAGTAAAACAGGGGATGAAGGGTCCCCCGTGACTTTTTTTGCCTATTTCATCCCCAAATAATTCTGCGAGGGAATTTTTGTGTAATTGGATTAAGTGTGGGGAACTTGTCCTTGCTGACAGATTGCACAGGCACCAGACCAACATCAGGGGGGTTGCCACTAAATCTTCTTTCACTGAAAAAAAAAGCAAATAGTAATTCAGGTTTGCAGCCAAACCAGATTTACCCATCCCCGATGCAGAGGATGGATTGTTCCCCATAACTCCCACAAAAGCCACTGAGACCCCTTTTTTCCTCTAGTTTCATTTTATGGGCACGGGCAACTTCTACACAGCTTTTTCTGTGAAAGGGCACCATTTTTTAAGAGCAGCCCATGTTTGAGGGACGTGACACCACGGCAGATCTGCCAATATCTCCGCTCTCTAAAGGAAGGGCTATTAAGGAGATAAGGGATTGGGAGAACACTCTCTCTGCAGCGCTAAAGAGTGGAGGAGGGAGATAACTTGGGAGCTCTGGTAAAGCCACCAAACATTCTGTGAATAAAACTGTTTGAGGAATCAATTTTCCTCACTGCAGCGATTGTGTTTTCCTGAGGGTGATGTTTATCCATTGGCTGTGTTCCCGCAGCTCAGACACATCCAAGACTCGCCCACGGCCCCATCCAGCGCTCGCTGCAGAGCCCAGAGGAACAGGGGAAGCCTGGTTTAAAACCCACTGTCCTACACACGAGGGGATGTTCAGCTAGGACAGCAGGAGGAATTTCTTCCTGGAAAGGGTGGTCAGGCATTGGAAGGGGCTGCCCAGGGAGGTGATGGTGTCCCCATCCCTGGAGGTGTCCAAGGAAGGACTGGAGGTGACACTCAGTGCTCTGGGCTGGTGACAAGGTGGGGATCAGGCACAGGTTGGACTTGATGGCTTTGGAGGGCTTTCCCAACCTTAATGATTCTGTGATTCTATTAAGTTCATCCCACCCAATGGCTGCAGCACCCACAAAGGCACCACCAACTCATCCCAGGGATGAGTCAGTGCCGCAGGGCCAGTGTTGTCTGCCCAAGCTGAGCCCTGTCCAGCTTTTCCCTTTCCAGGGGGTCCCACAGCAAAGCCCGGAGCATGTGGAGCATGTGGAGCACTCCAGGATACCCCGAGTTGTCTGTGCCCCCCCCCCAGCTTCCAGCTCTGAGCGTGGAGCCAGCTCCACTGTCAGTTATTTACAGAGCTCCGTGGGCCACATCCAGCACACCTGCATCAGCCTCCAAGCTCTTAATGAGATTACAAAGTTTATTTTAGTTGAGAAAGACACCAATAAAAAGGATTTAAAAAGCCCTCGGAGTCTCGCCATACCCCAGAGTGCTCGGCCAGTGGGAGAGCTCCTCCAGCTCCCACGTTTGTTTTCCTTTCACAGCAGCAGAGGCTGCTGCCTCCTGCATTCCCGTGCATTAGCAGTCTCTTCCCAGGTTGACCCCATGTATTATGGATGTGCTAAAATCTTCATGTTCTGAATAGGAGCTGCATTATTCATGGCTCTGCTTAGAGTTTGTCTTTAAAAGCCCTGCAGCCTTTTAATGAAATGCTCCGATTTTAACAGCAGCCAAGACCAGATATTTTGCTTTACATTTTTTAAAAGTCATCTCTGTGGATCTTTCCCCCCTGTTCTCCCCCTCTCTTTGAAGGCTCAAGGCCAGTCAGAAGACGGGATAGTGGTGGGGGACAGAGGCGGATGAGGAGGTGTGAGGGTTCAGGGAGGAGAAGATGGGATGTGCTGGTGGCCCCAAGCCTGTTCCAGCCCCACATGCAAGAATTCCCTTGGATCCCCGAGGGGAGTGGGTGCTCCATGGGGCATCAGGGATGCAGCCAGAGGATGCACTGAGTGAGCGGCACTGAGCCTCTCCCAGCCTTGGGCAGTGGTGTTGATCCAGATTTGAGTGACATCAAGGTTTCCTTGGAATTGTAAGGAGGAAAAAGGGGAAGATGGAGGGAGCAGCACCACCTGGGCCCTGTGGGGTGGGGTCACAGTTCAGTGTGGAAGGTGCAGGCTGGTGGGTGGGATGGAGGATGTGGAGACCCCACGGAACTCCAGAGAGAAATTCCTAAGGCTGGCACGAGCTGGAGCAGAGCCAGCATGCCCTGCCTGGTCTGGGAGCAGGGAAGGAGCTCCAAAGGCTCTGCCTGGGCTGGACAGCATGGAGCAAACGCACAGAGCAAACGCAGTCCTTGTGTGGGCACAACCCCAGCCCCATCCAGGGGCTGCCTCTGCCTCCACCTGCAGTGAATTTGGCCTAATGACTTAAACACAGATCCCGTTTCCAGGCAAACATCCCAAGTGTTCTGTCCCTGGTGGCAGGGAAACTCCTTAAATCAAAGCGGAGCAATCTGATAGTCGGGGCCGCAGCTCGGGGCTTTATTGATCACATCTGGGCTGGGGCTGGGGCTGGGCTGGGATGGGACTGGGAAGGGACAGGGATGGGGCTTTGGGGAGCTGTGGACTGGGTCCCTGGGGACACCCTGCTCTCCTGCCCTGCTCAGAGCCCTGGCCCTGCAGCCCCTCACACCGAACACTGGAAGGAGAGAGAAGAAATGTTGGAATTTCTGACAGCTCCAGCCTTTCCAAGCCCAATGCCACAGATTCCTTTTGTCTCTCCAGTTCCCAGGAGCGCACTGAATGCCGTTGTTATTGTTTGGTAGGGTTTTGTGCTAATTCCTCGTTACCTCCGAGACTTGGGTATAGAAAAGTTGGGAAAAAAATCAAGTGATTGGAGGAATTTCCCTTCCTCTGTGCTCCAAGTGTGATTAAACACCAAGGTCCCCTCGGCATGGGGCTGTGACATGTGCTGCTGGCAGTGCAGTGCTGGGGTGGCTGCTTCCCACCCAGGCTCATTCCTGAGCTGCTCCTGGTAACTCCTGGGAGTTTATGGTGTGGGACACACCAGCAGTGGCAGGGTCCCACTGCGCTTTCTGCCGTGCCTCAGTCACTCTCTGGGGTGGAGATCCCTCTTTGCCAGGGTTTCATCTCCATGAGAAGGAGGTTTTTGAGGCAATCACTGTTTGTGAACACCCTGCCAGCACCTTGGGAGCATCAGGAAAAGGTGGGATGGGGTACTGGGAGGGGGAAGCAGTGCCTGGCTGAGCTGCCCCTGATGGCTGAGCCCAAAGGCAGACAGCACATGCAGCTCGAGGGCTGGCAGGACAATGCCACTGTGTCCCAGACAGTGTGCCTGGGTGCAGAGCAGCCCTGGTTAGGTGCCAGTCCCCTGTAGCACAGCAGGATCGCAGCCCCATCCCTATTCCGGGGACCTCCACGCTCCACATCCTCCCTCTGCCCACGTCAGGATGCTCCGAGAGAGCCGCGGCCCCTCGGGGGCGCATCCGTCATGTCCCATTTGGGAGGCAGGGCTCTTCCCGTCACATTGTTGTGTCTGGAAGCAGGTCACCCCTCGTTTCCATAAGATCACATTTCCAGGCCAGCGCTGCCCGCAGCCCTGCCATTCATGCTCCATTGGAGAACCGCTGCTGCCTGCAAGGAGCGAGGGGATAAAGTGATGTCTTAATTCATTGCACATTCTTAAATAAAGAAGCCAGAGAGAAAGGGAGCGGCTCAAGGTCAGCACTCGTTGCTGAGTGAGATTTCTTCGGCAGATTGTCTAAAATAGCCTGGAAAAAATAAATAAAAGCAAACTGATGGACGCTATATTGAGGCGATGGGAAGTGAAGATGAAAAGAGAAGTGCCAGCTTGACTGCTAGCTTGGTGTGAGAATAAAACCTGCAAAAATATTCTCAATTGGTATTTTAATGGCTGACCTGAATGCTTAAAAAACCCCAGGACTGCTGACTTGAGCCTGGCAGATGCTGAAGCCATTTGTGCATGGATGACACTGGGAGAATCCTTCAAAAATTATTTAATGATCCATCTCTCCAGTTCTGGCTGGAGCTGACCAAATTAATTTGAAATCAAAAGAAAGGCTCTCCATTACTTCCTTGAGCTTTGGATCAGGACCCTGAAGGCATTTAAGAGGCTTTGTTTTGCTTTGTTTTGTTTTCCACAGATATTCCTGTGAATACTTTGAGGGGACGATAATTGGAATTGGTGGTGGAAGTTGAAATTTGCAGACTGTTGGTTTTCTACCTTTGACCTTAAAGCCCCTTGACCTTAAATCTCACCCTCTGCCATGGGCAGGGACACCTTCCACTATCCCAGGTGACTCCAAGCCCCATCCAACCTGGCCTTGGGCACTTCCAGGGATCCAGAGGCAGCCACAGCTTCTCTGGGCAACCTGTGCCAGGGCCTCACCACCCTCACAGCCAGGAATTCCTTCCCAGTATCCCACCTAACCCTGTCCTCTGGCAATGGGAAGCCATTCCCCCTTGTCCTGTCCCTCCAGGCCCTTTTCCCAAGTCCCTCTCCAGCTCTCCTGGAGCCCCTTTAAGCACTGGAAGGGACTCTGAGCTCTCCCTGGAGCCTTCTCCAGGTGAACACCACCAACTCTCCCAGCCTGATTCCAGAGCAGAGGGGTTTGTGCTGTTTCAATGAGTTGCAATTATTTTTTTGGCCCTTTAAAATAAACATTAAAAAAAAAAAAAAAGAAATATAACACCTAAAAAATGAAAAAACATTGCTGGGACAGGATGCAATTATCCCAGTAGGAATTACAGCTGATCACCCTGGAAAGGCTGACTGGAACAGAGGCTGGATGGGGTCAGATTCCCCATCCCAAAGCCCAGGGTCTGTTTTTTCCAGGTGTGAGCAGAGCAGCCCCAGGGGGATAAAGAAGGTAGCAGACATCCCTCACACATCCTCAGAGGTGAATTCCCAGCTGGACACTGGGCCCTTTCCCCTCTTTGGAACCACTCTGGAGCTTGTTCCAGCGCAGCTCCTGCCCATGGTGTCCTCAGGGTGTCACAAACAGTGTCAGTGATGATCCCCAGAGCACCTGTGTGACAAACATTTAACATTCCCTGGCTGTTTGTGCTCAAATGTGACACAGCAGGGAAGCTGGAGCTGCCTGGAGAGAGGGAGAACCAGACTGCAAGGAGAGACAGGGAGTGGAACTGCTGCCTTTTTGTCCAAAACAGGAATTTTCTGGTTAAAAACAAAATATGGCTGAGATAAATAAAGATGAGTTTAAATGTAGGCAGGCAGCTGCCTCAGAGATCGTTCCTGCAGGCAGATCCTGAGCCTGCTGACAGCTCCCTGGCACAGAGAGGCTCCAAAAGCCACAACACCTCCAGTGCCTGGGAATGAGAGATCCTGGGATGTGCCCAGGAGTTCCTGCCCACTCAGTACCTTAGGAAGCAAAGGTTGAGGTGTCCTGTGAGAGCAGGAGCCCAGGGCTGTGGGCCGGGAGCAATGCTGAATCATGGAATCCCTGATTCCCAGAACCAGAGGTTAGAAAAGTTCCCCAAGATCATCAATTCCAGCCTGTGACTGATCCCCACCTTGTCACCAGGAGGGAACACTGAGTGCCATGTCCACCCCTTCCTTGGACACCTCCAGGGATGGGGACTCCAAACCTCCCTGGGCAGCCCCTTCCAGTGCCTGACCCTTTCCATGAAGAAATTCCTCCTGATCCCACAGATGAAGGGGTTTCTCATCTCACTGCCCAGCTCCCATTCCCACTTTGGGTCATCATTGCTCATGGAAGGACGTTTATCACATTCCACCAACACAACAGCTCAAGTTAAACCAAGGCTGGAGCTGCTCAGCCTCTCCTCCCAGGCTTCCCTCTGGATCCTGCTCCTGCCCTACCACAGCCTCCACTTGCCTGGAGCAGGATTATTCCCCCATGGATGTGAGTTCCTGCCAGCTCTGCCACTCTCTGACTGAGTGTGCCATGCAGATATCCCGGGAATAAAAGAATTGGCAATTCTGGATGCCCAGTTTGAGACAGGGGATGTTTTTGATCCCACATGGCCTTTTCTCTAACAGCCTGGCTGTTCCAAGTCCAGCTCCTGATGGCTTTCCCCAGAGCCAGAGATGTTCAGCACTTCTGAAGGCAGTTCCCAGGATCTTGGATTAGAATATTTAAGGCACAAGGCTCACATGAGATATTCTGTTCACCAGTGAACCTTGTGGCTGGGGACACCAGCAGACACCGTGGCCTGAGCTGGGGACTGCACCCCAGAGTAGTGCTGGCATTCCTGAACCCCAAATCCATGTCCCACCCTTCATTTTCCTGCTTCCCAGCCCCCATCCCGATCAGGATTTTAATGGCAAAGATACAGTAAATTTTCATGAGCTGTCCTTGCTCATGGCTCAGCACGTGGCCAAGCCAAGCCGTGTTTTCCAGGCAGGAGGACACAAAGGGCATGTTCAGGCACTAAAACATCCTCCCAGTTTGGAAGCTCCTGCTGTAAAGAGACCTGGGGAAGAGCGAGAGCATCGTAAAGAAACATTTGCCAGAATTCAGCACATTTTTTCGTGAGTTTCATTCCTGGGAGCAGATTTCAGCGCTTTGGCTGAAACTTTGCAGAGCGATTTTGCTCCAGGCAGACACCGGCCCAGAAAATTTCATCTCCAACCATTCCAGTTTGGCAAAGCCGGGAGCAACTGCAAACACAGACCTGTAATGTGTGGAGTGGGAGCAGCCCGGGAGCCAGCACTGCCCCCTGCACCCCATTCACTCCTCTCTTTCTGTAATTATTTGCTTAATCACAGCACACTTTTAATCCTGTGCCCTAATTAATGTGCCATTAGGAGCCGTGCAGGCCATAAACCACCCCGTGGCATGAGCAGGATCATTTGCATTTGAGCTCGTTTTTTTCAGCCCAGGATCTTGAAGCGCTTTCTGAAGTAGAGATCATTAACCCCAGGTTCCAGCTGGCGAGGCCCAGACAGAGGGGATGTGACACTGATTGTCGCTCTCAGCACCAAGGTCCTTGTCTGGCAGAGCACTGGAATATCCACTGGAATGCACAATCTGGGAATGCTGCTGTCCTGGGGGATCCCAGGAGTGCTGAGCTCAAGCACCGTGGATGTTCTCCCTGTGCTCCAGCTCGTGGTTGTCACCACCACTGGAGAGTGATGCTGGCATTGTCCTGCCCATGGAGAAGAAGGATTGACACTGGGATGGCAGGGGGAGAGCAGAAGGGCCGTGTCTGGAAGTGGGAGCAGGGGCAGTGGGACAGCAGGACAGCAGGACAATGGTCCAACACCCCTCCTGAGCCTGGGCTGAAGGAAATGCTGGCCCTGCTCCGGGATGGGCTCTGGGTGCTTGCCAGAGGCTCCCAGTGGATGTGCATGCTCCAGGGCTGTTTACACAGGTGCTGCTTTGAAAAGCAAATGTTGCTGTTTATAAAATACTTTGCATCCATTTCCTGAGGAGCAGCAGAGCTAAGCAAGGTGGCTGAGCCCTGGCAGTGCTGATGCTCTGCTGCCAGCAGCTCCCAGTGTCCCAGTGCCACATCCTTGGCACATCATCCCTGCAAACTCTGCTGTCCCTGATGGGCTGGAGATGGATCCAGGTGAAAACAGAGATCAGCAAAACTCTCCCAGGCCCTGCCTTAAAAAACTCTATTTGAGAGAAGGACAGTTTCCCTTTTTAGGTCTGTCTGGGTAGAGACAGCCAGAACAGTTTGGAATCAGCAAGAGGAATCTTCACTTCCTCTGGGTGTGCCTTCCATGAACTTAGCTTTCGGGCGCACACTGATTTCAGGCTATTCCCCTAAATATTTAATGGAATCATAGAATTCCAAAATGGTTGGGCTGGAGGGGAAATTAAAGCTCATCTGGTTAAAATCCCCAGAGCAGTGACACCTTCCACCTATCCCAGGTTACTCCAAGCCCATCCAGTATGTCCTTGGACATTTCCAAGGATGGGGCAGGCACAGCTTCTCTGGACAACCTGTTCCAAATTTCTGCAGAGGGGAGCAGAGGGGTTTGCCCCAGGCTCAGCCTCGCTGCAGCCCAGGGCCTGGCTCTCCTTGCTGAGCTGGCTCAGGGTCGTTTGTCTCCCCCAATGTGTCTGGGTTTGATCAGCCCTTCCGTCCTGGAGCTCAGAGACTTCCCCCGATGACAGTCTCGTCAAAACCATTCCATTTCCACACAATTCCTCGGCTTTGACAGCTCCACATTTTCTGACAAAACCCAAACCAAAACAAGGCGCCCTTGGAAATTTCTCAAGCAGCTGCAGGGGAACGCTGATGAGATTGGACATATTTGGGTGAGAAAAGGAATGGGGAACAACCCTCAGCTTTCCTGCTTTGGTTCCTGAGGATTTGATTTCAAAGCATGGACAGAATTGCCTCACCCCGGGTGACACAGAGCCACCACCCGTCACCTTCACACCATGTGGGGACCACCTTGGGCACAGAGAATGACAATGGTGACAATTTAGGGAGGAAAATCAGAGGCTCTGGGCACCAGAGTGTGTGGAGGAGGTTTGCTGTGGGAAGAGTGACACAGATCCAGCATGTTCCCTTCCACTCTCCGGTACCATCACCTCCCAGACATCATTCTCCCAGTAACTGGCCAAGAAATGTCAGTGATTTGAACCCATCTTGCTTTGTAACATTTTTCCTCTGTAACAGCAACCTTCTAGCCCAAAACTTGAAGGTAATTCAAGGCTGAGCTGTTGTGGACTCAATTTTTCCAACAGTCAGGAACCTCTTCTGGTCTTTTCTCGGCAGCTTCTTCACTCTTCCTTGGTCTGGAAAATGAGGTTTCACTGAAAAACCTCCAGCCCTACTCATGTATGAGGGACACAGGTGTTTCTCTGTTTCACAGGTTGCTATGTAAAGTGAAAGAAACAAAAAAACCTGATTTTTGGAATGTAATTTTGGTTGAACCCCTCTAAGGGGGGTTGTGTTTATAAAACAAACAATCCTTGGGCTTATTTGTCTTAAATGGGCCCCAAAATGTTTATTATCATCTGCCTGTTTACCCAGTCAGCCACCGGGACGAGGAAAGGCAGAACTGGGAGGATGAACAAGGACCACCAGCAATGGGAATTGAGTCCAGAGCCTTCCCTGCAGCAGGACTCTGCTCAGAGAACCTCCTTTGGGGACTTCTGTGAATGCTCAGGGCCAGTGCAATAAATTGAATAATGGAATGATTTGGAATGGTTTGAGTTGGAAGGGACCTTAGAGCTCATCTCATTCCACACCCTGCCATGGGCGGGGACACCAGGGGACTACACAACTATCCCAGGTTGATCAAATCCCTGTCTAGCCTAGCCTGGAACACTTCCAGGGATGGGGCAGCCACGGCTCCATGACCTGGGATTTTTTCGGGGGGTTCAGCCTGGCACCCCAAGCAGCAGCAGCCCAGATCTGGCTCCTCCAATTCTCCACTGTCCCCTTCCAGCCGGGAGCTGCCCCAGGAGCTCTGTGCTCTTCCCAGCCCCAACTCTCTGCTTCTACAGCTGATGCCAGAGACGCCTCTTCAGGCACTCTGCTGGCTCCCGTATCCCAACCCTGCCATTCCTTGTGGAGCCGTCGGTGCCAGCGGGAAGGGCTGGCACTCAGTCGGCGGAATTCCTGCGTGGAGCTCTTTGGCCCCGCTGGGGGTCCTGCTGCCGGCACGGCACGGGCACGGCACGGCACGGCACAGCCCTCATGCAGGGCAGCTGCCTGTGGACACAAAGGAATTCACCAGAATTAGTGGATCCGCCACCTCCGGAGGAGTTCAAGTGCGCAGCAATTATCTCCTGAGCCACCCGTCCCACCTTCCTCTGGGAATGCCCCGAGGCGCCGCCTCGCAGCGAGGGCTAATGAGTGGATTATTGCAGCATTTTAAAACTCAGCTGTTTTGTAAATTGGGATTATCCACTGAAACCGAGAAGACTTTCAAGAAGGAGCAGCCCTCCACCTCCTCCTCGCTCTCTGCAGTGCCTCTAACAGCAGCACGGCCACGGGGAAGGGCTCATTTTTCAAATTCTCCATCTCAAACACTTCCTTCTCAATCAACATCAAGCCTCTCCCTCCTGCTCCCCTTCTCCAGTGCCAAGGAGCTGCATGTCTCCCTGTCCCCATCTCCCACAGAAAACATGGCAAATCCAGGCAGTTGTGAATTGCCAGGGATCTGTGACCTTTAAGATTCCTTCCCACCGAAAGCATCCTGTAATTCCATAATTCTGTGTGGGGGGCTTTCTGTGTGTTGTCCCTCACAACCCCTCAGCCTCTGGCCCAGGTGTCAGAGCAGTGTGGGACACCCAAGGAGCCACCCCAGAGCCCTGGGCAAGGCCATTGGATTTCCAGGAACCAGGCAAAAACAGCCCAGTTGTGAGATGTGTCTGGGAGTCCGCTGGCAGCATCTTCCCATACTCAAAATACTTTAATGAAATATTTCAGTTTTGATGAACTGGCATTTTCTTTCCAAGCAAATTTCCCTCAGCTTTAGCTGGAGGAGCCCAGCGCTGGGAGCAAGTCCAGATCCCACAGCCCTCCCTTCCCCACACTGCTCCAACCACCAGCAAGGGCTTGGCTGAGCCAGGTCCTGCATCCATGGCTGTCACCTGCACCCCTGGCCAGGCTGGGAGGTGTGACCAACAGATCTGAACCCATGATGGAGTGGAGCTTTGTACAAAAGCCCCTGTCTGCTCCCAGAATTACCCCAAATAATTTGCTTTCCCAAGACGTTTAAAGTGGGATATTCTAATAACACTTCCAGGGGCGAATTTCGCACACACAAGAGGTACCATTGAGACCAGTTGCCACTTGCTTCTTCCAGGAATTCCTTTTCTGCATGATTTTCCCTTTTTTTCTGAGCAGCACAGGGAGCTGTGCTCGTCCTGTGGGGTTGTGGCACAGGATGACCATCAGCCCACAGAACCTGTCCCCAAACCCAGCATCAACCTGATCAGTGGAATGAAACTCATCCCCCTCCCTGGAGCCCTGGCAGAGCAGCACAACAAAGGCAGAAAACCAAGGAAGTTTCTTCGGAAAGCTGTTTCCATTTTCTGGAGCATTGTTCCGTGGGTATGAAGTGGAGCTATTTCCCTGGGGTTTATCCCAACTGAAATCCAGGAACAGCAGATTTTACCATAATGGGATGTGCCTGCAGACCCTCCTGGCACAGAGTGGCCCCAGCCCAGGAAATCTGGGATTTCCTACAGGGAATGGATAGTCCTTGTCCAGGACGGCCCCTAATTTGCTTTGGGAATTGGGCTAGGAGGTCCCAGGGGACACTGGGCTCTGAGGGCTCCTCAGCTTGCAAAGGTTTATTTTCAGCAAAGATGTAAAGGCCACCAAAATTATTCAGAATTTTCTGACCAGCCCCGGTCACATCCTCGCCTGATTTTCCAAAGCCTTGTTCCTCCACGGGTGATGCTGTCTACAGGTCCTTGAAAATGTCACAGTTCCAGCGTCTCTTGTTTCCTTCTCTTCTTTCTTCCAGCTGCTTCCCAGTGAGGAGAAGGGAAAACCCCTCAGGTTGCCCCTGAACACCCCTCCTTGATGTCTCCGTCCTCCCATTAGCTCGGTCCTCCCCCCCACGATGCCATTGGGAGCAGGGTCGCCTTTGGCTCCTTTCATCCCCTCTGTGACATTCAGGAGCAGCCATGAGGGGCAGGGAGGATTTCCATTTGGAAGGATTTCCATTCTGAAGGATGCCGCTGAGCCCCTGGGGGCCTGCCATTAAAGAGAAGACGAAGAGGAATGAGAGGAGAAGAGAAAAAGGCAAGCCCAGCCTTCCTGGCTCTTTCTTTTCTCTTTTTCCCCCCAGCCAGAAGTCCCTAATTGGTCTGAACTCTGTGGGTGTCACAGGGGCCCTCCTGGACCACCGACCCCACACAAGACCCTGGCTCATCCGCTGTGGAAGGAGAGGCTGGAGCTGCTCATCTTCCCTCCCTGCTCCCACCAGAAACGCTGATTCCTGCAAAGCTGTGACAGAAAAATGTGGAATAAATAATTGTGAAGATCTGAAAAATGTTATTTTTTGTGGTGAGGAAATACGTTTGGGGGAAGGATGAAAAATAAATAAGAGGGAAAGGTTTTGAACTGATGAAGAAAACAGGGTCTCGTCAGAGCGTCCCAGAGAGACCCCGTTTGCCATTAATGGGGAAAGCAAATTGGAGGCTAATTGCTGGATTTGGAGAGGGGGTTTGCGATGTGGGAAACAGGATCTGGGTTATGATTGCTGTGCTCTGGGCACAAGTGAGCACTGGAGGGAAGCTGCTTTAGCCATCAGGTGTCCAGGGTTGGGAGCGATGGGGATTTTGGGATATAGCATTGCCCTGGCAGCAGTGGGTGGGACAGGGCAGCTCCTCCTCCCTTCTTTGGAGAGTGTCCCACGATGGCAACTGTGACCCCACTGCATGCTAGGCTGGAGCAAAGACACTCCTGCAGCTTCATCCAACACCTCCAGCTCCTCATTCCAGTTCTCCCGGCACTGATTCCTGCCCTTTCTGGGGCGATGGGATGCCCATGAACTCTTCTCACCCAAAGTTGTCCAAAAAACTCACCACTGGAGATGCTCTGGACTGGTAGGATTGCCAGTGGTGGAATCATCTTCCCTACCATTGCCTTGTGGCAGGCGTCTCCATGGAAATGGTGATGGAGAAGAGAGGGGGCAGTGGGACACAGGGACACGGCGCTGCAGGGGCAGCAAAATTCAAAGAGGGGGTGCAGCAGCTCTTTCCTGCTCTTCCTGTTTGAAGGCAGAGAGAGAAACAAAGAACAGAGAGAAGGAAATAAAGGAAGGTGAAGGAGAGAAAGGGAAGAAGACAGGACAGGTGTTTCCCACTTGCCTGTTGGCTGAGCAGAGTTATTTTTGGGAGGCTCTGGGGCGTCTCAAACAGAAGCAGCCCATGACATGCAGCCCCTGGTACCCAGTGGCTCTTGGGGGCTGCTGTTTGAGTGCAGGTGGTCCTCAAGTCTTGGTGGGGTTGGATCATCATGATTCAGAAAGAATTCCAGAGGCTGCATGTACCCACTGCCCAAGCAAGGACACCCTGTATATTCCAGCTGGGAAAGTGATGAGCAAATTCCAAGGCTCTTGAAAGCTAGCCCCAGCTGAGCACCGCTCAGGAAGTGTTCTGAGGGTTCCCCTCACCAGCCCACCCAAATTTCATTCCCAACAAGCAATTCCCACCCCCAGTCCAGTCACCAGGAGCACTGGGATGAGGCACATGCGATGCTGGAGCTGAACACCCCCACAGGCAGCCAGGAAAAGGAGCAGTGTCACCCTCGGAGGCTGGCACCATGCTGTGTTTCATAGTAACGAGGAAATATTTTATGCATCAAAAATAATATTTTGGCAAGATCATTCCCAGGCTCTTGTAAGTGCTTATCACTGCATGGGAGCCTGGATGCTCCGGGCCCTTGGACTCAGATGCTCTTTGTTCTTGTACAACCTGATGTAGGTGCTGCTGCAGAGAGAAAAATAAACACCAAAATCGGAATAAACACCCCGTTGTCTGCTGCCCCCACCAACTGTGTCTGTTCCTAAAATAATTGCGTCTGTGGTAAACGCTGACTAATTAATGTGCACATATTTAGAAGAGGATTAACATCAATAATAATCAATGCAGATCTATTATGGCTAATTACGGATGTGGATCTATTGCATAGCTCCTAATCTTCTATAAATATGGTTTTTATAATCACTTTGTTAGCAGGTATCTAAAGCAATGCAAAGAATTTGCAATACAAGTTAGAGCCTGGCTCTGTTCCAGCTCAGGTAATTACACCCTGTCTATCCCTCTGCAGCTCCCCCTGGGAATACATTTAACTTCTTACCAAGAAACGTCTGGTGTCACTGAGGGCTGTGTGCTGTGTGACACCACAAAGGACACAGAGCACAGGGGGGGAATGTGGGATCTCTCTGGGTATGTTTAGTCCATCACAACTTGGGATTAGGTTGTTATTAGTCCCTACAGAGCAGCAGGAACAGCTCTTTAGTCTGGGGAAAGAGGCTGTTAAACATCAAGGAGGATCTGAGAGGTTTGTTGGATGAAACCCTTTGCTCTGTGTGTCTGGGCTCCTCACCGCTCCACAGCCACTGCTCTCCTGGGGACTGATGCTCAAATCCTGCTGGTGCTGCAGCTCTGTGGGGCTGGATCCATCCCAGCATGCCAGCAGGGTTTGGTGCACATGGATCCCAAGGAGCCCCCAGGGCTGGGGGATGCCACTGGAAGCTGCACGAAGGGGCAGTGGGAGCTCTGCAGAGCCCAGCAGGATGCAGGATCTGTTCTGGAAGAGGAAGACCATGATCCAGCAGTAGTAAGCCTGGGAGTTGGGTGAGCAGTGGCCCCCTCCCACCTCTGCCCAGGCTGCTCCTGGAGCTGCTCCTGGAGTTTGGAAGCACCAGCCTCTGTTGGTTTCTTTTTCTTTTTTTTTTCCCCTTTTATTTTTTTTTCTGAGCAGTGACCTTGGGAAAAGTGAGCTGGGGTGGGAGCTGTCACGCTGTGAATGGGAAAGAGGTGACAGCTGCACAAACCTTGGGCTGTCCGGGAGGCTCAGGAAGCAAAAAACAACATCCATGTTTCACCACAGCCCCAATTACAACGGGGTTAAGTTTGGCACTTCAGCAGTCAAAACATCTTCCCAAAGTCTCCTCAGGCTGGAATCCTCCTCCAAGAGCCATGGGAAGGAAGACTCGTAACCGAATCTGCTGCCCCAGATTATGCAGTGTCCAAGTGTGTAATTGAGATTAATCACTTCTTCCCCCATGCCCAGAAATAACTTTCATGTCTGGAACACTCTTCCCCGTCCCAAACCACTTGAACTTTGAGACTTGTGGGCAATGGAGATGGAGGAGGAGAGGGCAGGGTGGGATCCATCAGCCAGGCAGCACTTCCTGAGTGTTTTGTGCTGGTCTACAGGGTGAGACACCACTCAGGGACCTCAAGCAGCAGCTTCTCTGCCTCCCTCCCACCACGTTTGTGCCTCATCCCCCTGAGGTCTGGGGTGTGACGCTGATCAATGATTTGATCATTGGCAAACCCAGCTCACATGACCTTCCCAGGTGCTGTGGCAGAACCAAGACAGGTGGTGAGGGTGAGCTGAAATCTGGCAGTGTTTTATTTAAACCTAAACCTGGGCTCAGCAGTGCTGAATTAACAGCTGCACTCATTGATCTTAAGGGTATTTTCCAACCTAAACTATTCCATGGTTCTCCAGACCATCCTTGCCTGCTCCCACAAGGGAGACAGCACAATTCCACCAGGCAGCTCTGGGAAGGTGAGGAACAGGGGGGATAATTCTCCTTCCTTCAGTGAAGGAGTCGTGGGGTTTCTTGTAATTCTCCAAGATTTGGTAATGTTTGGTAATGTGCAATACGTAAGTTCTGCGGTGGTTTCCCAGCCTGGAAGAGGTGGGAATCTCCCTGCAGTCATCATAAGGAAAGTATGTGTGACCTTGCTTGTTTGTTCCTTTGTGGGGCTGAAAGGAAAGATGCCCACCCCAGGCAGTCTGGGTTGGGGTCAGGAATATCCCCACCACATGGATGTGCCACAACAGGGACGCAGGGCATGGGAAAAGGGGCTGGAAAAAGCAGCCTTGTCAGAATGGGATGGTGAGGGGCACCCAGGCTCCTGCTCCTGGATGTTCTGGGGCTGCTGGGCTGGGTTGGGTGATGGTGAGGGACACCCGGGTTCCTGCTCCAGAAGGTTCTGGGATTGCTGGGAGGCTCAGCAGGCCACGCTGCTGGCACAGCCATGCGTGCAAGCTTTGCTTTCCCATTTTAACCTAAAGACCCGAAAAGATTGGGTTCCAGCTGACAAGCCATAAAAGCTGTCGTGTCCTGTATCACAGCAAACATCTGCCAGCGGCACGGCTCCCAGCGGGATCACCGCTCCAACACGAGTTCAAGGGCTTTTTTGGGGGCTTGCTGGAAGGGAGCCGAGGGAGGAAGAGGAGCAGCAGTGCCCCCGAGGTCCCCTTGGCCAACCGCAGAGGAATTGCAGCTTGGGCTGGAGCTGGGGCAGACCCAGCGAGACTCTCCAAAGGTCAGCAGCATTCCAGCTGCAGGAGCTGCGGGACAGCCGCCCTGGGTAACTGGAGAAGGAGCTGGATAAGCTGCTGGAAGACACATTTTAAGGCAGCTTGTCCCTGCCGTAGAGGGGCTGCTGTGTTTATGGGATCTGCTCTCAGGACGGGATAGGTTTGCACTTTACCGGAGCTCACCCGGAGCCTCAGAGCCCCTTCTTGGCACCAGCAGTGCTGGGGATGGTGGGCCTTAGGGCTGAGTGTGTGAGGGTTTATGGGAGTCTGTGTTTATCCCCACAGACCGCAGGGGATGGGAGGGAAGGAGGTGCTCAGAGCTGAGCCCTTCCACTTCCTAAAGCAACCCCAATGAAGGGAACTGACTCCCATCCCTCTGCCAGACCTCGCTGCCCTCCCTGGCTGCTCTGTGTGGCCATGTTGGAGGCTGCAGGACAGTCATGGGGCTGGACCCCCAGGAAAAGTGGCTGGGAAGGGAGGGCTGGTGACCAGGCTGCATCCCAGAGGTGGCACAGTGGCTGTGTCCTGCTGCCAGAGAGCACAGCTGTGGGACTGCACAGACCTTTGCACAGCCCCCCAGTGCACTCCAGCCATCCCAGCTCCCCATGCAGTGCAGGCAGCAGCTGCCATGGAGGAAAAGCCCCAGTGCCAGCGAGGGAAAGCCAAAGCAGAGCCGTGTGTGGCAACAGAGCAGGAAATGAGTGAAGACCCTGCAGGACTCACTAATGGCCTCCACCGCGTGCCTCTGCCTCGTACGAGGCCTTCACTCTGCGAGTTTGGACACATCCCATTTCCCACAGACCCTCATTATCCTACTCGTGTTCACCGCAGCTCTCCATAAATATTTTATGAGCATCCTCTTTGCAAGGCTTTCGTTTGGATTTGCCCTGTGAAAGAGTCTGCCTGGCAAGGAGAAGAGAGGGGAAATGAATAACAAGAATGATCACGGAGAAGGGTGGGGGGGGTGGAAGGGATGGAGGGGAGAAGGAGCCTCTCTCTCTCTCTCTCTCTCTCTCTCTCCTAGATAACTGGGTTGTCTCATCTCTGCCCTTGTGTGATAACAGCACAGCAGCTGCGTCCCTGAGCCAGGATCCTTTGGAGTGATGTTCTCGGGAGCGGTGCCCAGCTGCCTCTGCCACCACCCAGGGGGACAGAGCCCAGCTGTGCCCTGTCCTCCCAGGGCTGGGGAGAGGGAGATGGAGGAGAGGAAACAGCCCCAGCATGAAGAGACATGGACACCTGCTGTGCCCTGCCTGGCTGAGGCCCTGACACCTGGGAATGTTTTAGCACATCCATCCCTGCCCACGCCAGGCAGAGCAGGAGCCCTGGCCCGGCAGGGCACAGGTGTGTGGGGCACAGGTGTGTGGGGCACAGGTGTGCTCCAACGGGGCAGGTCCAACACAGCCTCCAAACCCAGCATCCACACACAGCACTCCCCGCACACAGGATTCTACACACAGAATTCTACACAAAGAATTCCACACACAGCATCAACACACAGCATTCCCTGCACACAGAATTCCACACACAAAATTCCACACATGGCATTCCCTGCACACTGCATCCACACACAGCATTTTCTGCACACAACATTCACTGAAAACGGAATTCCATACACAGCATTCCCTCCACATAGAATTCCACACACAGCATCCAAACCCAGCATTCCCTGCACACAAAATTCCACACACAGCATCCACACACAGCGTTCCCACATGCAGCATCCCCCATTCCCAACACACAGAATTCCCTGGGCCAGTGTGCAGGTGGGGACATGCATCATCAATTCCATCTTGTCCCCCTGGCCCAGACACATTGGCCATAGCCCTGTTTGCCTTTGGGAACTGCCCTCCCTCCCCTCCTACCCCTGGGTGCTGCAGCCCCAGTAAAAGGGTTTCTCTCTTCTGGTTTCCAAGGCAGAGTGGGAGCCCATTCCAGCCCACCTCCACCCAGGAGAGCCTCCTGCCTATCCTTCTGCTTCATGAGTGAGCTGAGGCTGGCTGGGAAGCAAGAATTCCATTTAGGGGAAAAAAAAAACAACAAACCCTGAGGTTTGGAAATTGGTTTTCATCATCATTTTGAAAAGGGAGCGAAGTGCTGATGACACCAAGGCAGGAAGGGAGCCTCTGGCACCGCTCTCCCTCTTTGTGACCGTGGCCCTGCAATCCTGCATTTCTGTGGATGAAGGACCTGGGGCAGAGCTCAAACCATTCCTGGGCTCTCTCCAGAGAGCTCCATTTATGGACCTCATAAATCTTCTCATCTGTCCAATGGGATAACCCTCCCATCCCGCTGGAGGAGCTGCATTGCAAATTCCTCACCAGTCAAAGCTTTTCCCAGAAAAGGGGCTGAGCTGGGCTGAGTTGGGTGAGCAAGGGGTGACAGGCAGCTGGTGCTGTCCCAGGAGCCACAGTCCCAAGACCTGTGGGGTTTGAGCGTCTCTTTGGCCCCTCTGGAATTGTAAAATGTCTCTAGTAAAGGAGGTAAAGCAATAGGGATATTCCAGACAAGCACCCATCCCCAGGACACAGCAAATCCCACTTCCCTCCCCTGTCCCTGTACCCTCAGAGGCTTGTCAGGAGAGGTTTCCTCGGCAGATTTTCCTTCAGAAGGTGCTTTTTACAAGTGTGTATTTATGAATGAGGAGCTGGGCTTCCACCCTTCCCTTTGCACGACGGCAGCTCGCTGCTGGGGCTTTCCTGCTGAGGTACATTCCTAAATAAATAAATAAAGCAGTTAAATAATTTCCTGTCTAATTGGTAAGAGGATGAAATGAGTGACCTAATCAGCCTTTTCTGACTGTTGTTTCTGCCTGACTCTGACCTTACTCGGCTCAGCTGGGCAGTACAGGGAGCCTGGTGTGTGTGGTTGGGCTGGCCCCATTTTCCCTGGAGCAGACATGGGAAGCATCAGGCTCGTGGGCTCTGAGCTTTCCTCAGCTCATTTCAATCCCATCAACCCTTACCTGGAGCTGCAGAGGCCATAAAGCTTCTCTGTGCATCCCAGTTCTCTGTGTGCAGCTGTTGGGAAGCAGGCCAGCCTGAATGTTTGTTGAGATGCTCCCATAAAGCTAAAAAAGCCTGGAATTACCCCAAACCAGGCTGGTCTCCTGTGCCCCAGTGCAGCCAATGCTGGCTCCAGGGTGTGTTGTCAGTGTCCAGCCCTCGATGGTGCAATGAAACTGCTCCAGGATTTGTTACTGAGGGGGAGGAGAAGCCAGGAATGCTCCTCTCAGGACTGGGCTGGGTCCCAGCATGCAGAAGCACAACCAGAACTAGGTCCTCTGTCCCTGATAAGAGGAATTTGGTTTTTCCCAAGTGGCTCTGCCACAATGAGCCATCCCTGCTCCCTGTGCCACCCCCAAGGAACTGCAGGACTGCACACTTTGGAAGTCCAGGTGATCTCCCAGAGCCACTGCAAGACAGTCCCATCTCTTCCCAGAGAGGAGTTTCGCACTCCTCTGCCTCTCTCTGTTGGATTATTTGGATTATTTCCCTGAAATTTATCATCTGTTTTCCTTTCCTCAATCCCACCTTCCTAACTCCACATTCCTCTACCTTTCTAAATCATTCCCCTCCCTTCTGCCTGCTGACACCTTTAAACCAGCTGAAGGTCAATGGTTTGGCACCTCTCCCCTGCTTTTCTGCCTCTTCCACGCCAACATGAGCAGGCTCCAGTCTGCAGACTGCCCCCATGGGGTGTCCCCCACTATAAAGCTGATTTTCCCTTCTGGTTCCATGACCCAGCTCCCAGGTGACAAAAAAAAAAGCCTTAGGGTGAATTGCTCAGCCACTTGCAGTGGAGGTTTCCCAGTTTTCCAGCAGCTATGCTGACGTGTTGGCCATGCACAGGTGGGAACATCTGCCACCCCACCCAGATGAGCATCCTCTCCCTCTTCCTTCTCTTTCTCCTCTTTTTCCTCTTTCTCCCCTTTCTCCTCTTCCTCTTCAGCCCTCTCCATGCAATTCCTTGGACTCTGCTCTCCCCCTGCCTGTCCTGTCTCCCGCGTGCCCATGCCTCCTCCATCCCTTTGGTGTTTGGGGCGTGTTCCCAAATCCTGGCCGAGCAGGGGCAACTCTGGCTCAGGGGAAAGTCAGGCAGAGAGGGCTCCCTGCTCCACCTCCGCTGCACCTTTCAGCCAGCCCCTGGAATTTGTCACTCTAATCCCGTTTGGACACCTCTAACTCCGGCATCCTCCCCCTCTCCGGTGCCTCGCGGTGACTCCCGCAGACGCTGCCTTATCTACATCCCATTTGTTATTCCCATTCCTATTCATCCCGCGTTCCTGGGCTGCTTGTGCCGCGGGAGACAGGAAAACAAAGTCAGCGCTGGTCTCGGGGGACCCTGCGCTGGGGAAGGAGAGGCACACGGCAGAGGGATGCGGGGATTCGGAGCAGCGCTGAGGTGAGGCGCCTTCACCTCATCTCCCATGGCCATCACGGAGGGAACAGGAGTGAGAGCAAGTGGATGCACGGGAGAACGTCTGCGGACCCCCGCCAGCTGCCCTGGGCCCTGCCCCGGGTGTTGTGACACGAGCAGGCAGCCCCGGGAGCGGTGACACGGTGACACCTTCCCGCGGTGGCACTGCCGAGCTGGAGCAGCTCCCTGCGGCTGCTCGGGAGACACATCTCCCCCCCAGATGGATTTCAGAGCAGGGAGCATTCGTCACCCATTACTCCTGGGTTTATTTGGGGTTGGTCTTGAAGTGGTGTTGCTTTTGACAACTCTCTCTGTCCTGGGGAGGGGTGAGGGGGGGATGAAAGCGCAGGGTTGGGTGTGGGGGGACCATCCATCACCTCCCAGAATCCATCCTGGATCCACCTGCACAACCCCACAGAGGGGCAAGGCTGAGGAGCCAGGACATGGGGGATGAAATCCCGGATTATCCTGACTCAGAAGAGACCCACCAGGATCTCTGAGTCCAGCTCCTGGCCCTGCACAGAACACTCCAACAATCCCACCCTGTGTTCCTGCCCAGACCAGAGGCTGCCTCCCATGAGCACTTCCGTCCCTCTTCATCTTCCTTCCAAAGGCCGATGCCTTAGGGCTGCTTTAGTCTTATCCTTAATAGGAGAAATTTATGGCTAAGGATGGCTGCAAACTGGAAAACAAATTCCCCAAAAGTAGGGCAGGCCACAGAGCTGAGCCGAGCCCGTCGCATTGTCTTTTCTCGGAGAAGTTCACATTTTTTCAGTGAAAAACAAAATTAAAGCAAACAAGTTGTGTTTGTTGGGATTTTGTTCTGGCTGTCGTGTGCCCCAGCGTGCCTGTGCCTGTGTGCATGCGTGGAATCATTTGCTCTGGATATTTTCCCATGGGAAGCCAAAGTAGGGAAATAAAAACCTAAAGTGTTTTTTTTATCATTGCTGCTCAGAAACTAAACAATTTCAGCTATGCAGGATCCTCACAGAGGAAGGTAATTGAGATCACAGAGGCTTTTTCCCCACACAGGCATTTCCATGAGGAGGGTTTGATCCACCAGTTTTAAGTGCTTTATTTTTAAATATGTTTTTTCTACATGGCAAAAGAGTTTTCCTCAAACCAGTGTTTTACCCCAAACCCTCCTGTTCAGGCTGTCCCCAAGGCCTAACCCAGGTGACTCAGGCTAGACCACAACCCCATGTCAGGGATGATGTCACTAATTAATGTGGCACCATGTGTGTGGTGACCCAGCTGTGGAGAAGAAGAAAGAGAGAGCTTGGCCTAAAAAAGTGTAAATAAAGGACAACTGGTTTGTGGGACCCAGGCAGGGAAAAGTTTGATCAGCCCCTCATGAACAAATGTCTCAAAACACACCTGGAGCTCAGGTCCCAAAGACACCAGTGATCAGTCCCAGTGACCAGGCCAGCCCCTCAGGGTCACTGTGGCACTGGTGGCACCACAGATGGCCTGGGAACTTCCACAGATGCTGATGGGATGGCCAAAACCCACCTTGTGGGACCTTGTGGGTGCTCACCCCTTCTCCCCTCCCTCCATTCTCCCTCCTCCAGTCAGGATGAAGATGGATCTGTGTGGATCCATCCATCCATCCATGGCTTGCTTTACCTCACCTCTCTGAGGCTATCCTGCCAGGCAGGAGCAGAACTGGGCTCCTCACAGCAGCAGTGCCCCAATCCCCCCACACCCCACTCCCAACACTTTTTGTGACTCTCCTGCATTTCCCCCGGCCCAGAGCTGCAGCCCCGGGATGCAGGGAGAGATAAGGCCCTGCTCACATTACCTGACACTGCCTTCCTGCCACCTGATAGCATTAATTATGACTTATTCTAATATGAAAGAACCCCTTCAGAAGGTTTCCCCCTGCTCTGCCTCCATCCCCGTGCCCACCACGGGACCCCCCACCCCTCCCTCCTCCCCTTCCCGAGCCCACGGGATTTCCCAGTTTTCAGCAACACGAGATACAGGAGGCTCTTTGAAAACGGTGCACGCTGGCAGCTTTCCCACCTCAGTTTCAAATCTCACTGGATAATATTCTCCATATTCCTTTATGGAAACCAGAAATTCTGGCTTTGCCATATCTCGGCGTGGCCGCACTCGCGCCTGAGCGGCGGCTGCGAGGAGCTGGGGGACAGCAGAGGTGGCAGCGGTGACAGCGGTGACAGCAGGCACAGCCCTTGCCACTAGCCATCAAATAAGGTCACAGAAGGCAGATCTGGGGGAAACTCCTCTGCTAAACACATTTTTCACCCAAAAGTGCAGCCCCAGGTCAACCGTGACACTGACACAACGGGAATGATCTTGTACCCCACAAAAAAGGGAAAAATCTGATCAGATCGGCCAAGTTGAACAGGTTTGTTCTGCTGGCTCTGAAGGAAAGCTTCTCCTTGAAGTTGTGTGATTTGGGCTGAAGTGATGTTTTCAGGAAAAATTTGCCTGTGTTTAACTCAAGCCCACTTAAGAAGCTTAAAAAGGAAAAGCTTGGAGCGCACATGGAATGTTTGCTGGATGATTGAACCAAACGTTTGGGTTGACTTGAGGCAGGTTTAGGACAGGGGATTTTTTTCTGCTTGTTTTTCATTCTGCTGAGTGCAAGTTTGGGTTTTGTCGATGTCTCCTGAGTTTCCTGTAACCCCTGTGGAAAGATGGGCTGCCAAGGGCTGGGAGAGCCCCTTGTCCCAGTGCAGGGGTGGTTGTTGAATTCCTGCAGTCCCCAGAATGGCCTGCAAATAACCTGATGTGCTCTCCAGCTGCCAGGAATTCCCAGCCTAGGTTGTATGGGATTATCCGGAATGGGAAGGGCTCTGCTGGGACACAGGGGAACACTCCAGGGTCTCTGGTTCTGGGATCCCTGTGGAGAAGATTGCTTGGAAAACCTCCCTTGTAAATGCGGTGAAAACAGGTTTTCTCCCAGGATATCAGTGAGGGAAAAGCACAAATCTGCTCTAATCTGGTGCTGCTGGGAGCACTCATGAGCATCTGCCTGAAGGTACAGAAGAGTGAAATATCCTGTGGGGTGACGGGGACATTTGTATTTCCATAAAATTTATAAATTAACCAGGCATGGGGATAACGGGGTGGGATGCTCTCAGGAACAGGGGCAGGCATGGGCAGGAGCAGGTAACACAGCCACCCTGAGGGGAAAATCCCCATGGGATGGGAATGGCGCTGAGCACGGGGACAGCAAGAGCTAAAAATGCACCTTTTCAAGCCCCAAAATGTGAGCTCATCCCCCGGGGTACGGGCGATGCCACTCCAAGGACAGGGACTGGTGGAAGGAAAGGAACTGCACAGGACAGCAAAGGACAAGAACAAACCCTAAAAGAGGGCTCTTTGCCCTAAAACACCCTCAAACCCTTTAAAAACCTTCATGTCTTGAGTCTGCTTTGAGCAGCCAAGTGACAGCAGGGGGAAAGATCCTGCCTGAGGGCAGAAGTGGGGGAGCAGCCCTGGGAAGGCCTGAACACCCATCCAACAGGTGCTGGGAAGGGAATGTCAGCTCAGCTGAACGGGAATGTTCCCTCCCAGCCTCTGAAGTGGAGCTGCCAGGCCTCCCACTGCTCTTAATCCACAGCACATTGAGCAGCTAAATATATTCCCAGCCTAATGCAGCAGGGCCTTGCTAATCTGCCCTTCACCACTCGGACACCCAGGAATGGCTCTCTCCACATCCCAGAGCAGAGGTTTAACAGCAGAACCAGCAGGATGAGGGGCTCCCATTACCGAGAATTCCCAGATCTGGCAGGGGTGACTCCAGCTGCTCCCAAGGACACGAGGAGGACGTGCACCAGTAATTGAAACAGAACTGCACTTGTCAAAGGGAATGAGCCGTGGCCTTCCCACCGGCCTGACCTTGCCCTGTGCTGGACTGGGGAACAAATCACATTTGTTAATTTGCAAAACGATTCTCCCAGCCCTTAGTGTGACTCAGGTCCTAATCCTGGGGTGTTTTCATGGGATCACAGACTGGTTTGGGTTGGAAGAGACCTGAAAGCCCATTCAGTGCCACCCCCTGCCATGGGCAGGGACACCTTCCACTATCTCAGGCTGCTCCAAGCCCTATCCAACTTTGCCTCGAACACTCCCAGGGATGGGGAGTTCACAACTTCTCTGATTTTCCTTGTGGATCTCAAATCTCCACCCCAGGTCCCAGCTCCTGGGATCAAGGCTGTCTGAGGAATAGTGCCAAAAGAACTCCCTTGGGTTGGGGCTTTGGAGTCAGTGATGGGACAGCGCTCCTGTCCTTGTGCCTGGAAAAGCCCAAGGATGCCCATCAGCCAGGGGTGAGTGTGCAGCCCATCCCTCATAGCAGAGGCACAGGCAGCTGCCTCCAGCCCACTCCCCCCAAAAAACTGACTTAATCCAGCAAAACGGGGCAAGAAATGTTCCCCAATGATTCTGGGCAAAGGCTGGATGTGGTGGAGATTCCCCACTCAGCCCTTGCTTTGGGAGAAGAGCCCAGCCAGCCCTGCTCCCACATCCCAGGGGAAACAGGAGCTGGGGAAGGGGGAGCCAAGGTGCTGCCTCGTGCTCGGCCACCCGTAGCCAGCTAGTCCCATCTCCCACTCCCTGTGCCTGCATTAGCATTCCCCAAATCCTTTTAACGCACTGATCTGATAAGGAATCTGCCTGTATTGGATTTTTTTTTTTTTCTCCCGGTGACACATAACCCAGCTGGCTGGGTGGCGGCTCGGGGAGGAATCAAACGGTCAGGAACAAATGAGTAAATCAAGTTACCATTTTACATCTCTTTAAGTTGTTTCCCTCTAAGAGCTCCCCAGATTTTATCTCAGGTAGCTTAATTGGAACAGGAGAGCCGGGGCTCCTTGGAGCGCCGGGCTTTCCAAGGGAAGGGCAGCCCCCACCAGGTAGGAGGGAGCTTTGCTAGGGAAAGCAGGGATAATTTATCCAGTCTTGTGGGAAGTCCAGTAAACGGCCGGGAGTCCCCGTGACGGTGAAGCAGACGGGAGCAGCCCCTTCCCATCGGAGCTGAGCACTGCGGGGAGGGGGCTCTGCCTCTTGGGGGGACCTTGGTCCCTCAGCATCACCTGCCCGGCACCCTCACCTTCACCAGCTTATCCCAGGCATCCCACAGTGCCCTCCTTGCCAGCGTTTGCTGGATGCTTTTGTCTCTAGAGAGCCACAGGGCGACTTCTCCAGGTTTCAGCTTACCTGCTTCAATCTCTCCCTTCGTTGTTCCCTGGCACCAGCTGTCTCCAATCCCCAGAGCCAAAACTCCTGGGAATTTGTTCCTTGGCACTACAAGTTGCTCATCCAGGTGAGAACTGAGCAATCGCTGTCACTCTCTGAGCCCCTGTGGGCACGAGGCCACTCAGGAGCCCTGTCCTGGACTGCTCCATCCCACTGTTACCTTGGATGAAGCCCACACCTGTTCCCTGGGCTGGGAATCCTGTGCACATTCCCTACACCCCGGGATGTCTGCTGGCACATTTTCTTGAGTGTGCAGACACACCCCACCTCCCATTCCAGCCTTCCCCAGACTGGGAGAACTGGGCAGCTGCTGCTGAGCTTTGCTGTTTTCTGCTCCTGAAGTGTTCCCATACAGAAACTTGCCCAGGTTTCCCTCACCTAAGAGATAATAACCTGAGGAATTTCTAGTCAGGCTTCATTGGCCATGGCATTTCACTGCTCTTTCACAAATCCCTGATGTCTTCCTACCCCCAAAACACAGCAGAAACAGAAAACAAATCAATCCACATAACAACAGCATGATCAGCTTTTGTCTGGCCCGGAAGAGAGGAGAGAGCAAGGTAAGAGAGGAGAGATGGAGTGATAGGGAGAGAAGGGAGAGAAAGTGCAGGGCTGAGGAGGGACAGCATTTATGGACTCATTGGAAACCATCAATCACTGTTAGTGCAAGAGGCTGTTTAGAGCTGGTGAGTATTAAATTCCAGCAGAATTTGATGAATAACAGGAGGAAAAACATTCCTGTTGCAGAAGAATAAAAACAAGAGTTCCCACTTCCCCCTGTGCCAAACATCCCCAACCTGAGGGAAAGTCCTGGGAAAGGTTGCTCCTGAGCAAGGGCACATGGAGCAGCCTCATTGGGAACTTGAGAGGGGCTGCAGGGCTGAAAGGGATCTGAACTGGAACATGCATGGGACCCAAACCTCCATCTGGGGTGGAATGGATAGGGAGTGGCTCATTTTGCCTTAAATGATCAGGCAGCCCCTGCTAACTATTAGCAACTGGAGTGAGTCTGCTCAGATAAAATCAGGCTCCTGACTCCCCAGGCCCTGCACCCTTTGGGGCTCAGAGGGGTTCCTGCTGCCCAGAAGCCTCCTGCTGCTGAACCTGTCATCCCACTGCCTGGGACACACTCAGGGCTGCCCTCCTGTCTCTAAAGATCCACACTCCAAAAGCACAGACCCTGGTGATGGAGATTGGCATTTGTTGCTTCCCCACATCGTTCTCCAAAGCAGTCAGCAGCAGCATCTCTCCTTAATTAGACAGGCTGGTAATGAGAGCCAAGGGCCCCAGAGGCTTGTCTGACATCACCAGGTATTGCTGTCAAGCAGAAACAGAAAAATGCACAGAGATTCAGCCAGAACATCCCCAAAATGAGGGTATTTGTCCCAAAAATGCAGGGGCTGATGCTTTGCCTTTGGTGTGTCTCAGTGCTGGGGAGGAGGGAGGGGAGCACCGAACCCAGGCAGATTTGGAAAACATCAAACAATGGCACGGGGGGCAATTGGGCTTCTGATGAAGAATTAATTTGGCATCAGCATAAATGTGAAAGGGAAAGACTGGTACAGCTCAGGTGACCTTTTCCCAGAGCCGTGTGGGCTGTCACAGTGACAAATGGGACTCTCCAAGGTCACCTCAGTTTGCTAAACAAGGGATGGCTGCACTTTGGGGCCAGAGCCTGGACCCCCAAGCTGCTGTGGGAGGTGGGACTGAGGCATTCCCACTCTGGCCACATCCCAGAGGATGGGCAGTGGCTGTGCATGGTTCCAGCTGGGCAGAGACCACAATGTGGCCATGGCAACGTGAGCACGGCATGAACATGACATGGAAACATGAACATGTTCATGGTCACTCACCACTGAGCACTGACACAGCCCCCTCCTGCCCCCAGAGGTGCCAAAGCTGCTGTGGGAACAGGACAGCCAACATGGAATATGTCCTTAAGGCACTGTGCCATGGAGGGAAGGCACAGAATTCCCAGCACCTGGCATGGCTCCCACCAAGAGACTGGAGCGATGGTGGCACAGCTGGGAGCAGGATCCCCCGGGGATCCTGGCCCTGTGTCCCCTGGGCCCTGTCCCTGCCATGTGGCAGCAGCCCAAGGATGGCTCTGATGGGAGAATGACTCACAGGGACTCTGCTGCGGGTGTGTTTCCTATTAGGGCCGTTCAAGTCTCCACAATTAGGAATGCAGCTCAACCAGAGTGTGAATCCCTAATAGGAAACATTCCCCAGATGCACATGAGGGCCCCGAGGAAGATGCCAGCCCTGGAAAGGGCTGGGGGGCGAGAGCCCCCGGGATGGCTCCCACATGAGGCGGCATCAAAGGCGAGGCTGCAGCCCCGGGGTCTCCGTGGCCACTTCTGCCAACTTTGATCAGGGTTTGTCGTCTGACTCCCAAACAGTTTTTTCACACTTGTTTCCCAAGTGTGAAGAGCCCGAAGCCATGCTGGAAACTCTGAGACAATTTTGGATTCCTTTGCAACAAAGCCAAGGCCAGGACAATGGGACTTTGATGTTATTGACATATTGGTTCAGAGTTTCCTTGTTTCCATTTCCCAGCATTAGGCCGGAGCAGAGGGCTGCTGCCTTGCTCTGTTTAATTAGGTAATGTTTGTACAGTGCTCGGAGAATATAAAGTGCTCAGCAAGTGGAAAGCGTTATCCTTATTACTATGCCTTCCATATCCACTGGCTGCGTTTGGTGGAGCTGCAAAAAGCTTTGAAAGAAAAATAAAATAAGGTCAAGTTTATTTTATTTAAATGTAAAATAAAATTGTAGTGCTGAGCAGAAGTAATGGACTGGCAGAGGCTGGGAGGGAAGAGCTCTGTGTGTCTCCAAAGCAGGGACAGTGTAGACTGTGCCAAGCTGGGTCCCCTTGATCCCCTTGATGTCCCAAGCTGTCCTGTCACTGTGTGTGTCCAGTGTGGCCTGGACAAGCCCTTCCCAGAGGCAGCAGAAGCCAGAGCAGCTCCCAGATTCCCTGCTGGAACTGCCACCAATGGAGCTCCTGGTGGATATGGGACAGCTATGGATGGGGTGGCTGTCCCATGCAGGGCCACCACAGCACTGCCAGGCACAGCTGGGCTGGACAGGGGCTCCCAGCACAATCTCCAGGCATTTTCCTTGGTGCTGCCAGCACTGCCAGCCCACGGTGCAGCATTCCAGAGACAGGGAAAACATCCCACTCCTGTTGTTGCTGATCTGTCTCCCAATCCTGGGCACAGAGGTGCTGTGAGAGGATGCTCTGAGAAGCTGAGAATGGGACACCCCTGCACTGCCACAGCTGTCCCCCAGCCTGGAGTGATGCCAGGGTTGCTCCCACCCAGGACTGCTCCACTTGGGCCCCAGGGCTGGGGCTGGCTGAGTCTTCTCAGGCTGCTGTTCCCTTTTTCCTTCCCCTGGGTGATTTCCCCTCATTGTGATTCCTCTCCTTGCTGGTGATAAAATATTTGACGAGTTGTGCTGAGGGCCCAGACTCAGCAGCCCACCCCAGCCCTCCCACCCCAGCCTCTCCCCCACCAAATATGTTTGTATTTTTAACATTTTTAGGCAACAATCTTAAACTGAAGCAGATGTGACAATGAATATTTATCTGCAGCATCTCAGTATGGGATTTTCTCTTAAACTCGATAAAATAAACTGCTCAGGATACAGAACAACATTTCTCCTAATATACAATACACAAGGGGCAGAAGGGGAATTAGCAGATGAACTCGGCATTAAAGCCATTTAAAATCAAAAGAGCAGCAGCATTTACATGCGAGGAGAACAGTTGGTGCTTTCAGTGAGATCCTGGCGTGTTTTCCTTCTCATTCCTGGAGGCTTCCAAACACCAGGCAGAAAGATTCCTGCCAAAGAGAGGCAGGTGAGCAGTGGGGGCTCTTCCCACAGGTGGGAGAGGCAGGAGCAGCCCCTGTCCCGAGTGGGGAACAGCTCCCATGGGATGGGATGAGGAGCAGAGTAGGAGGGGAAGAAGGCAAACACTGCTCCAGTGACAAGGAGGTCACCAGGTCCCAGTCTCGTGTCTCTGCCATGCAACCATCTCTGTCCCTCCCTCCTGGAGGCTCACAGCAGCTCCCCACTGCTGAATTCACCAGGGTTTGTTCCCATCCAGCAGGAGAGTGGCCGTCAGAGGGAACTGTCCCCACCCGTGCTTATTCTGTGCTTGGAGGCTGCTGGATTTACCCTGCTGGGGCTGATCCACACAGGATGCTCCAGGCTCCTTGGGCTGGGACTTCTGAGCTTCCAGGGCGGGATGTGACTGTGCTGGTTGTTCAGCATTTCCCTGTGCAGACGAGGGTGGGATGCTGAGGGATCCCTCATGCCCAGGGTGAGATCCTCTCCCACTGGGCAGCCCCACGGGACCAAATCCTGTGCTTGCACTGGTGCTGAGAGCCTCTTCCTCCGTACCCTGCTCATCCTCAGGGCCTGGCTTTTGAGGCTTGAAGTGAGGAGTGACTAAAAGCTGCTGGAAACCTTGGGATGAGTGCTGGGGCCGGGCCCAGCCCTGCCGGATCCGGCGGCTGCTGGAGGCAGCAGAACGGCAGGATTTGCGTTCCCCCGGAGCCGGAGGGCATTGCCAACCTTGCCACGTTGTGCTCCAAGAGCCAGCCACGTTTCTCCAACCTGCTGTCTCTGACGCAAATCCAGAACAATATGCAGATTAAAAATAACAACCACAACAAAAAAAAAAGGCTCCACCGCCACCCCAGAGATCCCCACGCACATGGAGCCCTCTCCAAAGCTGGAGAGGGGAGTGGGCACAGGGGGTGGGTGTGAGCTGGGGGGGTCTGGGCATGGATGGGAGGCTGGAGGGGACTCTGAGGACCCTGAGGGTCTATCCTATCCTGTGTCCAGAGGCTGAGAGGTCATTCGTGCTCATGCACTCCCCCGCAGCTCTGCAGTTGGAGCAGTTTGGAGGGACATGGGACAGTTGTGCCATGATGGCAGCCCTCCGTGACCAGTCCCCAGCTGAGCTGAGCCAGTGACTGCAGCACCACACACTAGAACATCTTGTTCCCCCTTTGGCTTAGGACCATCTACCCTCCACCTCCTCTCCCAGAGAGGGATCTGTGTCTCTGGGTCCTGAGGGACCCCTAAATAACAAGTCAAAGGGACAAGGTCTCCTTTGGTCTGCAGAGAACATGAACTGGAGCCAAAAAACTGCTGACTGAAAGGGCTCAGTGGCTTCCCGAGGGCAATGGTCCCAGCTGGTGGCACTCACAGTGTCAGAAATGGGATGGTGACTGTTTGAGCCTGGAGAGAACATTTCCCATGCTGAACAGAGACCAGGCTGACAAAGGAGATGCCTCCAGCCAGCAGCACAGGCCCTTGGGAAGGGCCTTCCCTAGTGGAAGGCTTTGAAGACCCTGTCTTTTTAAAGTATGTGGAGGGTCCCCAGGTCCTGCCCCGTCCCGTGCCCAGGAGGATCCTGCTCAGGACTTTGTGGCCCTGTCTCTTCCAGCCAGCACGGGATCCCACCCTGCAGTCCCCGTGCCCTGAGCAGGGATTTTTCCCCCTGTGCTTCAGTCCCCGAGCTTGGCCAGGTCAGGGCTCCCCATGTGACTCCTGGGGCAATGAACATTCCACCCTCATCCTCCACCTCCAGAACCTGGCCAGGGCCAGGCTCCCCTCGTGCCTTCCCGGGGTATGGGGGAGGAAGGGTTTGATTTCCTGAGCTGTGCCCAGAGCCCCCAGGGAAAGCAGAGGGACATTCCCAGCCCAGGAGCTGCCCAGCACGCCGAGACAGGTTTTGTTCATTCCCAAACTCCACGAGAGTGGCCCGATGCGGTGCTGCAGCCACAGAACATTCCTTTGTAAGGAAATAAAGTGTCAGTGCCACAGCTGTGACATCCAAGCTCCGCTTCAGTAGCGTGCCCTGGGCAGAAAGAGGCGACGGGTTCCTGTTTAGGTTTTCGGTTACTGTGTTTGTAAAATATTTATTTTTCTTGGTGTTTCTATCCCAGCCTTTTTAGAATCCAAATATTTGGAGGCTGGAGGAGCCGTGGCCGGGCCCAGCACTGCTCTGCTGGCTGGGCTCAGCGTGTGCCAGGCATGCTGATGGCCCTGGACCCCCCCGCCCCAGCCAGCCCTCAACATCACACAATGTTTGAATGCAGTCTCCAGGGGTGGAGAGGGTGGTATGAGGCACTGAAAGAGCATGGAGAGGAGAAAAAAAAAAAAAAAAAAGGAGAAGAAAAAAGAAAAGGGAAAAAGAAAAGAAAAAAAAGCAAGGCAGTGGCGTATAAATGAATAAATAATAGTAATAAAAAAGATCATTGGGAAGCAAAGACATTCTTTATGGTGCATTAATGTGTTTTCTCAGCTGCTCTCTTGACTCGGCACCAGCTCTTGCAGTTCCTGTCCTCAGGACACTCCGTTGGGTGCAGGAAGGTTTGTTCTGGCTCCTCTGTCCCAATCCTGCTGCCCCTGGAGCTCCTGTCACCCACTGCATCGTGGAGAAAGGAGAGCCCCCACCTGCCCCTTTCCCCATGGCCTCCACGCCCATCACTGTGTCCTGGGATTCAGCTCTTTGGGAGAAGATTCTCTTGCTCCAGAACAGCCCCTCAGGTGGGAAACACCACAGGAACCCAGGGTGTTGTCCCCTTCATGCCATCCAGCGCTGCCTCCCCCCACTCTCTGAGGTTTCCTGCGCCCGTGCTTTCCTCCTCCCCCATCTCCAGCAGCTTCCCGGGGAAGGGATCCATGGGCAGAGCTGGTGGGACCCCAGCCGTGGAGGCAGCAGCTCTTATCAGGCGGCTGCCAGCTCTGTCACCACGCTGTGCTGAGTGACGGGCGCTCCCACCTGCTCCCGGCGCTGAGCACGGGGTGCTGCCGCTGCTGCTATAGAAACACCCAACTTCTTACACTCACCTCCTTTTTTCTTTCTCTCTCTTCTTTCTCCCTTTAGACCCTCAAAGCTGCATCTGAATTCCCTCAGGGTTCAAAGGAGGATCCGACGGGCTCCTCAGTGCTGCTGCGTCCCTGCCGAGGCACTGTGTCCTGGCTGTGACAGGGTGTGCTGATCCATCCCCACCTTACAGAGAGGGAACTCTGGGGCCACCACCTGCTTTCCAGGAGCTGAGCCCTCTCCTGCTCACTCCAGGGCCCTGGGATTTGTTCCCTGTGCTGGCACTGCTCCGTGAGCTCATCAGCCGCTCCAGAAAAGCCCCACACAGAGCTCTGGTGGGTTTATTTTGCTGGCTGCTCTCACCCAGCTGTTTATTTTCTTGAGTTTCCCCCGTGAGCCCACTCCACACCTGGAACTGTGCTGACAAGTTGACTTCAAAGCTGAGCTAACTCTGCAAATCCCTTCCATGCGTGACTGTGGGGAGCAGGTGCTCCTCCCTTCCCCAGGGCTGCAGCATCCCCCAGCAGGAGAGCAGGATCCATCTCATTCCTCATTTGCCAAGCAGAGACACCCACATGGAAAACCAGACTGTCCTCACATCATGGAATCACAGAATATTTGGGTTGGAAGGGACCTTAGAGCCCATCCAGTGCCACCCCCAGCCATGGGCAGGGACAACTTCTGCTATCCCAGGTTGCTCCAAGCCCCATCCAACCTGGCCTTGGACGGTTCCAGGGATCCAGGGGCAGCCACAGCTTCTCTGGGCAGCCTAAGCCACCAAGTCTGGACTCATCTGGCTTCACTGTGGTAGATCCAGCACATCCCTTCTCATTCCTTCCTGACCTCATTGGACTTGGCTGACAGTGGCTTGTTTTGGGATCAGTCCCCGTGGACACTCTGCAAAACAAACCATCTCAGTGTAAGATCCAAGGAGACATTTACTAATGGGCTTTGGGCTGAAATTCAACCCTTCCTCAAAAAAAAAAAAAAAAAAAATCCTTCAAACTAAAAGGTTCTAAGCAAACCTGACTTGAGAGTCATTTAATACCCTGTCAGCTTCCCTTCCCACTGCTCCCAGCTCTGGCGAGGTGAGCCGTGTCCCTGGAATCAGGGTCCTGCTCTCCTGTGCCTGCTAGGAAGGTGCAAACAAATCCCAAAGTGCAGATGCCAGAGTCACTGACCCAGAGAGATCCTTCTGGAGCCTTGCTTTGGCTCGAGCCACAGTGGAAGGGCAGGACAGGTCATTTTCCAATCCCCCCACTTGGATTTTCATTGTCTCTGCTGTGATTCCCACAGAGCTGCCCAGCACTGCTGCATTCCAGAGGCATTTCAGAGTCCAGGGGGTGCTGGTCTGCAAGTGGCACAAATGGTGATGCCATCAAAGCAGGATAGACTTTGCAGCTGTGACACCTCTAAGAATCAGGTCAGCCGCATTTCTCCTGCCCCACAGCTCAGGAGTAACCACCCAGCTTTCCTTTTCCTTTTCCTTTTCCTTTTCCTTTTCCTTTTCCTTTTCCTTTTCCTTTTCCTTTTCCTTTTCCTTTTCCTTTTCCTTTTCCTTTTCCTTTTCCTTTTCCTTTTCCTTTTCCCTTTCCTTTTCCTTTTCCTTTTCCTTTTCCTTTTCCTTTTCCTTTTCCTTTTCCTTTTCCTTTTCCTTTTCCTTTTCCTTTTCCTTTTCCTTTTCCTTTTCCTTTTCCTTTTCCTTTTCCTTTTCCTTTTCCTTTTCCTTTTCCTTT
>JANPWX010019524.1:113872-124860 GCA_024734555.1 Trochalopteron elliotii | reverse complement strand
TTCCTTTCCTTCCTTTCCTTTCCTTCCCTTCCCTTCCCTTCCCTTCCCTTCCCTTCCCTTCCCTTCCCTTCCCTTCCCTTCCCTTCCCTTCCCTTCCCTTCCCCTCCCTTTCCCGGGTCCCGGCTCTCCTTAGCCGCGCTCTCCCCCTGGCGGCAGCGCTGGGTACTGCCCGCCCCAGCTGCCGCCGCCCCTCCCCGGCCCCCCCCGATCTCGGTCCCGCCGGTCCCGGTCCCCTCGGAACGCTCCATCAGCACTTCCATTTGTCCCCAACCCGCTGGGACCGCGGAGATGTGCAGGAGAAAGACCCCGGAGCTTCCCCCGGCACGGAGGGCTCGACTCTGCCCCCGAACCCCCGCGCCCCGGAGGTGACAAGTCGGCACGTGCTGCCGGTGACACCTGATGGGGAACAGCTGGATCCTGGAATCTTCCCTCTTTCCAAGCACAGGGAGCCCCCATGCCATGACTGGAGTGACGCCCAGTCACGAAGATGCAGCTTCCAGTGCACCCCCACCGTTCAGTGCCACCCCCAACTCGCCCCGGCCCTGAAGCTGGTAGCCTCCTTGGAATATCCTCACTGGAGACTGAGGAAAGAGAGGGAGGGGAGGGAAAGGAGAGGGAGATGGAAACAGAAAGAATTAAACCCCCTGCTTTAAATGATGGAAAATATCCCAGCAGTGTTCCCTTTCAAGCCTTATTTTGCTATTCAGGAGCTTGAAAGGCACCGAGCTCCCAGGCCCTCACAGAGCAAGCAGAGATTTCACGTTATAAAATATGAATATCCTGGCTTATGAATAAACTTGGGTTTGCTGCTCAATTCAAGCCATCACAGCCTCCTCGGTTTCTCTCTGAGTGTGGGGTGTCCCAAGTGTGGGATGGGCAGGGGAGGAGGGGAGGGGAACCAGCAGGGAGCAGCTGGAGGCACCGATCCCCCTCCCCTCCTGGGGCTGCAAGGGGCGGAGGCACTGCTGGGCTCTGGGGTGATGCCAGGGCTAGATGTCCCAAATCCAGCGGTGGGAGCTGTCCCCAGAGCTCAGGGACGTGTCTGGGTGGAGATGCCCAGGGTTCTCAACAGCTGGTGCCGCCTGTGTTGGAGCACCAGCCCTCGGGAGAGATCCAAAACCTGCCCAGTGTCCTCCAAGGTCTCACAGTCCTGACAGAAGGAAGAAAAATGAGCACGGAAGGAGAAAGACTGGGCTCCCCCTCCCCGGGGGGGACAAAGGCAGCAGGGCGGTGGCAGGGATGACAGAGGGATGTCCCCGGGTTGGCGCCGGGCACGGGGCCGGGGCACCGGGGCTGTGGCTGCACAGCTCACCTGCTTATCTCCACCTGGGGAGGAGGAGGGGATGGCACGGGCATCCCCCAGCCTCTGCCCACCTCTGGGCACACACCCAGGGCACGAACCCCCGCTAGAGCCCCCTCCCCTGGCCCCGCTGCCGCCGGAGCTGTGCCGGAGAGGGACGGACCCGCACAAGGAGCAGCGAAGACTTCACAAGCGCTTTGGAGGAAAAGAAAGGAAGGACAAAGAGAAGCTGAGAAGAGGCCATGCCTGGTCCCCTGATGCACTTCAAGAGAAAACAGTCTAGACTTTTTATTTTTTCTTTCCCAGACCCTGTTTTCCATTTCAAATCAGCCCTGACATTTTGGTTATCTTTTCTTTTAATAAGCTGGGTTTGGTTTGTTAGAATTCATTCATCTGTGTGGCACAGGCAGGTTCAAAGACAAATAATACCTGGGGACAAGGGAGCTCGCCAGTGTCTCAGTGCCACCAGTCTGCCCTGAGACAGCGGCCAGGGGAGCACAGGAGGACACCCAGCACCTCCGTCACCCTGCTGACAAGGACCTGTGAGCCCCAGGGGACAGGAGGCTCTCTCAAGCTCCTCTCCACAGCCCTCACTCCCCCGCGGGAGGTTTTGGCACGGGGCAAATCCCCTTGTCATAGCCGAGGATCGCTCCTGGAGAAGGGTGCAGGGAATCAGCTGCAGATTTGAGGTGCCTTGAACCTCCCTCACCCCTCCTCGCTGCCGCCAGGCAGAAATGCCGGAGCGCAGCCGCTCGCTGGGGCACTGCCAGGGGATTTCCAGCTCCTCCCGCCTGACCCCGGCGCAGTCCCTTTGGCGATGTTGGGAGAGCTTCCCAAACTCCCTCCCCAGGAGCCCTTCCCTGCTGGCAGCCTGGCTCAGCCTCTGCCCGGCCCAGCCCCGCTCCGAGCCCTCGCCCCTCATCCCGCAGAGAGGGTAGAAGGCAGATGGAGCTCTGCAGGAGAAGGCGGCTTGAAGGAGGAAAATAACAACCAGAAACACGGAGAAAGGGATGAAACGCAACAGAAAAGTTGGCCTGAGGGAAATAAGGGAGCTAAAAATAACCTGCCAAAGGCTGCGATGGGAGCGAGAGGAGAACTGCCGATCCCGAGGAGAAACGGGGTTACCCTGCAGCTGCCCCCACGCTGCTCCTGCTGAGCCCCCCCAGCTTTGTGGGGGTGTCTCATGACAGGAGGGGGCCCGGGAGGCAGAGACCTCCAACAGAGTCGCTGAGCCAGGCCATCGCTCTGCAGGAATGGGGAACATCCCATGGGAACCGGGCACGTGCCCACCCAGCCCAGGCCAGCCCAGCCCTGCGAGCCCTCGCCTTGATTACATTTCTGTTTCCTCCCCGAGCCGAGCACAGGAAGCTGCTTTGCCATCCATTTACCCAGGGACTTCACTGGTATTTAATAAACTCGATTAAGCAAGCGCCTTAATTTGCTTTGGTAATGAAAACATAATTGTTTCTGCAGCTCCAGTGCGGGGACTCTCCACGGCGAGTGGCGGGCGCAGGCAGTGGGGTAATCAAGCAGAAGAGCCCAGAGCTGGGGAAGTTGTTGGTTCTCCCCTGAGGAAATAACCAGGTTTTCACCTCAGCTGAGGAAGGGCCAGGGAAGAAGCTGGACTGGGTTGGGCTGGGGTGGTTCAAGGCAATCCTGACACCTCACCCTTCTCACCCTCGTTCAGTCCTTCCCCACAAAAACCTGCAGCACATACCACCAGTGACTTTTCCTATTCCCTCACCTCACAGCTCCATTCACACCCTGGGCAAGATGCACCATCCCATACAGTGTGATCCCATGGAGGGATGCAGGTGTGATAAAGCAGGTGTGATAAGGCAGGGACTCACCTTGGACCTCCTCAGGCACCAGTGCACAGCTGTGCCAGGCTATGGATAATGCAGAACTTTGTCCACAGGTGTGTGTGTGTGTGCAACCCTCAGCACTTGACTCAAAAAGGAGCAGATGACCCCACTGTGGTCCCTCTTAATCCCTTTGGGACTGTGTGAATGGAGCACATCAGTGCCCAGGGACATGTGCCACAGCAGCCTGGGCAGAAATAAATGGGAAAACAGAAATTCCTTGTAATGGCAACCCCCGAAATGAGCAGCCAGGTGCAGTCTGTGTGACAGGGGAGATCCCTGCAGGGACCAACCAGCACAGCCCTGCAGGGTTTGTACACTTAATGTGAGATATTTCTCACAATTGATGGTTTAGGAATTACTGCAACCCCTGCAAAGGTGGGGAGAGCCCAAGGGTCACTGTGGCCAGCAGAAGTTGGGTGATGTCAGATCCCAATCATGCTCCCCAAGGAAGACTCCAGGGAAGAAGGGCCCTGGATGTGCAGTGAGCACAGAGAGAGAAAATGGGAGGAGGAAGAGACAGATGGTCCCATTTTGTATGAAAAGGCAGAGAGGGAAGATGTAACTTGGGAATCTCCCCAGAACAAGCCATCTGTGAGGTGTAAGGCCTGAGCTACTGCTGGTGCAGCCAAAATCCTGGAGCAGCAGAAGATGCTGTGCTCAGTCCAAAGATTTCATTACCTTGTCCCTGTTATTTGTGACTTGGAGGTCACAGGTAGTGAAAGCAGCAATTTAATCCTTTGTCTTTTTTATTTTCTTCTGCTCTAATAGGTTTGTGTTTTCCCTCACCCCTGTCTGATGCCAGCCAGGAGCTCTGGGAACTCTTGTGAGCCTCAGGCAATTCCCTCCACTGATTCAAGGAACCCAAATAAATAAATGTTGTAGACAAATCCTTTAAAATAATAGAAACTGGGAGCAGCTCTGGAAACCTCCTGAGCCAGCCTGGCTTTCCCACTGCAGCTCTGGGAATGCCTGCAGGAGCTGCTGGAACAAGGAGGAGTCAGCCCCAGGACCCTCCCTGTCCCCAGCAGAAGGAATGTCCCATCCTGTCCATAAAGTTGTCACGGTGGGAAGGGAGGCCTGGGACAAGGGCAGTTCCTAGGTTATCTCCTTTAGACAGTTCATATCCCTGGAAATTTGTCCCTCTGGAAGGACAGAGCAGCTCTGTCCCTTCTGCAATGCAGCCATGGAGCCTTGCAGGACTTTCTACCTCCAGAGGCAGCCAGGCCAGTGATGTCCTCATGCCTGGGGACACTGGGTGTCCCAGCCCCAGGCTGGGCCCCTCCTGCACAGGGACCTGTGTGTGAGAGAGGGAAAATGAGAATGTTCAACCTCCAGCAGCCACACATGTCCCCACCCTTCCCACAGCTGGATCCCAGCACTGACAGATCTGCAGGGCCACCAGTCCAGGCAGGGCCATGGTCCATGAGCCCAGCCATGCTCAGGAATGCAGGAGCAGGAGGATACAAGCAGCCTGGCTTGCCTGGGCACTGCCTGTTGTCTGATGTCACTGAGCTTGGTCAATGGAGCTGGGAATGGGAGCAGCCCCAGCACTGGGCTGGGACCAGGTGAGACGTCCTGGTGCCACTGGGCTGAGTCTCTGCAGGGTGCTGGGCTCTGTCCCCAGGCAGATATCGGCAGGATGGAGCTGCCAAGGTGCAATCAAGGCACGGGTCTGGGGGTTTTGGGGGTTGTGGGCAGGAGGGGGAATGAAACAAGCCTCAAAAATAAAAAGACACCGCCCCTATAAATCACTAATATTAAAAAGCATGAAAGGGCCAGAGTCTTCAGCCCCGACTAAGCCTTGGGTGGGAGAGCAGGAGCAGTGCTGGCCCCGCTGCTCAACTTTGCAAATATCCATCAGCTCTTCCTGACACATCGTTATTAGCTTTCCTACGCTGAATTGCACAGGGATAAACTTGGGGCTGGGAGAAAAACCACAGAGATTATTGTCAGCCCGAGCGCTGCCACGCGCTGTGCTTTTCCTCCTTCCCCCCCCTCCGCCTTTTTCATGCAGGAACACAAAGGAAATTCATGGCATTTCTACGGCTCATACCGCAGGAAGCGTTGGTGGGCTTGAAAGAGGAGAAAGAGAATTAGAGGCTCATCCAGACAGTGGGATGTGGGGGGTGAAGGAGGGGGAGCAGAGGAGGGGGGTGTCAGGGAAGGCCAAGAGCAGCTGATCTCAGTAAAGTGAGAGTTTGATGCATTGGTTGGGGGAAAATAAAGAAACTTCAATAAAACAAATTGAATTTAAATCCTCCGGCAGAGCCAGTTCCCAGCGAGCGAGCCCCGGGAATGGGTTTGGGTTACACTGGGACAGCCGTGGCCCCTCACTGCAGTATGCTGACAAAGGAGGGGGCTGGGGGGGCTGGGGACAGCGAGGGGCCGACATTCTCCCACTTCCCATCCACGCCCATCCACTCTGGATCCATGTGTGGCCCACTTCGCCTTCCTCACACACCGGAGGGGTCTCAAAGCACCATCATCAGGCAGTCCATCCTTCCACCCAACTCCTGCACAAACCCCCAGAACTCTGGGATCCCCCCACCAAAGTTTTGTGTCCTCCCCACCCAATTTTGACTCCAAATTCCAAGCCCTTGGCCCCCTGTGGCCCTTACAGAATCCCAGCTCTGTCTCTGCCTGGCCATGCTGATGTCAGTGGAGAAATTGGCTCTCAGTCCAGGAATGACTAAAGCCAACTCTTGGGAAGACCAGTAGGCTCAGGAAGCTCAGGGGGCTCAGAGTCTTCCCTGGGCACTGGTGCCATCCCTGGCTGCCCATCAGCACAGTTATGAGATGATCCATGAAGGCCACTGGATAGGAGGAGGATCCACCTTGGATTCCACTCTCCATAAGCAGGGCTGGATGTCAGGTCCCCAGAGGGGTGAAGCCCATGGAATTTACTCCCCTGCTGCTGAGTTAACTGGCCAGAACATTGATGATACAATCAGCAATAAAGCCTAAAAATAGCCCAGAGCTGCTGTCAGCAGTGTAAATAGAGATTGGTGAGTGTCGTGGAGCGGGATAAATACTGAGGATTCATGGATCAGCTCCCTCATATGGGCAGATGATGCCTATGGGTTATCTTGGAGCAGCTGTGACTTTGGGAGTTGCCCAGAGAACCTGGGCTCTGTGGAGACACAGGGTGGCATTTCCATAGCAGCAAGAGCTCCAGGAGAGCTGGAGAGGTACTTTGGACATGGGCCTGGAGGAACAGGGACAAGGGGGGATGGTTTCCCACTGTCAGAGGGCAGGGTTAGATGGGCTATTGGGAAGGAATCCTTCCCTGAAGGAATTCACTCTGTGAGGATTGTGAGGCCCTGGCACAGGATGCCCAGAGAAGCTGTGGCTGCCTGGAAGTGTCTTGGATGAGGTTGGATGGGGCCTGGAGCAACCTGGGATAGTGGAAATTGTCCCTGCCCTTGGCAGGGGGTGGAACTGGGTGATCTGTAAGGTCCTTTCCAATCCAAACCATTCCAGGATTCTGTGACAGGGAGCAGAACTGGGTGAGGGGATTGAGTCTGCAGGACAGGGGAGCAAAGCCAGAGGTGCCCCAGGCTGCTGGGGAGGGCAGCTCCAAGTGCCTGATCCACTCCCCTGCTGCACAAGATTCCAAACTCCTTCCCAAGGCTCTGGTCTCCTTCCCAAGGCTCAGGTCTCCTTTCCAGACTGAAAAGCCCCCGCTGTGCTGGAGGCCCCTATGATTTATTTATGAGTTTATTCTTGCAGGAGGGCCCCCTGTGTCCATGGAGGCAGCCCCCAGGAGAGCACACAGCACCCTCTGCTCTCCTGGGGGCTGCCGGAGCTGAGGATTCCCGTGGCACTGGGAGAAATCTGGAAGCGATTGCTCCGGTGCGCCTCTCCAGAGGGAACACCGTGCCCAGTTCATTTCCTTTAAGGAAACACAACCCGAGGGGATAATTAGAGCTTCTTTGCGTACACAATCCCATATTGTTTATCCAACACAAATTAAAAAATGTGGTCCTCAGGAACACGGAGTGGGGAGATAAAGAAGCTATCACTCCCAGACGGGTTTCATTACTGCCCCAGCACACCAGGCCCCTGAAACCACCTTGTGTTACAGGACAACAGCAGGAAAACCAGGACGAGTCTAGAGCATGAGTGAGATCCAGGGATACACCCAGGGTGCTGTAAATAAGTAGGATGGAAAATCAGCTGAACCTTGGCACCAGCATCCATCTCTCTCTCGAACTTTTGTCCTTCTTGTGTCACGTGTTCAGGTCTTGGGTGCACACAAACCATGTGAAAGGCTGTTGGTGGTGGGAATCATGGAATCACAAAACAGTTTGGGTTGTCAGGGACCTTTGACATCACTGAGGACTTGGAGAGGTGCTGAGGACCAGGGTGGTTTGTGCTCCCTGCCTGGTCCCTGTGGCAGGAGCAGAGGGTCCCTGCTGGGGGTGGGGTCTCTCCCAGCTCCAGCAGTTAACTGGGACCCTCGATGGACCCCAGAGATGGGAAGAAGGTGAAGAGGGAGTGGGGAAAAGCCCCAGGAGTGGAGCCTCAGCTTGGTTACCACAGGTCTGGCTCCGTCATTGCTGCGGGCAGGCAGAGAGGGGAAAATGCCATCTGGGGTCTCACTTGAAAGGGGTTTTACAAGCACTGGGATTTTATTACAAGCAGCCCAGAGCTGGTGTGATTCCTGCCTGGCTCCGGGGTGGAAGGGCAGGGCTGGAAGCAGGGCTGCACCTCCACACCCAGGGCCCCAGTGCCAGCACGGGACAAAATCCATGTCCCCTCTTGGAAATGTGCTGTGAAAGATCCATCCCAGAGGGACACAGGCTGGGTTTGAACACTTTGTCCTGCGGTAAAACAATGGGAATGTGAGAGGCCAAACCATGCGGGGACACGCAGGAAGATGCTGGTGGCATCCCCCGGCGCCTGCGGACCACGCTGTGGGATCAGGGGAATGTCACCCCGGGAAGGGCCACGGGCATTCCTGACTGCGGGGCCGGGCCCCCAAAACCAGCACATGGCAGCGGTGGCAGCCGGTCCCAGTCCCCTCCTCCCCTCGGAGCCGGAGCTCATTAGGGCAACGCTGTTTGTTTGTTTTGTTAATCGACACCAAGAGGCCCCATCTGGGCTCTGCCGAGCCCCCTCTCCACCCCTGGCAGCAAGGAACCCGAAGCCAATTTTCCAGTGTGGTTTCTGTGGCTTGGGAATGTATTTCGGGATCCTCATTTGGAAACCTCGATCAGAGCTCAGAGCTCTTCCCTTGCACTCCCTGGTCTCCATCTCTGCTCCCCCCGTGCTGCGTGGCGCTGAGTTGAAAATAGTGTGTTTTCACTCACACCTCATCCCCTCACAGCCTCTCCTGGGGCAGTGTCGCTGTGGGGAGGATGGAGGGGCATCCCCAGAGGATGTGGAGCATCCCTGGACTCATCTGGGATGGCGCCTGCAGGAAGTGCCAACCAAAGCTGGTGCCAACCAGCGGGTACCAGCAAACTTGGGAGCAGCTCCCATCCCTTGATCTCATGGAGACACCAGTGGAGAGGCCACCTTCCAATGGTCCTGCTGGTGTTTCTGCTGCCTTTGGGGGACACTGGAGCCACCCAACTCGGTGATGAGGGAGCACAGATAAAGCAGAACACGCTGTGCCAGAAACAACCTGTGCCCTGCAGGCAGGGACACTGACAGAGACTCTGACAGGGACTCTAGCAGGGACACTGGCACGGACACTGGCAGAGACTCTGACAAGGGACACTGGCAGGGACACTGGCAAGGACTCCTCTCCCCTGGGAAGCTGTCACGCTGGCAGCTGAGTGTGGATGTGACACAAAGACGATGTGACAAGCATTTGCCACCATGAGCCAGCAGTGGGGACAAGCCGGGCTGCTCCCACCTCCAGCCTCCCCTTCCCACCCCCATAACACCTCCCCCTTTTTGCCGACACAAACGTCTCTGTCGCCAGCAGAGGAACAGCTCTGGCTGAGAAAAGCCACATTTCAGAGAAAAGCCACCCCTTGTGACGGTGTCGGTGGCTCCAGCCGTGCCCCCGGGCCGCGCCGCTCTTCCCGGCCGTGCCTGCCACAGCCCCGCGCTCCTCCTCATACGGATGCTGCGCAAAGGAAAACAAAACCCAGTGAAATCTATCAGGTGAGAAAAGCTTTCTGGAGGATGAGAATGAAAAGCAAAAGGCTTTTCTGAGCCTTCCCTCAGGCTCCCTCCACACGCACGTCCGAGGGAGCGTCTGTCCCGCTCCGTGTGATTTACTGAGTGAGACAGCGCAGAGCAAACGTGCCATGTGAGGGAAGGAAAGGAAAACTGCTGGTGTGTTTGGCATTCCTTCCTTCCTAATGACCTTGGGAGGCATTGAAGACACAGGTAAAGGGACACACAGGGACCTGTGGCCACCAACCCAAGGGGCAGCCAGCAGTGAGCCCAGTCAGGTTGTGGCAGGGAGCCCCAGGGTGGCCGTGCCTTGGCTGAAAACCTCCCACCAGGTGAAGGAGAGGATGAATCTCAGCACAGGGGGCTCACAGACCCCAGCCCTCCTTCCCATCCCCTCCCAAGCCTCTGTACATCCCGGCTCCCCCTCCCCTCACTCAGGGAACATGTGTCTGGCAGATTTTTATTAACTGTGCAGCTTTCCCTTGCTCGCTTTCTGTCTCTTTTTTTCTGCTCCCTGCTTGCTTGACAGAATTTAGATTAGACAAAACATGAGATCATTCCTGCCTGCACAAAAAGGAAACAGAAGAAGAGAAGGAATTGGCTCTGGCTTCTGCACCCCCTTTCCTTCTGCACCCCAGCATCTCCACCTGCCCCAGCCCTGTCCCTCTCCCCCACCCTGCAGATTTCTGACATTCCAGACATGATGAAGATCCAGGGCAGACCTGCTCCTGGCCACCACCTCATCCTCAAACCATCCCTCTCCCTGTCCCTGACGGAGCTGTTTGCTCTCTCCAGCCCTGATGGCTTCACACTCCACATCCACAGAGCCGGCACAGCCGCCTGGAATCCTCCCTGCAGGGATGGACAGGGATGTCCTGCAGGCTCTGCCAGGGGGCCTCTGGGCCAGCACTGCACCTCTGGCCAGAGCTGAAGGTTTCCCCATCCTCACTCCTCCCCACACTCCCCAAAGAATGGCGGCTTCCAGTGAAATGGGAGCAAGAGCCAAATGGGTGCACTGGTACTGGGTGTTCATGGGTGAAGGTGGGAGCTGTTTCCCATCCACAGGGTCCCCCACTGGAGAGAGCCCCTGGCACACCCCTGGGTGCTCCTGCCATCCACAGAGCTGCTCCTCTTCCCCAGGAAAACCATGGGGAGGGGGCATCACTGTGGATTCAGGTTTCCTCCTCACTGCTGCTTCCTTTCTGAGGAGGAATCTGCAGCAAATTTCATGGACACCTGGAGGAGCTGGAAAAATGATCTAACATCTCCCAGGGCCTTGCAGAAATGGAGGGAGGTGTGAGAGGGGGAGGAAAGCAGCTCTGGAACCATAAGCCATGCGGAAAGCTGGGAGGTGGGAGGATTCTACCCTGTTCCCTGGTTTCCAGAGAAACTTGCCTCTGGGTGGAGAAGAGGTGGTCCAAGGCTCCAGTTAGCACTGGAGCCCAAAGACTTGGGAATATCAAGATCACAATCTCATGGATAGGCTGTGAGCCCTCCAGGGTGTCCCTAGATGAGTGCTCCCCACATTCCCAGATCAAGGGCATCACCTCCTCTTTATATCCCAGCCCTGTTCACACCTCCTGGGGTAGTAGTAATCCAAAGTGAGAGCAAGGAAGGGCAAAGAAATCCATCCTTCCTTCCTTCCTTCCTTCCTTCCTTCCTTCCTTCCTTCCTTCCTTCCTTCCTTCCTT
>JANPWX010019524.1:0-101982 GCA_024734555.1 Trochalopteron elliotii | reverse complement strand
GCCGTTTCAGGAATCGGAAGGAAGGAAGGAAGGAAGGAAGGAAGGAAGGAAGGAAGGAAGGAAGGAAGGAAGGAAGGAAAGGAAAGGGAAAGAGAAATGGGAAAGAAAGAGAAAGGAAAAAATGAGAAAAGGGCCAGAGAAAGGGACAAAACAGTAAAAAGGAAAAGGATGATGAAGAGGAAAAGAAAAAGGAGGAAAGGGAAAATACAGAGGACCCTGGAAAAGGACCTTAGGCCCAAAGAGCCATCAAAATCCCAAGTGCTGAACTGGGCTTTCCTGGTTCCCCCAGCAGGTGATGAGCAGCCCCCACCTGCCCCCTCTGCCCACCCAGGCCCATCCTGAGGTTCCCTGGGGCTGTTCCCCCCAGCACTCCCAGCCCTGGGTCCCATGAGAGGCTGTGTGAGCCTGGGAATCTCTGCTGGGAATACCCACGGATTGGTGATCCCACCTCAGCTCTGCCAGCACGAGGCTGAGGCAGCTCTGGAGAGGAATTACTTTGCTGGGGTAAAAGGAACATGGGAAAATCCCTACAAGCTGAGGAAACATCCCCTGCTGCCATCATGGAGCATCTCCCTGAATGCAGAACACATCAGTGCTGCTTTATTTGCAGCTCTGCCCTGGCACTTCTGGGAACTGCTGGCTGAAGGTTTGGAAATGCAATTACAGGCTTTGCCGGGTAATTTTGGGTTTATTTCCCACTGTGTTTGCTGGTGCTCTGCGGAGAGGGGAGGCTTTACTTAAAGTTCATGGAACACAGACATGCCCACTTTGTGCTCTTCCTAGAAAGTTTGTGCCATTCCTCTGTGGGGATGAGATGGGCCATGGGAAGTTTTCTTCTGGCTTGACACAAATAGATGTCCAGGTCCTCCCTGCCTGGGGCTGGAAACAGGACACAGAAGGTTTCAACACCACGTGATTTCCTTACGTGCAAAGCAGCTCAGGCAGGACCAGAGGTTGGTGCAGTCTGAAGGCTCGAGGTGTTTTGGGGGGCTGAGCCACACTCCCCATGGATAGGGCTGCCCTCCCACACAACCCCCAGCAGCCTGAGGTTGGCCACAGAATTGTCCCACCCTTGGAATTATATCCATGTTCCTCCATCCCTTGTCCAAAGTCCCTCTCCAGCTCTCCTGGAGCCCCTTTAAGCACTGAAAAGGGTTCTAAGGCCTCTCTGAAGCCTTCTTATCTCCAGATGAACACCCCCAGCTCTCCCAGCCTGGCTCCAGAGAGGCTCCAGCCCTCAGAGCATCTCCATGGCCTCCTCTGGCTCCAACAGCTCCATGCCCTTCCTGTGCTGAGGACACAAGAGATGGATGTAGAGGAGCTCTGGAGAGAGCTCTTCTGTGCAGCACAGGCCTGCCTACACAGAGACTCCATTTAGCCTCACACCCCTCACACTCTCTTCTCCATGCTGGGACAGCAGAACCCCCTTCCCACACCTGGCCAGCATTCCCCAGCCATCCCCCCCTTGTTTTCCTGCCACATTCACTGCTGGCACAGCTTCCCACAGCCCCTCCGACCAGCAGCTACTTTGTGCTGGATTAATCATGCGTTATCCCAGCAGTAATTCCTGATGGGATTGAACATGTCACAGCCCAGGGAGCCATCAGGAGCTTGGCAACTTCATCCTGTGGGTCCTTGAGTGCAGCGACAGAGGCTGGATGGGAAAACATCTCCCTCATCCCTGTGTGCTCCTGGTCCAGCTGGAGACCCAGGAGGGGCTGGGAGCTCAGCAGGGCTCCAGCAGGATGGAGACAGTGATTAAAGGTCAGGCTTACCTTAAAGGGAGAGCTTGAGCCCTTTTAATTAAATATTTATTTGTAACAGTCATTTCTCTCTTTCCTCCTTTCAAGTACCAGGCAGCTGCTAAGGTTTGGAAAATGCTGAAAAAAAAAAATCCAGCAGAAAAAGAGGAGACCAGGAGGAGAAAGGATGAGCAGTGATGGAAGCAGAGCTCTGTGCTCTCTTCTACCCTCAGAAGATGCTTCAGTGTTGGATCCCCTGCAAGCAGCTCCTCACCTGAAATTCCCAATTAACAGCCCCTGCCACGTCCTGTCCTTCAGAGCAAAAAAACCCCACCAGGTTGGGCACAGCTGGTGGGAAAACTCCATTTTTGGGGAAAGGAGGAGGGTGTAGGCGCGGGTGCCTGAGGCACGCAGTGCTGGGCCGGCATTCCAGCTGGATGCCAGAGGAGGGAATGAAATGGAGGGAAAGGCATCCTTGGGAGAGCGAGCCAGGGGAAACGCGGCTCCTTTTGCACCTGATTAAACATCGCAGCATTGGCGGGGGGAACTGGAGCGGAGCCGTCTGAACCGCGCGGGGAGAGGGGGCGGAGGAGCATCCTCCGGGGCTGGGATGACATTCCTGCTTCGGGAGCTTTCCAGCCCAGCACTCATCCGGGCGGATCCCGGCCCGGCCGTCACCGGGGTTATCCATCGGCGAGACAATGAGCAGGATAATGCCGATTATTCATTGGCAAGGCAAAGCCAACCAGATGAGAACACTGAACTTTGGTGGGTTAGACCAACAAAAAGATAATATTTGGGGTTTAGACACTGGAAAAACATAAAAGCAGCTATTGCCCCTGCCTAGGCCTTGTTGTTCTCTCCTCAAGCTGCTCCCTGGGCTCAGAGTGAGCCTGTGGGTTTGGGGGACCTGGGGGGACCCAACACAGGGTGTATTGAGAGAGAAAGGCCAAAAGTTGACACATACCAAATAAATAAATAAATAAATAAATAAATAAATAAATAAATAAATACCCCACATGAAGGCCAGAAGTTGACATATACCTAATATAGAAATAAAATTTTAAAAAAACAAAAACAAAACAAAACAAAACAAAAAACCAACCAAACAAACAAAAAAAACCCCCACACATACATACACAAAAAAACCAAACAAACAAAAAAAACCCCCAAAAAACACCAAAAAAAACCAAAAAAACCCCAATCACATGAAGGCCAGAAGTTGACACATACCAAATACAGAAATTAAAAGTATGCAATACATACATGATACAAAAGATATAAACATAAAGCAAATAATATAGAGAAAATACTGATTACATAGAAATTATTAAACATCTAAAATGCTGGTTATATACGTTATGACTCTATAAGGTATTGTACATAAATAAATATATTTAATACAAATTTCATTTTTCATTTGTTTCAGCTGATGCCTAAAGGCCCAGGTGGAGCTGGCACTCCCGGGTGCACCTTGGAGGGGATATCCCAGTTTGTCCCCAGGGCACGGGGACACACACATGCCCATTTCTAGTGGAATCGACAAAGATCTGGAGAGCCGGGAGCAGCCGCTGAACAGTCTGGTCTTGTCAGTATTGTCTTGATAATGGCAAAACAAGGATCTCCCGGGGTGGAGGGAGGAAACAATTTAGGGCGGATTTGCCCAGGACGCCGCTTGAACCAGTAGGTGTTGAGGGTCCAAAGGCTCCTTCCTTTATCCTCTGCTGATTAAAATACGCAGGTCAAGGTGTCCTCACTCCCAGGAAAAATGAGAATGCGGGAGAAATGTAGCCTCCGGATGAACCCAAGGCATAGACAATCAACTGGAGCTCAGGGGTAATTTTCGTTTCTGATCAATCTCAAATCATTTTGACCCAAGGTATAATTTGAAATGTTCTTGTCTCAGTTACTACAGCCCCGGGGCCCTCTGGGTTGTTTTCACCCTTTTGCCTGCTTGTTTTCTCTCCCTGCTTATAAGATCCCAGGAACAGTTTAATGAAAAATGAGTGTGTGGCTGGAGGGGTCAGTGGAGAGTCATTTTAGATCCTTTAAAAAAATCGTGCAGGGTTTAGTTGTGTTCTTTTAAACAGGGATTTTCACACTGGAGAAGATTTGTGGGAAGAGAAAAGCATTTACCCTCTGTCAATTCTTCTGGCTGCCTGCTCCTGCTCTCTTTTTTATGGAATCATGGACTCACTGAATCATTAGGGTTGGAAAAACCCTCTAAGAGCATTGTCTCCCCAGCACTGCCAAGGCCACCACTAACCCATGTCCCAAAGTGCCACATCCACACGACTGCACATCCATCCATCCATCCATCCATCCATCCATCCATCCATCCATCCATCCATCCATCCATCCATCCATCCATCCATGTGGGATGTGGGTTTGTGCAGTGCTCTAGGGAAACCTTTTCCCATCCCACCAGGGCAAGGGCCGTGTCACCCCTGGCCAGGGCACTTGGCTTCACCTGGGGGTGGCCCAAACCTGGGAACCCTTGGGAAAGGTGTTGCAGCCATTTCTGACCCACAAACAATGCCTGGGGTCTTGCCTAAGGACAGGCTGCTCCCTTTTTCCCCCCTCACCAGCCTGCCCTGTCTGTCTGGAGCCCTCTTTCCCCCTGGGAATGCCATTCCATTGGGAAATGGAAGGAAAAGGTAAATGCAGGATGTGGCCAAGAGCAGCCACTAAAACCTGAATCAGCACAAAGCTGGGGCAGGCTGGGCTGGAGGGTGGAGGCTGCTCAGAGAGGCACCCGGGGCTTGAGGATGGCAGTGAGCAGTTGGCAGGATAATTATTACAGGCGGAAAACAAAGGAGAGTGACAATTTTCATGTGGCTGGATTCAGCCCTCGTGCTTCTTAATTCCCGCGGAACAAAGAGTTATAATTGTTCTCAATAGCGAGGAGGGGAAGAACCTAATTTCCAATGTGAGTCAGAGAAGCTTTCAAGCAGGGGGTGGGTGGAAACTATTTATAAAGGACCATTAGGGAAAATCAGATTTCTACGCACAGTAAACAGAACACAGAAATAAAACATCTATTTATATGTGAGTGTGGAAAGCTTGTCCCGAGCAGCGCAGCGCCCTGGTGACACGAAGGGTCACCCCGTGGGGCTGCCGAGGGTTGTGGTGGCTTCGTGATGGAACAATGCCTTCCTCCAGGCAGCCAAACAAAGCTTGTTCCATCCTTCCTGTGCTGCCTTTAGAGAGAGGGAGGAAAAAAAAAATTTGAACAATTGTCTTTGTTTGGCCAAAAAATGTGCAGAAAGCAAACACCAAAGCGCTGTGCCAGAATCATTGTGGAGCTGAGCTCCCAGTTTGCCCAGTGCTTGTGTGCCCAGGTAAACTGTCATCCTGCTGCAGCCAGCACTCATGGAATATTTACAGTTCTCTATTCCCAGCATGGAGAAAAACCCTATAAATAAACAAAGCATATAAACAAATTCTGGTGGTGCTGCAGGATGGTGAGAATGCAGGCATCAGGCATGAGAGGAGGCTGCAATACACATGGAATGTTTTTCTGGGAATTGCCTTACTCCCTGGACTCATGTGCTAAAAGCATCTTAGTGGAGTTGCAGGAATCCCAGAGCTGAAGGGCATCTGCTCCTGGCAGGGCAGAGGGGCCTGGCTGTGAGATCCCTTCTTACAGGAAAGGAGATTCCCAGTGGTGGGAAGGGCACCAGCTCCAGGTGTTCCTCTGTGCCCTGACTCCAAGCCCAGCTCAGCCCTGTGTGCACATTTTGGGACTAGGACAGGAATATTTCACTGCAGCCACTCAATAAAAGTGAAACGCAAGCAAGAAAAATCGTTATGTCACAGATGAGCAATGTGGGCTCCCTCCTCCCCGCTCTCCATGAGGGAATTGCCTCCCTGAGCCTAAATACAGGCTTGAGCAAGGTCTGGAGGTTTGGCCGGGATAACAAGGACATGGAACAATCAGAGTGATAATCTGCTGATTAGCTCTGCTTCAGTGTAATCTGTTAGGTATCAACTTCACAGAGAGCTGGCAGTTTTCCTCCGTTACTTTTGGAACACTAAATCAGCTGGATGAGTGGGTCCATTTAGCATTTTTTTAGTGGATTTATCCCTATTTTATGGGTTAAGGAATGCAAACCAATGAGCAGAGGTGAGCTCAGCCATGCCTTGAGCTTTTGCTCCCCCACAGCCCTGCCCTTCCTTCTGCCTCTCCCTTCGGTGGTGTCTGTGACTGATGACACAGCCTCTGCCTGTGGAGCAAAGCCCAGCTTATGGGATGTCTGCCCTCGCTGCAAAGTTGTGCTCCCAGGCTTGGAGCGTGAAGGAGAGCTGTTCCCGATGTGAGGTACTTTATGCACACACAGGACTGATTTATATCTCTTCCAACAAGCTGTTCTTTGCTATCATGAGCCAACAGGACCCATAGGGTGTTACAAGACATATTACACACAGCCAAGAGCTTTAATCCCCTTGGGGGAGTGATTACAAACAACTACACACGTCCCAGAGTTGCTTAATCACTGTTAAGAAATTTCTTTATAATCTGAGTAAATTACTTTAATTACTTGCAACTACCAATTAGCGTTTGAATGCTTCCACTGAGAAGTTTGCAGGCATTAATCTGCTCCCTTGGAATGTGAAATCAGCGGCTGGAAGATGGCTTTGGTCTGTGCACAGGCAGCAATCTGGCAGGACGGGGAGGCAGCAGCCCCTGCCCGGCAGCCCCTCCGCAGCCGCCTGCCCTCGGCTCTGATTTATTTAGGAGCTTGAAAGGAGAGTTCAGCGCTTCCACAAGCTTTAGCAGCTGGATAATATTGCTGGATCCTGGGAAAGGGAGGGCCTGCTTGAACCCTGCAGTGGGCACAGAGGCTCTGCCTTTTGTACCCGGACAAAGCAAACAATCCCAAACCCTCCCTACCTGGGAGATCGTGCACTCAGACACATCCCACAGCCTCTCTGCTCGCATCCCTGTCTGTGCAGCCCCAGTTATTCCTTAATCCCCAGTGTTCCCCAGCATGGGGTGGGTTTTGCCAGCTCTCAGGTCTGAGCTAAGCTTCCCCTTCAGACATGAGCACTGGTGAGGTCTGGGCAAGCACAGCTCCGCTCCCCCTTCTCCCACCAGCCTGCTCTGCCAGGAGCTCTCAAACTTGAAATGGCAGGATCAAGGTCTGGACTTGCTTTTCTGGCCACTTTTGAGGCTTTGCTGGCCTGGATCAGGTTCAAAACACGTTTTTTCTTTGATTTTTCGGCCCAGGGTGGCTGCCCTGGTCCTCTTTTCCTTTGCACATAATTAGGAGCATGCTGGTGTGAGGAGTTGGGCACAGCCCCAGAGTGCCCCAGCCTGTGCCTGTGATGAGGCAGAGCAGCTGCCATGGAGGAGGCTGGGTCCAAGGGCAGGGATCCTGGGATCTCCAGGCTGGGTCCATGAGCAGGGATCCTGGGATCTCCATGCCAGGTCTGTGGGCAGGGATCCTGGGATCTCCAGGCTGGGTCCATGAGCAGGGATCCTGGGATCTCCATGCCAGGTCTGTGGGCAGGGATCCTGGGATCTCCATGCTGCGTCCATGAGCAGGGATCCTGGGAGTTCCATGCCAGGTCTGTGGGCAGGGATCCTGGGATCTTCATGCTGGGTCCATGAGCAGGGATCCTGGGATCTCCATGCCAGGTCTGTGGGCAGGGATCCTGGGATCTCCAGGCTGGGTCCATGAGCAGGGATCCTGGGATCTCCATGCCAGGTCTGTGGGCAGGGATCCTGGGATCTCCATGCTGCGTCCATGAGCAGGGATCCTGGGAGCTCCATGCCAGGTCTGTGGGCAGGGATCCTGGGATCTCCATGCCGAGTCCATGGGCAGGGATCCTGGGAGCTCCATCCCCAGCCTCTGCCAGAAGTGCCACTCCATCTCTCTCATGGGGTGTGGCTGGGCCTCTGTGCCTGGGGCTCCCACTGCTCCAGTCCAGCCACCTGCCTGGGGCTGGGGCACAGGAACTGTGTGCCCACGTCCCCAGGCCATGTCTGAAGGGAGGAGCACTCTCCCTTCCATGTCACCCCAAAGGTGAGCTGCTGCATCAGCCTCATCCCCCTCCATAATGCAACAAGCACAACTCCCCAAAAATGACAGAGTCACATGCTACGTGGCTCTTTCCCATGGCACTGGCACTGTCCTGGCTGTTCCTGAGTTTGTGGGTAGCCCTCAGAGGTTTCCTTTCGCCTGAGAATTTCCTTGGCTGAAGGAACTTCTCCCCTCACACCAGGTCCTGCCACGAGCAGGTGAGGAGCTGTTTGGAGCAAGTGTGTGGCTGCTGACTCACTCAACCCCAAGTTAGGTCTCCTCTGGGGCTGGTAGCGGTCCCACCACCATCCCATCCTTTGGTGGCTCCCAGGGGATGGAGCGTGGTCAGGGGCTGGCCACGCCCCATCCCCTGGGATGCAGGCTGAGCTGCTCCTCCCAACCAGCATGGATGTGGCCCAGGCTCCACCAGCCTCTCCCAGCCGCTGTTTGTGCCTTGTGATACTTTCACATGAGAAACAAATAACGGCTGATGGTATCTCCTGCAGGAAAAAAACAAGGTTACTCCCCTGACCTGATTAATGCAAATAAACTGAACAGAGTCCTGTTGCCCGGGGCTTGCAAATTTAATATCTGTTCCCTGCCTCATTTCATGCTGGTTTAGCCTCTCGCCCTGTGACTGCAATTACCTCTTGTGGCTCTGCCTGGGCGTCGGGGCCGCTTCCCCCGCGCCGCACGTGATGCAGCTTGGGCCGGGGCGCCTCACTTTGGTGTTTGGGCTTTCTTCTTCTTGTGGTTTAATTTCCTTTGAGTTTATTAATTATGGCCAGGGGTGGGGGCCAGGAATGTTTGGCTGGTGCTTCCTCTTTGCGTGGTGCAAAAACTTCAGCCCTGTAATTCCCCCTTTATTGGATGCCCCGTGTTGGGTCAGGGAAAGAGGAGCCAGTCCTGACTGCAGGAAGCCGGGGATGGGAACATCTTTTTCCTTGTTCCAGCCTGTGATCCCTGTTCCCAGCTCCCTGCACTGCTCCCTGCATCACTCCCTGAATCCCCTCTGCCCTCTTGCCCTGTGTTTCCCACTCTTCCCCTGGATGAAGTGACCACTTTGCAAGAGGCCCTGAAAGGTATTTGGAACCATTTCATTGGGGCATTCTGTTGGTGTGCCTTGGATTGGATCCCTGGGAAAGCAGGCACAGACACTCACATCACCAGGCCTGGGTGAGCCAAGAGATGCTCCAGATCCAGCACCGGGCATTACCAACATGACCCTCTGCAGGGCATGAAGCAGATTTTTATTCCAACCCCACCTGCCACAAGCAGGATCTGCATCCAGAATTCATCTGGTTGTCAAAAGTCTCATGAGAACAAAGGGCAGGACTGTCCTGGAGAGATGGGATTTCCTCCCCTGCTCCCAAGGCATCCTACACCCCTCTACTGCACTGAGATGAGTCAGTGTCCATGGCAGAGCTGGATGCTGGTGCCCACCTGGGACACTGGTGCTATGCCAGGCAGGGGGCGTGGAGGGGAGGTTGTAGCCCCTTCACCTGTGCCCACGAGAAGCAGAAACTCTGTGGCCAGAAGCCCAGCCCACCTTTCAGCAGCACATTCAGTTTAGAGGCACAAAAGCAGCTCTGTGAATGGCCCTTTATACTTTCCAGGCAGGACTGCGAGCGGGGGCTCCCACCCTTCTGTTTGCTTACATCTTCCTTCGAGCTGGGAGCTGTCAGGGAGGTGAGAATGAGGGATGGTGACTTCCTGAGCGTGCCCGGCCCCACGCAGGCGCTGCACACCCAGCGCTGATTCCGCAACTCTTGTTTGGTTCCAGGCCCCAGAGCTGCCAATCTCTGCCGGGTTTCGGTGCCTCCGTGCGAGTCTGTCACGGTGCCTTAATGGCTCTATCACCTTGTGAAGATTTCAGGCATCCTCCCTCCTTTCATCAGCCGTGGGAAACCTGCCAGGCTCTGACAGGTTCTCCCAAACAAACCCCAGTGTGATGGGAGGGGGAGCTGTGACCAGCGCTTTGTCCCTGTGCCCGGTGCCCAAACCTTGGGGTGTTCCTCCAGCAGTGCCCAGCCCCAGTCACAGACACCCTGCTCAGCCCCACAGAAGGTTCTCATCCCTTTGAATAGCAGTGAGCCTCCACCAGCTCATCCAAGTTCCCTGTCCTTGCCAGGTGTCCCTGGGGCACCATACCCCTGTGCCCAGCACTGGGACACCTTGGAGCCCCGTCCCAGCTGCAGCTCCCTGCATCTCAGCAGTCCTGCTCCATAGAGGGCTCCAAAAGGGTTTTCCCAAGCTGATTTGAGTATTAAGGCATCAGTTTTGGAAGGTGCTGCCCAGGGAGGTTTGGAGTCCCCATCCCTGAAGGTGTCCAGGAAGGACTGGAGGTGGCACTCAGTGCTGGGTGACAAGGTGGGGATGTGGCACGGGATGAACTCGATGATGTCAGAGGGCTTTCTCAGCCTCATGGACTGTGGGGTTCTGTGGTCCCAAGAGACTCTCTGGAGCAGCTGTGGTGCTCCCTGGGCAGCCTGGCCATGGCAGTGTGAGTCTCCACACCACATCCCGGGGCTGGGCCATGTGTGGAGCTCAGAGCAGCTCTTGGGCATTGATCCCATGACAGCATCCAGGGCTGGCTGCATCCCCCTCCCCCTAATCCCTCTGCAAGAGCCTGCCTGCGGGCAAGAGCTGCTATGAGCAAACTGAGAGCTCCTGGAAACTGCAGAGGACACAGCATTTCATCATTTTGGGGCCCAGACTGTCTCTGCTGCACCAACAAGGGAACTATTTGTGTGGTTCAAAGCCTTATTCATTCTGTTGTGGGTTTCTTTTCCAAACCACCCACTTCAAGTTTTGGGTGAAGGTTCAGTTCCATTTTTCTTATTCCCAGCTCATTTGCCCATCCCTAAAACAAACATATTGGAGCAAGCATGTGGGGGAGAGGGAGCATTAATCAAAGCAAAGGAGAGGTGAACATAACGCAAACAGGGAACGACAATGCACAGAGTATTTGCATAATCCAGGGAGAAAGCTTTCCTGCTGAAAAGCCAAAGCTACTGGCATGAAAAAGCAAAGGTCTGAACAGGAACTCCGGTCCTGAGCAGCAACAGACACCGGGGGTAATAAATCAGGGATATGGGTACAGACGTAGCGGTTCCAGCACGCTTCCCGAACTTTGCATTCCACGCCTTTGGAAGAGGGCCGATCCCGCCTGCTTTGAAGCTCCCAGCCAATGTGCCTGGACAGCAGCAGGGACAAGCCCAGGCCTGAGGAGCAGGTGCTCAGGTGGAGCCTGAACCCCTTAGAAAGCAGCGCTGGCCTCGTGCAGATGCTTCCCCAGGACAAGGGTGTCCTGCCAGCTGATACAGCCAGAACAGAGCCCCGAGCACTGGGAGAGGGTAATGGATGCAATTCCAGGGCTCAGAAGCTCAGGGATTTAATAGCAGTTGGCATTTTACAAAGGAAATGGGTTTGTGGAGGTGTCTATGAAAGCGTGGGGTTTTGGGGAGTGCCCTGGTTGGCATTCCCCACTCCTGGATGACCTTGGGCAAGGTGCTTCACCTTGCTCTGCTTGGATTTCTGCTGAGCTGCTCCACGATGGGATAATTTTCCCTGCTCCACACATGTGATGTGGCTATGTTTGTTGGTATTGGTGAATAGCTTGAAAATCCTTGAAGGGACATCTTAGAGGAAGGGAAGGGAAGGGAAATAAAAATCCAGCCAGGATCCTGCCCTAGCAGGAGGTGCAGAGGCGGCAAGGACCTTTATAGGTTGAGTTCCCATCTGTGCCAGATGCAGGCAATGCCAAGGAGGGAGCAAGGAAGTGTATGGAGGTCTCAGAACCACGACCTGAGCTGAAATCCTGCAATGTGTTATCCTGGAGAGGACAGATCCAAGGGGGATGAGATGGTGCTCCTCAAATACACAGAAGAAGGCTGAAGGAGAGAGGGTTCCAGGCCAGGCTGGACAGGGCTTGGAACAACCTGGTGTAGGGAAAGGTGTGGAACAAGATGAATTTTAAGTTTCCCCCAACCCAAAGCATTCTGTGATTCCATGATTAAGGACATGGAAATAACAGGATGACACAGCAGCAAGGGGAAACAGGGTAGAAAGTGGGAAAGGAAGGCAGGGTGGCACAGCTCATACCTGGGGACAGGTTTGCAGCCTGGCCCCACTGCAGACAGAGGTTCTGCATCGAAGGATCACCAGAAGACCATGGGAACACGGAGCCCTGGGAATGGCTGGTGGAGAGGTGGCTCTGCTCTGCATCAGGTGGGTGCCACCTGCCCACCCTGAGCCCTGTCCCCAGGACTCTCCTCTCTCTCTGCGTGACCCAGGGCACCAGTGCCACACACAATCCCAGCCCTGGGAGCTGCATCCCTGCCCACCCAGCACACCGGGCACACGTGGGATGTGCCATATGTTTCCTTCCCCTGCAATTCCCTGGCTGAAGGTATTTGATCAGACCAGTCATTCAGGAGCCATCTGTCCCCTGCACAAACACAGCTGATTCTCCTTCCAACCTCTGAGGGCAGCTCCAGGGGCTCACCCAGGTTAGCAGCGTTTGGAAAATGCATCCCTGTAAGAGATGTCAGGCATTCCCAGGGAAGGCAGTGTCAGAATATTCAAAGCCCATTCTGCAAATCGGTGCTGTGGACACTAATATAAGTAACTTTTAAAAAGCAGAGAGAAAGGCAGTCAAGGAGATAAAACCCTGTCATTTCCATTTCTAAGGGATATGAAATGGTGCTTTTGAAAAAAAGCAATTTGTAAACTTTAGATACCAGCAAATTCCTTGTTTTTTGGATACAATACCAGCTTTGCATATGCGCTGAAAGAAAGAGGGAGAGAAAATAACCCCGAAGCATCCTGCCCACTGCATTAGCTTTTAAAATAAAACCCATTTATATATAAATGTTGGCTTTTTTCCCAGTCTCTGTAGAAAAGCTTTTTTATATTAAATGCTACAATGAATTAAATTAACCATAATGATTTCTTTGTGAATGGAAACCCTTTTTCCTGTGTGACATGTTTTTGATCATTTTTTTTCCTAGCTACAACAACCCCTGCTCCTATCAAGTTGAGGATTTTGTTTGTTCTGCTATTTGCACGCTCCAATACAATTACTACGTGCACTCCTTGTTCTGAGGAGAAATAAGGCACAGATATTCCTGGTGCTGCCTCTGGGTGCAGAGGGCTGGGAACCTCCCACAGCCCCACACTCACCCGTGGCAGCAGGGTCAGGACAGCCCTGTCACCTCCCATGGCCAAGTGCCACCACAGGCAGCTTCCCCAAGAGCAGAGCCAACAGCCCCAGTCACTTTGGACAGGTGCCTGGAGGAACAGGACAAGGGGGAATGCCTTCCCAGAGGGTAGGGTTAGATGAGAAATTGGGAAGGAATTCTTCCCTGTGAGGGTGGTGAGGCCCTGGCACAGAGAAGCTGTGGCTGCCCCTGGATCCCTGCAAGTGTCCAAGGCCAGGGTGGATGGGGCTTGGAGAAACCTGGGACGGTGGAAGGTGTCCCTGCCCATGGCAGCATTGGGACTGGATGGGCTTTGAAGTCCCTTCCCACCCAAACCATGATTCTTTGATTCACCTGTGACCCACAGCCACCACTTCCCCTGGACTTGCCATGAAGGGATTAAGCATGGTTCCATGTTTTCAGTTGTGAGTGTTTTCAGTTGTTGATGTTTTGCCTGTGGTGCCCTTTGGCTCTCTCTGGGCACTAAACCCCTGCCTGTGCACCAGGTGCTGCAGGGCCCAGCCTGGGGCTGGGGGCACAGGGGGTCCTGGGGCTCCTGGCTGAGTGCTTGGAGCTGGACAAGAAGCTCTTGCTGAAGGGAGGGAGTTGGCTCATCACTGAAAAGGAAAATTAGGTCACATTTCTGTTCTGAAGAGCCTGGATGGCATCCTGTTTATTTTGGGTTTCTCCTAACAAGTGACAAGCTTCTGTTTCCCTCCAACCCCATTTCCTTCTCCAGTTTTTTTAAAGCATTTCTTGTTTTTCCTGCCTGTTTTTCCTAGAAAACAGAAACTGATTCGTGCCAAGTTGCACTGAGCTGAGCTGAGCCAAGCCACAGGGACATGCCTGGGGACACCAGAGTCATCTGCAGATCCCAAAGAGCCCAAGATCAGGCCAGCCTCAACCCTCTATTAAATCATCCCCTATTGTCCAAGGCAGGCCATGGCACAGTTTGTCCCCAGTCCATTTGGGAAACCATTCCAGTTCAACAAGAGCCATTTAGAAGGCCTTTTAATTTCTTCCCTGACATTCATTCCTGATTTGCTTCTGCTGGATTCAATTCCAGCACTTCCCTCCGAGCCCCTTGAGCCACCCCTCTCTTCTCTCACTTCATGTCATCAGATGTTTTTGGGTAACTGTAAATCCCTTGTCCTCCTGTTCCTGCCTCCGCAGTGGCTCTTCCCAGACAGAAGACCCCTGGGCACCCCCCACCTCCTGCTCTTCAGCACCCCCAAAATCCCCACAAACCAAATCCTGTAGTGCAAATGAAACAAAACACCAGTCACAGCTGTAGGAATTCATTCTGTGGGTTTGTTTGTGTGGTGGGAAGCCAGGAGACATCAGGCTCAGAGCTGTTCCCATCCCTACACATGCTGGGGTGCCCCAGCCCGGAATGAGCCCCCACTTCTCCCAAAAACGTGAGCATCACCACCTGGGATGTGACTGCAAAGCCGTGTTTCCTTGGCAATCCCTTATCTCTCATCTCAGCCATCAGCATAATGAACGGCTCTGTTCCTGCATAAACAGCACCTGAACACCCCAGTGGAGTAGGGAATTGTCAGATTGAAGGAAAATGCCTGAAATGGAGAATCCCCTCAGGATTCTCCCCTCAGGATCGGGGATTGTTCCTGAAAGGACAGGCTCTCCCTCTTTTCCAGGGCTAATGAGGTAATTAGGGAATGAGTAAAGAATGGTTGCATTAGTACCTGAGGATTCCAGAGAAGGGAACTCTCTTGGATTAAGGTCAGGGTTTGTGCTGGCAGTCACCAAGTGTGTGTGACCAGCCAGAAGAATGCCTGGTCCTTCCAAGGAGGGAAATAAACACTCCTGGATTTGAAATATGATTAAAGGAGGGGGTGAGACTTGACATTATGGAAGTCATTTCCCACCTCCCTGCCAGGGAGAAGTGGGTCTGGGATGCTGGAGAAGAGGCAGGGAGAGCAGACAGATCCTGTGGCCTTGGAGTAGAGTGTTCTCATCTTTGCATCTCCAGGGCCCTGGCTGGAGAGTTCAGAGAATATTTTGGGTTGGAAGGGACCCTCATGGTCATCCAGTCTCCTACCATGGGCAGGGACATCTTTCACTGTCCCTGGTTCCTCCAAGCTCTGTCCAGCCTGGCTTTGGACACTTCCAGAGGTGGGGCAGCCACAGCTTCTCTGGGAAACCTGTGCCAGGGCCTCGCCACCCTCACTGTAAAAAATACCTTCCCTGTATCTGACCTAAATAAACCTTTTAATTTAAAACCATCCCCCCTTGTCCTAGAAATGGAGCCCTGCCCAAATTCCTCGTCGGGGCTGAAGGAAAAGCTGCGGTGCTGTGATTGTTTAATCTGAGGCAGTGGAACTGCACGGTTCTCAGAGCTTTAATTTAGATGATTTAAAGTCTTTTTCTTTATGTTTTCTCCATTTGTAATTGCAGAGAGGCTGTGAACCAGGACACTGAGCTTATCGATGGCTCTGAGCAGCCACCAGCTCCGGGGTGGGATGTGGTCAGGCAGGAAAAAACCATCTCTTCCCCTACCTAATTAAGTGCCTCGTTGGGCTCTGCAGGCACACGTGGTTGTGGTGGCAGCGGTGACATTTTCATCTCACTGGGGCAGTGACAGGGAAGCAGAGCAGAGAGCTGGGGGAAGCACTGAACTGGGAAAAAAACAAACCACTTTCCTGTGCCCCAGACATGTTCATCAAAGGTGATGTTTAAGCAGAGCCACATGCTGGCAAGGCACCCTATGGAAATCTGTATTGCTGGCATGGAAAGGTCCAGGTCTGGGCACTGGGTAGTGCAGGGATGCTGGAGAAGGTGGTGAAGGCACTGGGAGTCTTGGGAGGTTCTGCTCCCCTTGCAGCCCCCTGAAGGGAAGCCAAGGGGGAGAGATCTCAAGAGGAGGCAGGTAGGAAGTGGGTTGGGAGATGAAAGCGCTTGGAAGGGGTGGGGAGCTCCAGGTGCGCTGGGACCTGACCTGGAAACGGGCAGGGAGGAATCTGAGCATCAGCAAACAGGCAAAAATAACCCTGCACCTAAGGAATGCCTGAGCAGCAGGAATGCCACGTGCCTCACACAGGGAGAGGAGAGGCAAAAATACCAGCACAGGTAAATCAGTACCATTGCTCTCCCCTCCAGACCTTAACATCACCTGTAATGAATTCCCTGGCTTTTAAGAGCCATCCTCCTTTGAGAACTGGCTCCTCCAAGGCTGCTCTCTTGATGGGAACATGGTGGGAAGCTGGAGGCTCTGCTGTCTTCAGCCATCCCAAAGTCTGCCATCCTTCCAGGCAAGGGCAAGGCAGGAAAGGAGAAAATGGCCTCAAGTTGCTCCAGGGGAGGTTTAATTGGATATTAAGGAAAAATTCTTCCCCCCAAGTGTTGTCCAGCCCTGGCACAGCTGCCCAGGGCAGTGGGGGAGTTCCCATCTCCGGGGAGATGTAACAGACACATAGATGGGGCACGTGGGGACACGGCTTAGTGGTGGCTTTGGAACAGCTGGAATGGATGGTCTCAGAGAGTTTTTCCAACCCTGATGATCCAGTGATTCCAAACCCACCGTGGCAGTGCTCGAGGCATCAGGGAGGGGAAGTGCTGAGTCAGCAGCACCGCAGCCTTATCTGTCTTGTGCTGAGCCCTCCCTGCTGACTGCTCTGGGTTTAGGCAAGAGCAGGTTTTGCTAAGCAGGACCAAATTCCCCAAATGCTGGCACGCCCCTGCCTGGTGTCAGCCCCATTTAGCCCTGCCAAGCCCGGGGTCAAGGCCTGGGGAGCTCTGTCACCCCGTGACCCAGTGGGGACATCGCTGCCAGGTAGTACTCAAGAAGCTGCTGGTGTTGTTGTTCTTGGTTTCCTCTGGGTTTTATTTTCCTAACCATCTTCCAGATGCTGCAGAATCCCCAGATGCAGCCGCAACAAAGTTCTTGCATTTTTAACTTTAAAAAACATAATTGGGTAACTGAGAATAATGACTAAAGAGCGCAATAAATCATGTCTCCACCTGGCCTGGAAACGGGGGAGGCGCGGGGGGACGTGTTCCTTCCCCCGTTAATGAACAGCGCTGAGCCATCGGCACTAAACACTCCCCGAGTCAGCAAATCCGCTCCAGCCCGCCCCTCGCAGGGCTCTCTGCTCCCGCCTGGGGACACGGGGACACGAACCCCCCGCCAGGAGGGGATCTGGGGGGTCTGCCCAGAGGTCTGCCCCAGAGACAAACTGAAATAGAAATGGCATTGGGTAAGAGTCGGAGACACTCGTGTATCCCAGCAGGAATTTTTTGCCTGCACGGTGTCGCTCCCCTGTTCTCACCTGTCCAGTACAGGGCTGTGCCTGAGCCCTGGGAGCTGTCTGAGGCAGGAAACAGGAATAACTGAGCTGGAGCTGTTAATGTTCCCATTTTTGCTCCTTTATCCATCCAGCCAGGGCTGTCATCCCCAGTGCCAAGATCCCCCACAGCCACAGGATGCCCGTGGGGCTGGGGACAGCAGAGCACCAGGAATGTCAGAGTTACCCTCACTCTCCGTGTTGTGTTCCCAGGACTTGGCTGGGATCTCAGCAGCCTCCTTCCCACCCCAAGGCTTCCTCTCTGCAGGGAAAAGGGAAGGATATTTTTGGTTCTTTCCCCAGCAGATTTCAAAAGGAGATGTGGGATGGATTAGGACCCTGTGTGGCAGGATTGGGAGAGAATCCCATGGAACAGGAAACCAGTGACATCACACAAGAGAATCATGGAATCACTAAGATTGGAAAGGACCTTTAAGATCATTAAGTCCAAATGTCAGCTTAACCCCACCAGGTTCACCACTAAATAATGTCCTCCAGTGCCACATCGACACAGTTTTTGAACACTTCCAGGGATGGTACCTCCCCCACTGCCCTGGACAGCCTGTTCAATGCTTTGCAACACTTCTTGTGAAGAAATTCATCTTAATGTCCAATCTAAACCTCCCTTGGTGCAACTTGAGGCAATTTCACTGTTGTTTCCTCGTGGATACAACTTTTACACACAGAGCACTCCTGAGAGAGCCAAGGGAGGCAACAGCCAGAGCAGGGATGTGACAGGATGGGGTGAGAGACAGAGCTGTGAGCCCCTTGTGCTCCAGCCAGGAGAAGGGCTGGGAACAAGGACTCAGCACAAGGGGAGGTGTCTTGCACAGGCCACTGACACTGCAGGACATCCACAGCCCTTCTCTAAAGAGACACTCCCAGCCCGTCACTCCTGTGCTCTGGCATAGATTCCTCCCAGCTTGCAGCTTTATCTGCTGTTCCAAGGCAAAGATGCTTATCTGCCTGAGCCTCTTCAAGCTGATAGTTGCTCTTATCTCTGCTGCTCCCCGGGGCTTCAAGGCTGGGGGGGGTTGTGGCATAGTCATGGAAAAATTTCAACTTTGGGAGGCTAAACCTGGGAGTGATTTCTGGATTTTTATCACTCATTGTTCCTTGTTCCAGAGCCTGTGAGGGACTCGTGGCCATGGCTGTGTTAAAGGGACATGGGAGCAGAGCCTTTTCCAGCAGCCTTTGCCCGTGACAGACACAGCCTGGGCAAAGAAGCGTCCCATGGCTACACAAAGGCCATAAGGAGGTTGGCACAGGAAGGGCAGTGAGAGATAGGACTAAAAAACTGTCCTGAATGCTCCAGGTTTGGCTGATGGTCATCTAAAAGCCCCTTCACCCACCTTTGCAATTAAATTTTTGGGTTTTGTCCGCTTTGACCTTGGCCAAAGCTCTCCAGCCTCTGTGGCTTGGTCTCCTGACCTTCTCCATCCTCCTGGGAACAGTGCCTCTGCCCACAGGCTGTTCCTGAAAGCTGCAAGGAAAACATAAACATAATTGAGAAAAAGTAATTGAAACTTTTAAGAGCTGATGAGAGAGTTCTCTCCTTGGCCCGCCGTTCGTCGCCAGGAAATAAACACCTTTATGGCTGCTGTAATTAAGGCCTAAATACAACGGAGACAAAATTTCTGTCATTAAAAGTATCCTCAAAGATCTCATGCCTCCACCTGCTTCCCTCCAATGCCGCTTTCCCAGACTTCATCCACACAGCAACACCTTTCCAGACACAAGCGTCACCTCTAACCTCAGATGAGTTGAAATTTTCCCAGTTTCTCAGCAGTTTTTCCCCATTAAATCCACCTCATACTGCAGTGCTGCCCTGAAGCTACTGCCCTGTTGGGCACTGTCCCCATTGCCCTGTGTGACCTGGCCACCTACATGTCCCCATCACTCCCTGCATCCCTGATGCCCTGAGGTATTGGCTGTCCAAGGATGTTGTGGATTCCCCCTTCCTGGAAATGTTCAAGGCTGGATTGGACAGGGCTTGGAACAACCTGGGATGGTGGAAAGTGTCCCCGCTCATGGCAAGGGGTGGAACAGGATGGGTTTTCCAGCCCAAGCCATTCCACGGTTCCATGCTGCTGGAGCTGGTAGAAACTTTTTAATGTCACATCTCCAAGCACCGCGTCTCGCTCAGCTCTGCTGGCCCGCAGTGGGGCCAAACCATGGCTAATTCCATGTTTTCTGGAGTGGCTGGAGACCCTTGGGCATCGTGGCGCTGGGAGAGCCCTGTGTTGCTGTGTCTATTGTGTTCCTAAGCTCGTTAGCTGATTAACCACACTGGCAAGCTGGCAGCCCGACTGCCTCTCTGAGGGGCTTCAGTGGGAGCCTGGAACAATGCAATGACACAGACAAAGGGTTTAATGGATAATTAATTGTTCCAGCGTGTGAAGTTTCTGTGCAAAGATCCTGGTGAATCAGAGTTTCTGATTTCCACCCCCTTTACAACGGAACTAAATAGTAACACAGAAATCATGGAACGGATTGGAAGGTTTTTGAAAAGAGAAGGGCCAGGAATGAGCCTCATTCGGGGTGGGGTGCCCTGACACTGCAGCTCTGTATCCATGTCCTAATCCTGGAGCAGGCTAAGGACACCTTCCACACAGAGAAGCTGCTGCTTCTAGTAAGGCAAATACAGCAAAATGAGGGGAAGAGAAGGGTCAGTGGGGGCTGCCCAGCCCTGCAGGAAACCTGCCGGTGCTGTAAAGGAGCAGAGGATGCCTTCTCCATCCCCCTGAGCTGCCCTGGCACCACCAGGATGGTCACCAGCACCACCTGTGAGCACCTGGCTTAGCAGCATCCCACATATATTCCTTTGTGTGCCAGCGGATCCACAGGGACAGAGCCCGGGAGCCACAGTGCACTGAACACCCAACACACCTGCCCGGGGCTACATCCACGCATTCCCTCACAGAGCCCTGATCCCACACCGGCATTCCTGCCGTTCCCCTCGTTTTGGCGGGTGTATTTGACACCTCTTAAAGGCCCAAGACCTACATCTGTCCGTGCACAGGGCGCAGAGCCTGGGGCACACGGGGCACAGGGATGGATTGTGCACACACACGTACTCACACCCACTTTAGGCACACACGCACACACAAGTGCATACACAGTAATGTGAATTTCCCCTGTGCATCCCTCTCTCTCGTTTCTGAGCTATGGCCAGAGCCGGGGAGAGGGGCTGCTTCCAGCCCAGTCCCGGCACAAAGCCGGGCTCAGCGGGGCCGGGCACAATGGCAGATTACATTAGAGACAACAGCCTGACGTGTCCTTGTCATCGCAGGTTAATATGACTATGGATTAATGCCGTAGCTGCTGATTGTTATGGAAATCCCCCCATTTAGCTCCTTCCCATGGCATTGACAGTTCTAGCCTCGAATTCAGAGCAGGGGTGGAACTTGTTAATGGATTTCATTTTCCTGCAGGAAGCCAAAGCATTTAGAGGGAGAGGCAGCGCCAGGGTGCTGACTTCGTGGAAGGTTGCCAGTCTGCATTGAGGCACCGTGAACGTTTAATCCCTTGCTCGGATGCAAAACGATGTGAAGAGCCGTGTTGGTCTTGCCTCTCTAGGAAAGAGGAGGAATTTGGATGTCGGGAAGTGAGCGTTCATGGGATTGTTTCCTCTTGAAACCTGTCCTAGCTCGGGTAATGAATGTCCCGGGCGCATCCCACTCCCTGTTCGCAGACACGCCCTGGCACTGCACCTGCTGCAGGGATGGCTCTGCCAGCCTTGGCCGCCTGGTGCCAGCTCGGGGACTGGAGCTGCTGCCATCCCTCTGCTTTGTTGTCATCTTGTAGCTGCTGTGTGTGTTCCTGGCTGTCCCCTGGCCGATGGGAACTCTCCCCGTTCCCGCAGTGCGGCTCAGCCGTGCCACTCTCTCCCTGCACAGCTCCCTCCTCTCTCATCGCTTTGTCCCTGTCCCCCTGAGCAATGGGAAAATATCCAACTGCTCCTGAGCAAAGCTGGAATGTCTCTGGACACCCTTATCCCAATGAACTATTTAGGATTCAGATGGTGACTCCTGGGGCAGGTATCCAAAAGCCTGAGTGAAGGAGGGCTCTGACGGGCACGGGGAGCAGGGGGATCATGGGACACTCACAAATTAGGGTTTTCCTTACAGGTATTTGGGTTATGTTTAAAACCAGGGTCCTCTCCCCTTCCCTCCTGCTCCCTCTCATCAGGAGGGATCATTAGTCCAAGTTCTCTCTGACATTTTCCTGACTCTTGCTGAGGAAGTTCGTGGATATCTCATCCCCCAGCCAAAGGCCACTGCTGCCCATGGGAAGGGTTGAAATTCCATCCATCCCATCCCAGTTCTCCCATAGCAAAACAAACCAAATAGAAATGAAGCCAACAAGGATCATGGCTTTTTCCACGGTGCAGGGAGTTGATTCCCGAGCTGACGCTCCCGTTGGAACAGATCCCCTTGGCGGGGACAGGGCAGTGCGAGGTGACAGCAGAGAGACACCCGGGGTCCTCTCCACTGCTGAAACACGCGTTCCTTGGAAAAACCAGTGGAGTTTCCAGAGGCAGGGGCTGTGTCTGACCGCGGTTTCACACACTCCCAGCACACAGGATACCTGATCCTGACGGGAGCTTTGGGATGCTGCTGCAGCACACGCCGTGCATAGTAATAACGCTAATGAATCCCGGCCCTAATTGTCCCGCTCCCGGGGGTGACAGGAGCTCCCTGTCCCAAGCGTTGCTGGGGGGAGGGAAGGGGAGTTGCTGTGCAGATGCCTTGAGGGATCACACACTTTGGAGCCCGACTTCAGGTGCAGGAATAAGCAGCACGAACAGTCCGGAGAGACAAAGCTGCCCTTCTCATGGAAATGCCTCTGGTGGTGCCGGGAAGGGAGGGAGGGAATCAGAGGGGCTCTAGCCATGGAGATGCAGCATTGTTTCCCTGTAATTAGCATGTCTTCCAAAGCTTTCCACGAGTCATCAGCAGGTTTTTAAGGGATTTTGCCAAGGAGCATTTAAATGGAAATCCCCCGGAGATACAGATCCTCTGTTCGGGGTCTCCCTGGAAGGTAGCTGCTTCCCAGGGGAAACCAGCCCCAGCTCTGTGGGTTTATGTGGATCTCAGATCCGGGGGATTTTCACGTGCTCCAGTATGCGGATAACATTCCCGACTGCAGCCCCTCTCCTGCAGTGCTGCTCCTCAGCGCCAGGTCCTGTTCTTGCATGGATACAGGATGGTCACTGCTGCTCCCTTTCATCTGCCCAGACTTGCAGACTGCCCTGCCTGGGGCTTCCCAGGGCATGGACACACACCGCGAATTCCCAAGGGAATAACACCATGGAATCATGGAATAGTCTAACTAGGTGAAGTCTCTTCCAACCCCAAGCCTTCTGTGATTCCACGTGTGGCAGCAGCACTGTCCCAGTGGTGGCTGAAGAGGGGACAAGTGCCATTCTCTGGGTGGGACTGGCAGAGAGGTCAGTCCTCCTCAGGGAAGCCACGAGGATACACCTGGAAGAGTCACAGGCTGGAGCCATCCAGGTTTTCATAACCCACATGAGCAACACCAGGTCCCTAAACCAGCATTTGGAGACAGAAATGACATCACCTGATGGCCAGACATGATGGATACCCTGCGGCACCACCCCACAGCTCAACCCAGGTGCAGCTACAGGTGCAAGAGCAGGTACAGAGGCAGGCAGAGCTGTGTTGAAACCCTGGAATCCCGGCTCTAACAGGAAGAAAAGAAGATAAAAACCTCATGCAGATGTAGATGCAGACAAAGGTGTCCATGCAGGTACAGGTGCAAGAGCAGGTACTGAGGCAGGCAGAGCTGTGTTGAAACCCTGGAATCCCGGCTCTAACAGGAAGAAAAGAAGATAAAAACCTCACATGAAGGTGTCGATGCAGGTACAGGTGCAGGCAGACAACTGCCCATGGACAGCCCTGAGAGGTGTGGGCAGTGAGTGCCAGTCCCAGTGCTGCTCTCGGGGTGGCCAGGCTGGGTCTCCCTCCCTGGATGAAGATCCTTCTGCAGTCTCACTTTGCCCTTTGCCATTCTCTCAGCCCTGTGGCAATTCAGACATCCCCTGAGAGAACCCATTGTGACTTTCCCAGCTGAAGGTCTCAGTGACCAAACTGCTGGATCTGACTCAAGCCCCCCCATTGCTTTCCCACACAAAGGAAGCTGCAGTTTTGCTCCTTTCCTCAAGGATGAGGAATTTCAGCCCAGTTTATTGTGCAGGCCTGTACCTGGGAGATTTTCCTGGCCCGGTGATTTATGCCAGGGTCTGAGTTATAACTCCCATTTCTGTTTAAAAGCTAAACAGTCCAATAGTGGGGGCTATTACTGTCAGCACGTCCCAGCTCCCGAGATCCAATCGAGCCGGAGCCAGCATTATCTGGGTGTTTGTCTGCCTGATGGAGCTGCCTTGCTTTCCCCTCCCTCACATATTGCTGTCTCAAGGACTGTTTTCCAAGCAACAATTCATGTCTCCTTCAGTCATCAGTGAAAACAATCAAGCTCAGTTTTATTTTTGGCAGAAATCAAATGCTAAATGAGATCTCGGAATCATAAACAAGAGTGATGTCGACAAATCAGAGGGAATTCAGGGAAGAGCAGCACAGATGATGAAGGGGCAGGAGGGATTGATGATGGGGAAAGATTAAAATAAGGAAATACAGCCAGGCCAGGAGAAGACTAACAGGGAATATAATGGCTGTCTAGCAAAATCTGAAGGGTGTAAACACTGAAAAGGAAGAAATATTGTCCAGAATGGCCCAAAAGCAGTGGAACTATGAATAAGGGTGTTGAAACTCAACATAGGGAAATTCAGCCTGAACACTGGGAGAGATTTTCCCATTTTTTGCCTATCCAGCCTCTCCCAAGGAAAGCAGGATAAACACCATGCTTCAGTGATCTGAGCCCGCCAAGGAGAACATCCCTTCAATAAATAATTGGCACTGGAACATTTTCAGCTTTCTGCTCTTTCCTCATAAGCAGCTGAGATGAATGAATAATCCATGATGGAGAGTTTACTCAGAGAATCTGGCTGTGGACATCACTCACACTCCTCCAGTGAATGGATCATGCTTCCCTTCAATTCATCTCAGATTCGGCTTATCTGATTCTTTATTTTTTTTTTGGCAAAGGGTTGTACTGGATGCACTGAGTGCCCTTGGAGAACTCTCAGTTCTGGTGGGTCCTGTACCTGCAAGCTTTTCACAGAAAAAGGAAAAGTCCCCTGTCCACTGTCCTGGCATTGCCTCCCCTGGGACACAGGGATGCAGTGGGGAAGTTTATCTTTTGCAGGAAGGCTGCTTCTGCCTCCAGCTCATGCTGTGTTGGAACTCCTGGATTTGAGCTCTGAGTGGGATGTGCAGCCTCTTGACAAAGTGAGAATTGTTTGGGTCATTTCAGCATTGACAATGGGCTCATTTACCTGGCCCTGATGGCCAACAGAGAGCCAAAAGCCCCGTGTCAAATGAACACGAGCCAGGACCCACCTGGAGTCCTGCTAAGCTGATCAGAGCCCAGTCACAGAATCCCAGAATCCCTGAGGTTGGGAAAGATCTCCAAGATCATTGAGTCCAACCTGTGACCAATCCTCACCTTGTCAAGCAGCCCCGAGCACTGAGTGCTCCCATGGGCATCACCAATCCTGCTCCCACACCTCCTGGTACCATTCCCAGCTGTCCCAGTACCTGGGTGATCCCTCCTGATCTCTGTGATGACTCGCGGGTTGCTCTGTGTACACACAAGCCAATGATGCTTGTTTTAATTTTCATGTTTTTCGGACTCTGTGCTGCCCAGGGGTGCAGTTCTGAGCCTCATGTTAAGTGTCAGTCAGCTCTCTTCACAGAGTAGGGAGACAAAACAAATCCTTTCCCTGCTGAAAACCAAGGACAACTGTTACAAGTTTCAGGCCCAAAAGCACAAACAACGGTGGACTGAAGAGAGAAAACAAGAAGGATGGGACTTCATCACCTGGAGCTGTAATTGGACAATTAAACCCCAATATGCTAATGGACCAAAACTTATAAAAGTGTGAGACCTTGTGACCGGTCATTTTGTGACCATTTCGGGTCCACCTTGGGTGTAGCCCTGACCAGGCTCTTCTCCTGTCCAAGGTGTATCCTTAAAGGCCTTTTAATAAATATCTACTTTATTCTCTAGCTCTGTCCAGTCTGTGTTCCAGGCCAGCCTTTCCAAGGCATCACCACCACGGCTGCTCCCTCCAGCCCTGGCTCTGCCACGTGTCACACGGGGCTGCATGGGGCTGTCCCAGAGCGTGGCCCCCCAGTTCAGCCCCCTAGACCCCCAGGTGTCACACGGGGTTGTCCCAGAGTGTGTCCCCCCAGGGGAAGCCCCCCAGGTGAGGCTTGTCCCCAGCAGTCACAGCTGTGCCCTGAGGCCACCACAGGGTTTTGTTCTCCCCAGTGGATGGCTGAGACTGCTTGGGGTGAAGAATCACAAACAAGGAATAATGCAAATTCCAACTGCCAGCCAAATAAACAGCAGGAGAAGGATGGATGGAAGGGGTGGCAGTGGAGGGACAACCTGCAGAGCTGCACTGAGGGGTGCAGGGGCATGCCAGCCATACCAGGCAGTGCCAAGGGGAGAGCCACCAAGTCTGTCACCCCTGCCACTATGGGGATACCATGTTCCCACTGTGCTGCTGCCCAGTCATGGAGATGGTGCTGGGAACACTGAGCTGTTTTCCTAATTGGCACAGTGGAGCCAAAGGGATGAGAGGAGAGAGCTGGTGGAGCAGCAGAAACTGCCTTTCCTTCGTCATTCAGGAACATCTTTTTCCTTTTTCCTTTTTCCACTTTCTTGTCTTTTTTTCGGGTTTGTTTTTTTTTTTTTTCTTTTTCCATGACACATGGTTCTGTGCTGGGAACAAATTTGTTTTCATTTAGAACCAAATCACCATAAAGGCTTAGGTGTACTGTCCCCTTTTCCCTCTGACCCTACTTGAAGATGAGGACGACAGGACACCTCAGGATGGTCCTGCTCCTTTCTCTGTGCTGCTGGAGAAGGTTCCTGTGTCTCAGCCACCCTCTGCCCCAGCAGTGCTCTGGAGGGATATAGTTCCTTCCTCTGACCTTAAAAAAGGAGACCAGGAGCTCTGGGAGCCACAGGGAGCATCTGAGGACTGGGATGCTCCTGTTGTTGGGATGTAGGAGCCCCCAGCAGGAGCATCCCCCTGCCCCAGGGGTGACAGTCCCTGTCACCTTTCTCCAGAGCCCCAGCGACAGTGGAGTGGTCCCAGGTGTTCCTCTGGGAAGCAGAGCTCCAGCCCTGCCATTTCCACCATGGGCTCACCCAGGCTGCTCCACAGGGAAGCCCAGAAGAGCCCAAATAAGAAACACATTGGGGATTAGTGGGAGAGATAATTCCAGCAGACAGGGCTGGGCTGGCCTTGATTAGTGCAAATCACAGCGATCGCTGCCGGTTGCAATCCCAGCAGAAGCAATTCCTTCTTTACTGTGATTTCTTCCTGATTGTGTTTGGGAGTTTTCTCCCTCTGGTGTGGAGTTGAAGGGACCTTGACATGTAGTTTAGGATCAGATCTGGTCCTGTCAGGGAATTGCTGTAATCTGATTACAAGGGACTGTCCCCCACATCGGTGGCATGACGGCTTTAATTGCATTTGAACTGTCCTAAAACTCCATTTGTTTTATTGAACAAGCAGAAATACTTCAGCTGAACACACCTTGGGCTCTCATTAGCCAGAGCAGTGCCTTGGTCTGACTTTGCACTGAGGGTGTCTGGCAGCTGAAGGCACTTCAGCTAAACCACCCTCAGGTGTGGCAGCGATGCCACCCAGGTGGTGCCACAGGGGGACAATTTGGGCAACCCAAGCAGCAGGTCCCTGTCAGGGAACTCAGCTGCTCCAGACAGATGTTTCCATGGGTCCTGGGATGGGTCTTGGGATGTGCCCAGGGATGGCTGTGCCAGGCTGGAGGGTCTGGGTCCCTTGTGCCTGGGGTGGCTCTGCCAGGCTGGAGGCCGGACCCTGCTCTGCCCAGGGGTGCTGCAGGGAGAGGCTGAGCCAGTTCCCAGCCCTTCCCTCTGTGCTCCCCACACTCCTGCCTGTGCTCCTGCGTCCCACCAACCATCACCTGCAGGATCTGGTGATTTCTCAGAGGAGCCAAAAGCCCTCCAAGCAATTAAATGAATTCCTGCACAACCCAGCGCTCACTGCAGGGACACACTGGGGCCAGTGCCAGGTCAGCAGCCCCATTCCAAGCAGAGCTGGGACAGCAGCACCAATGTCTGGGGAGCTCCTGAGGACTCTCTGACTTGGAGAGAGTTGGCAGTGAGGGCCAGGGGTGCCAGCTGAGCTGGTGACCCCAAATGCAGCTGCGGCATTTGTGAATGTATCAAAGTATTCCAGGAGGGTGAGGATAGGGGGTGTTCCTTTGTTTAATTGCAGGATGGTTTCTTTATCTAAAAGAAGGGATAATTAGTGCCTTCTGGAACAGACAGCCCTTCCCTGGGCACAGAGCAGGCTGGAGAGAGGTCCCTGGGGAGGAATTCAGCCCTTTTCCTCACCACCTCCCTGACCTTGCCTTTGCCCATCCTGATCCACTTAGGATCTCTGCTCATTCATCCCTACACTTCTCTCCCCCTCTCCCCTGCCTGTCAGATTTCGCTCTCCCTTCATACCTGGAGAGATGGAATCGGAAGGTTCTGAGAAGCACTTCTGAAGACAGCCCTCACCCTTTGTTTCTCCGATGGCATCTGGTGATAATAACAGCGCAGCAGCCCCAGACCTCCTGGCTTCAATTACTTTACAGGATCAGCTAATCCCAGTTAAAATTACCTTTGTAACTGAAGGATAATTGTAAATCAGCCTCTCCCCTGCACTCGGGTGTGCTGAAAAATCGTTGCTGAGATGCTCCGTGTGCCAAGGTGGTGGAGATCAGCGGATGAGGAGCAGGCGCTGGGAGATGCTGTCCCAGAAGGTTGGTTTTCCTTTTCAAAGCAAACTCCAAACAGATGGGCTTTTTTTTTTCTTATGGCTCTGTGGAATGGATGGGATTGAAGTGATGGAAAGGAGGCATTTCACAAAGGTTTTTGCCCAGGTGATTTTCAGTCTCCAAGGATTGAACTTCTCCCAGGATGAGGAGGCTGATGCAGAGGTTGGCTCAAGACAGCTCTGGCAGTGCCCTCCTGCCTCAGGGTTCTGGGAGCAGTGTCTCCAGGGGAGCTGTGCATCCCCCAAAACACCAGCACAAAGCCCCAGGTGCAGGAAGACACCACATGAAGCTGCAGGCAGGGTGAGGGTTGTATTTGTCCATCATCAGTTTTACCCCCCTTTGTTGTTCTCAGCCATGACTGAAACAGGGGAAGGTCTGACAGGTTTTAAACTGAAGGAGGGTCCAGTTAGATTGGACATATTTTTTAAAATGAGGGTGGTAAAACTCTGGCACAGAGAAGCTGTTGCTTCTGGAAGTGTCTGTTATTATCTCTGTTATTATCGCTGTTATTATCTCTGGAAGTGTCCAAAGCCAGGTAGGACAGGGCTTGGAGCAACCTGGGGTAATGGAATGTGTCCCTGTCCATGGCAGGGGCTGGAATGAGATATGCTTTACAGCTCCTTCCAACCCAGCCTAGGATTCTGTGATTCCATGATCTCTTCTCTTACTGGAAGAGCTTTTCCTGAGCTTTCCACCACCTCACAGTCTCAGGATATCTCTCTGGTACTGCCACCAAGCAAATCCTGCCACGATTCTTCCTTACACAGCAGATAAATCTCTCCTGAACTGCTTTATCCAACCACTGTGTTCTACTTTATCACTTTGACCTTTCAGTAACTTCCATGGCAGTTTCTGCAAATTTTTTCTTTAAAAGCTGAGATTCCCTGGCTGTGACCCAGCTTTCGTTGTGGTCACCTCCTCCTCTCTGCTCAGCCCTCCTGCCAGCCTTGCCCTACCATCCATGGCAATCTCAGCACCGGTCCCTCAGCAGCAAATTTATTGTCCCTAGCAGTGTAGCTGTAATCCCTGATGAAGGATCAGGCAGACTCTAAAGGCTCAAAGACTCAATAAACTTTATTAAGTCCATGACAAGCTGAACACTCTCCCCACAGACTCTGATATGGCACCAGGTTTCAGGAATCACTTGGTGCATCCCACAGAAAACCCCAGCCCAGCATTGTTTGGCAGAACTTATCCCCAACTGCAGAGCAGATCTCCAAAAAAAACAATAAATGAGAGGCAGGTGTATTTCAAGATAAATCATCTGGTCAGGTGCTGCCAAGAACAGCACAGGAGTTAATCCTGAGCACATAACTCTTCCTGTGAGCTGCTGTGGGGCCGTGTCCTGTGACCATCGTGGTGCCATCAGGGCAGCTCCTGCTGCCTTCAGTTCCCTGGCAGGGATAGAGAACCCCTGGAACTCCAAAGGGTGCCAGGACAGGGGGGTTCAGCGCCAAAACTCCCACCAGTTGTCCCAGTGAGGGTGGAGCACACCACAGCATGGTGCAGGGTGGGCAGCAGACCAGGGTGATGCAAGAGCAGAGCAGCTCTGCCCCTTTCTCTGTCCCCCTGTCCTTTCTCCCTCCAGTCCAGGGGTTTGACAGTGCAGGGTGGGGGCCCACCAAGGGAATTTTCCTAATTAAAGTGAGGGTTAAACCCAGCACAACACACTGGGAATGCAAAGAGCAGCAATGCCACATGCAGCCTCCACTTGCACCAGGACTCTAGTGAAGGTCTGTGATGTCTGGAGTTAGCTGAGAACTTTCCCAAAGAAAGATAAAAATGGGGAAATAGTGGCATGATCAATGCTGCTATTTTGTCCTCCTCAAATTGTTTTCCTTGTGTAAGTGTAGCCCAGCACTCCAGTGCCATTAGGCCTCTCCCCTATTTTTCAGTCTGCTTTATGAAAGCTATTGATCTCCCGGTGCTCGAGGATCCATCAGCCCCGGCTCATCCCAGCCCATTACAGACTCTGCTCTCTGCAGTGACGAGGGATCGATGCTGTCCTGGGCAGGCTCACACTCCAGCCCGAGTCTGGCTTTATTGATCTGTGGGTTCTGAGGAACTTGGGGACACTGGCAGGTGACAGGGGTGCTTGAGGCAGTGGGGAGCAGGCTCGGATCACCCAGCAAAGCCTCACTCCAGATCTGTCTCTGCTGCTGGGCTCATTTAATGTTCTTTGATTTGCCTCTTCCAGCACATAAATAATTGTGTAAGGCCAGGAGGTTGCTCAGAGGGGGAAGGCAGAGGCTTTTTCCTGTTTCCAGTCACAAACTCGTGATGTTCTGCAGAGCAGTGAGGCCGTGTCTGTGCTGGGTCCATCCACCCTCACCTGCACCTGAGGGGTGGGTGTCAGTGGGATCAGAGTGCCTGGAGTGCCTGACCTGGGGCTGCTGCTGCTGGTGTCCAGCAAAATGTTTTCCCTACACTGCTTGCAGGGATCAAATCCTGCAGCAGCTGCAGCAGCTGATTGTCCCCATCTCCATCCCCCTGCCCACAGCAACAGAGCTGGTGAGGAGCATCTCCATCCACGCCGGCACAGCAGCCAGGCTTGGCCAGCCCAGGAGAACCTCGTTTCGCAAGGTGGCAATTAAAATTTTATGCTCTGAGTTTTCCCTGAATGATTTTAAACCATCTTTTCTGATGACTTCCTAGTAGCAAGTTGAGTAAATTAGAATCTGAATGCAATCAACATCCTTGATTCCGATGCCAGCCGGGGTCCGCCGGGGAGGCTGTGTCTGAGCAGCTCTGCCTGACGAAGAAGGTCAAGGGCTTGGGGTCCTGGGAGGCTTTGCCCTTGGAGTATTGTCAGGGAGGGAAAGAAACACCAGAAAGTAGGACACAGTCCCCCACGCAGCAGAGAAATCCCACCCTGCTCAGTAAACTTTATTTCTTTCCCTCGTCCACGTGTTTTCTGTCAGGTCTCAGAGATGGGACTGAGATGATGAATGAATAAAGGAGCTGCAGCAGCCAAGCCAGAACCAGCCCCTTTCTGTCTGTGGGGCCTAAGACGGCACAGGGGTGAGGCTCAGCACCCACTGCAGGGCCTGGGGTGCTCTCAGGTAACTCCTGGAGGGGTCTGGCACAGAGATCTCATTCCCCAAGTCCACTCCCTCTCCTCTCCACCACTGCCCTGGCCATCCCTGAGATCCCAGCAGTTCCTGCTGCTCCAGGTGGCTCCGTGCTCCCATCTCCACCTACAGCAAGGTGATGTCTCTGTGGGAAGGTCCCCGAGGGCTCTCAGCATCCAGCTCCCTCACACCTGATCAGTCTGTTCAACTCCCCACAGCACAAGCTGTGCAGTGCTCAGTGAGGCACCAAGGACATGGGGAAGGAAGGACACACTCCTGGGCTCAGGACCAGCAGAAGGCACAGGCTGGGCAAGGGCCATGTGCCCTGCACACACGGGGATGTGCCATGTCTGCTGGCACTGGGGACACTCCATCAGGGCAGCCTCACAAACACACAGCTGTGAAACTCCCTGAGCACAGCCCCCAGGAGAAACCTTTGGATGGAGACAGTCCTGCTACATGTGGAGAGGGGTGGGAGAGTTTTCCTTTTCAGTTACCAGTTTGGGGGCTCTGATACGTTGCAGGGAAGTGGGGTCACTTGCCCAGGCCCTGGTGAGCTTGGGATGGCTGGGACAGGCTCAACCTTTCATAATTCACAGAATGGCTCAGGGAGGAGCTGCTGGCAGCCCACGCTCCTACACCAGTTCTGGTAAACTCAGCTTGCACCCAGCACCACCATGGGATCTCAGGGATGGGACCCTCCATGGTGGGGAGATATACAGAAGTGTGCCAGTGGCCATGGGCAGGTGATGTCCAGGATCACCTCGAGCCATTGGCCAGGCTGGGCATTTCCCTGCGGAGGAGGAGCCATCCCAGAGGCAGGAGCTGTAATCTGGCACGGGGGAAGCGTGGGGGTCCCTGGAGAGGAGCAGCCTGGCCATCCCAGGTGCTGTGGTGGGTACCACGGCCGGGGCTGCTCCATCTCCCGGTGCCCTCCATGGAATGAAAGCTGGGATTGTTTCACCTCCCGCCCCGGAGCCGGGGGTGTGTAAACAGTAAGAGCCGCTCCCTGCACACTCGGAGCGAGGGAAAAACGAGTTGTTGAAAAGATGACAACCTGCTCTGCCCCAGGAGTTCACCTGGGCAGGGAGCGGGGATGGGAAGAGCACGGAGCGAGGGATGGGAAAGGTGGGAGGGCCCCAGGAAGAGAGGAGATGCTTAGAAAATTGAATCCTTTATTTTGGAAGCAGAAAACACTCTCTATCGCTTCCTGGCATCAAAGGATTTTCATTTTCTTGCTCCTTGAAGGAGGAAAGGCAGGACAGCGGGAGGTGGAGCTGGGCGGGCAGGGGTCGGGCAGGATGAAAAGCACCCTGTGTGGCTCCGCTCTCCCGGGGGCAATCAGGGCTCGGGAAAAGCCCAGAAAGAACCTTTACAGTGCTCTCTTTAGCGCTGAGGTCACTGCTGCCCCTCCCCTCTCCAGCCTTCTTCTCCCTCCTTTGCTTGGGACCAGGAAAACCTGCCATATCCCATCTGCTCCCGCCGTGCCTGGGTGCCTGTTTTGGGGACAGTCACACTGGGGACACGGCTCCATCTGCGCAGTGGTTGATCAAGGCAGGACCACCGAGACTCTCCCACGCCGCACCCCTGTGCACGGGGCTCATGCAAAACCCTTTTTCTCCAAAAGGCTTTCGAGAAAATTGACATTTGGTAGCAGCTAAGATCCCCCCATCCCTCAAAAGCATTTCCCCATCGCGGTACAACACTCCAGGGAGGATTTATGCTCCGCCGCTGCTCCCTGGAGATCGATGTCCCAAGGCACAGAGATTTCTTTCCCACCCACCAGTGCCTAAGAGCTGTCCGGGACCGGGTGGCACGAAGGGACAGCCGGCTCCTGCACGTTGTTACCACCTGGTGGCACCAGGAAAGGTTGTCAGAGCAAGAACTAATTAATTCCAGCCGCAGTCCTTGGCTTGGGAATTTCCGCGCAGCTTTTCGGCTCGCTGTGGTTCGCCTTGTGGCTGTTAAACACCGAGTCAGGTTTTACAGCCTCAGGGTTAATGTTCGTGGGCTTCAGCCTCGCAGCAGGGGCTGAGCACTCAAAAAAAGGGATGGGGGGGATTTTTCTGCGCACCTCGGGCCTTTCACCCTCTGCCCGCCCTTCCCACGGCCGTGGCACCGCGTCTTGACCGGGCTCCCTCACGAGAGCGAGACTCGCTGCCTTTACCATGCCAGGCAGCGATTCTGTGTGATCCGAAATCCCTCAGAGTGATCCCAAATCCCACTGGGGCTGGACCGTCCCCTCCGCTTTGGGCACGGCAGGAGCGAGGATCAGGGATGGCTGCTGGGACCAGCTGCATCCCAGCGCTGCCAGCAGGAGATCTTGGAGGCTGGGGTGGGTCGGTGGGGGAAAACCCATCCCAAATTCCTCCCCGAGCCAGGAGGGAGGTGTCAGCACCGCGGCCCCGGGGGTCGGGCCTCCAGGAGCAGAGGTCGGGTCCCCGCGGGGCAGCAGGGCCGGCTGCTGACAGCAGCGGGATCTCCGGGAGCCTGGAAGTGACCCTAAAACTGTCCAAACAAACCCCGTCTCACATCTCTGAGGCACAATCTGTCACTGGCTCTGCGTCGGTGCAGAGGGAAGGGCCAAGGGAGGCAGAGGCTTGGCAGGGCTCTGGGTGCTCTCCTTCCCGGGAGTATCCTACAGGGACAGGGCTGGAGGTCCCTGTCACAGCCACACCGACACCTCACTCCTCTCTGCTAAAACTCTTCTTCACCCGCCGGGAATGGCATGGGCGGCACCAGGAGAGGGGAGATGGGGGGACAGTGTGTGAGGCACCCAAGCTGCTTCCCACCAGCTGTGCTGCCCCCCCGAGAGTGACCCCGGGCCAAGAGCTGCTGCTGGAGGTGACAGAGCTGCAGGGACAGCCCAGGACAGCAGCACTCACCTGAGCTGTCCCTGCCCACATCCAGACCCGTGCAAGGCTGCAGGAGCCTCCCACGTCCTTCCTTTGCCGATAATATTGCCGAGCAGGAGGTAAATTGAAGGCAGGACATCTGATGAAAGAGCTTAATTGCTTCAGGTCACATTGGAAAAACACAGCCTAAATAAAGAGGTGGGGGGAGGTTGCAGCTCTTGACGGCTGGAGAGATTTATGTGTCTCAGCTGCTCCTGATCAGCCCTGGTCACCTCCAGTTCCCCATCGCCTGTTTTCCACCTTCCAAGGTTGCCCCATGTGTTGAAATGTTTGGGTGTCCCCAGAGGGCTGAGCCTTGGCCCCCATTAATCCCCCCTCGCTGACCCGACAACAGGGAGGAAATTTGCCTCAATTAAACGTGTAAGGTCTCATTTCCCTTTGAAGTCAGAGCGGCACCAGGAACTGCTGGGGAGGTCTGGAGAATAACCAGAGAAACTGAGCCCAAAGTCTTAAAATTAGGGAATTGCACACTAGAGATGAGCCTAAGCCTATGGAGCAGCCCAGTTCCTGTCTCATCTCACTCAGGAGAGCGCCCACATTCCCAAAGCAGAGCGGGAACACCCTGGCAGGGAGGGAGAGCAATGGAGAGATGCCAGAAGGACTGGTGAGAGACCCCTAATCCCCTTCAGCTGCTGTCCAAGGGAAGGAAAACCTCCTCTGCTTCCTTTAGGGCTGAGCTCTCCAAGGATGTGGAGATGGCAGCTGGCACTGACATCCCCAGAGAGAGGGGTGAAGCCCCCAGGTCCATGCAGGACGAGGGATGAGCACAGAGCTGCACTGCAGCCCCATCCATGGACCTGGAGGTGCAGGGAAGGCTCATCCCACCCAGAGCCACCCGGCACTCCCGTGCTGGAATGAGACCTGAACTCACCCAGCCACATTTCCTGCATCTTCTGGCGCGGTGGGAATAACAGATCACCAGCTCCTGCCTGTCATCCATCCTGCTTATTTCCTGCACAGGGCCTGATTTATGCCAGCATCTCCTTCCCCTGTGCCATCGGCGTGTGCTGATGGATGGCCCCGCTCCCTGCTCTCGCTGTCCCCTTGCGCTGCACCAAGCCATTAATCCTGTGCCAATGTAAACCTGTCTCACCTTCAAGACTTTAATTTTGCAAAAGCATAAACACCTTATAATCCCTCTGTCTTTATCTGGCTCCGGAGATTTTCCTCCCCTCCCTTGGCTGGGGTTATCTGGGGTGAGGATGTGGCCGCAGAGGGGGAACAGCAGAAAAATGTGGCCAGTGGGGCTGGGCCTGGGGCAGCACAGGGGACAGCTGAGAGGAGGATTCACTCCCCACCCCCATCATTCCTCTGGAGCACAAAACAGCCTCTGCATAATTCTGAAGAGATGCAGGAGGTGCAGCCAGGACCAGTAAGTCATTAAATCCCAGGGTCAAGTGCTTGGAGAGCCACTAAGTGGCCTAAGCCTAGCTTCCAGACCTTCAACCATGCCCAGACCTTCTGTGCAGGGAGGGTTCTCACCCTGAATGAATCCCAGGATTTCCTGGGGTTTTAGTCCTGATGACAGAGTGAAAATGGAGCTTTGTGAGGATGTGGGAATGGCCACGCAGCACTGCTCCACACTGATGCTCCACCCTGCTCTGCTCACAGCCTGGCTGGCACTCAGGGGTCCAGCTGAGGAACTGGGTGAGAGCCAGGCAGGACTCGTGACGCTGCTTGAAGGCACCACACAAGGCTGCCTGGGGTCTCTTCCAGCAGTGGCAATTTCACCATGGCTGGGAAGGGAAAGAAAACTCCAATGATGTGGGAAAAGCAGCTGTGGAAGCCCTGGCACTGCACAACGGGTGGACACGGTGAGCTCGGAGGTATTTTCCAACTTCATTTTCAGTGGTTTCAAGGGACACCTGTGTCACTGCCCTGCTGTCTGCTGATGAATGTGTCGGCTCCTGAGAGAGGGACACAGGGAGCTGCAGACACCAATGTCCCTGGGCCAGCCCCAGGGCAGAGCTCTGACCTGCACAGCCCAGATGGATGGACAGAGCCACGGCAGGTCACAATCTGGGCCATCACTGCCCGCCCCTCAGTCCCCAGTGAGTCCTGCAGCGTTTTGTCCTTCCTTCCCCAGCTTTCCTCTTCCCCCTTTTTGATTCTTGAGTCATTTGTCTCAATCTTCAGCAATTCCTACAGTATAGAAAAATCCATGCCACTCCTCCCTTTGGGGAATGACGTGCTGCAGCTCCGTGGCTGCCATCCATTCAGTGCCAAGTTATGAAAATGAAGATATCTTTCAGCACTACAGACCTGCTAATCAGGGGAATGGCTTCGGAGGGCTTTTGTGGGCTCTGTTAATTTGTGCTGCATTGAGCCACGCAGAGCTGAGAGGAGCATTAGGGGCGGCAGAGAAGGGAATAAATCAATGCAGAGATGGAGGAGCACTGGGCTGGCTGTGCTGGGGCTGCTGTTCTCTCACTTAAACACTTTCCATCCATCAGAGCCTGCAGGTGGAACTCTGCCTCTCAGGCAACAGGTTTTGTCCTTCACAGCTAAGCATGTGCTGTGCAGGCTCCTCAGGGCAGCTGAGCCTGCCTCACCTGGCTCTTCCAGCCTCTCAGGGGAGCTCTGCCCCGGGGGTTTCTGCAGCTCGAGGCAGCAGCTCTGGGGTACTGGGAGGGGCTGGGCTCCGTGGTGACATTCACAGAGTCATGGAATCACAGGATGGTTGGGTTGGAAGGGACCAAGGGACCTTAATGCCCATCCTGTTCCACCCCCTGCCATGGGCAGGGACATCTTCCACTATCCCAGGTTGTTCCAAGCCCTGTGGACACTTCCAGGTCTGGAGCAGCCATAACCTCCCTGGGTAACCTGTGCCAGGGCCTCACCACCCTCACAGCCAGGAATTCCTCCCCAATATCCCATCTAACCCTGTCCTCTGGCTGTGAGAAGCCATTCCCATGTGTCCTGTCCCTCCAGGCCCTTGTCTAAAGTCCCTCTCCAGCTCTTCTGGAGCTCCTTTAGGCACGGGAAGGGACTCTAATTTCTCCAACTATTCCCTGAGAAAGGAGATGACAAACCCACCCCACTTCTTGGAGGTGGCACCACTGAAGGTTGGGTTGCCCATAGTGGGGCTGTTCCCTGTGTTGTGTGCATCCCCCTGGGAATGCAGCTGCAGGGAGGTGACACCTGTGGTTAATGCCACCACCCCATGGATGCCCCGGGAAGCGAAGAAGCTGCTCCACGTTCCTTTGGGCAGCTCCTGCTCGTCTCGGAGGCAGCCCAGGGAGGAAGTAATTCAACACATCCATCAATAATCAGCACTTCCCGTTCCCCTGCCAGTGCCCATAGCCTGACTTTGGGAAATTCATGACTTCTGCTAAGTGGGATTTTCCTTTTATCCTAATGGCCTTCTGGCAAACAGAATCCATCAGCCTCCCTCCGCAGTGCCGATCTCAGGGCCTTCCAGAGGGGAGATCAAGGGGATGCAGTGCAGGGGTGCAGGGAGAGCCCTCCTCACTCAGGATCATCAGGAGCACGAGCCATTCCCTGTCCTCCTTTTGGCTGAGAGGGAGCTCTTGCTTCTGAAGGAAATGTCGCGTTTTCATTGGGTTTCATTCTTTAGGAAAAGGAATCATTCATGTCTCCTGCCTTTGAAACCTGCAAGTCTTATCATCTTGCTGTTAATAATGTTCTTTTTTTTTTTTTTTTTTTTTTTTTTCTCCTGAAATGTTTCAGAACAGCAGCTTTTAAGTCTTTTCTGTGGTTCAGACAATGGGGAGATGGCATCAGCTCCATGCCTGTGAGTGGCCTCCAGGGAATTTTAAGGGAGAGAGATGGTGGAAGTTCAGTACCAACGAGATGGATTAGGATTGTTACCAACTCAGAGTGCTGCTCAGAATGAAAGGTTAAACAAGGTTATGGCCTGGATGGGGTGATGGAGTTCGGGTTCTCCTACACAGAGGTGAGCTGGGTGGGTGCTGGGACCCCAGCACTGGCACAGGTGACAGGGTGTGACCAAGCAGGAGAAAATACCTGGATGGTTCGGAGATGGTGCAGTGTCCAGAGAATTCATCCCATCCAGAACGCATGGGTAACTCAGGGAGCAGACATCTGCAGAAGAGCTTTTTCCAAGCATGGTTTGTTCCTTGTATTTCACCAAGCACTGCATGGACCACCCAGTGCCTTTGGATACTGAGAAATGGGTAGAAAGGAAAAGTTTTTGAGTTCTCACTGGGAATGAGGTGCCTGATGAGGGTGGGTTTTACCCTTTGGAAAGAAATGTCACCTCTGGCTGCCACCTTCCCACCATGGGGATTTGCCCATTCCTGCCCCAGCCCCTGGGAAGTGAACCCCAGTTGTCCCTGGGACCCCCTTGCTGCACATAACCCTGGAATGTCCCCACTGTGGGAAGCACAGGGAGGTGCCAAGGCTGCAGGTCCTTTCAGGAGCTCTGGATTTGTTTTTCCTTTGCCTGAAGATCTTCTGGGTGAACCCCTGCAATTTGTTTTGGGGTTTTCAGCAGTGAGGAGAGCTCGTGGTGCCTTTGGAGAAGACATCAATGGCTGGCAGCCTGCAGCCCTGCCCTCGGCCCCCTCCCCACAGCCACAGGAGAGGGAAGGCACAGGCATGAGGAGCTGAGACTGAGGCGCTGCAGAATGCTCTTTGTCAGAGGAGGAGCAGAGATTTTCATGCATTCTGTGTACATTCCTTCTGGGCTGGCTCTGGCTTTGTGTTTCAAAATCTCCTGGTAACTCTCTCTTACTGCACTCTGCCTTTCAGCTTTGTGGGTTTTGCCTGTTTTTTTCCCCCTCCAGGCTGGATTTTCTGGCTTGGTTTGGGGCTGTCCCCTGCCCACCCTCTGCAGTGCTCTGGCTGCCATTGGCTGTTTGGAGGCAGTGGAGCTCAGGGTGCTCTGCTCCCCCTGCTCAGCCCAGAGGAGGGGATGCCTCTGCCTCTGAACATGTGCTCCAGAACCAAGGGGAGGTGGGAGAAATCTCTTCACCCCCATGGATGTTCTGTGAATCCCAACACCTGCCCTTGGGCATGGAGCACCAACCTGGCCTGGGTTGTTGAGCACCTGGAGCAATCCCAGCCACTCATCCCTCAGGGATGAGTTTGGATGGCACCCTGGGCTGGAGGGAGGCTGCTCAGGCCATGGAGCAAGGCAGTGATGGAAAATCCATCTGAACACACATATCCTTAAGGACAGGGCTAAAGCACCTCTTGTGCAGTGATAAACCGGCCTTGTCCCATCTGCAGGACCCCCAGGCACTTTGCTTCCTTCCCTGTTCTTAACTGAGTTTGACAAACATTTGGAGATTAAGAGCTATCATGTGATATTAAAAAAAAGTGTAGAAATCAACATCCTCCGCTATATCAAAGAGGTTATCAAAATGCTTATTTCTTCCTTCCAAACAAAACTTAGCTGAAGATAATTTCTTCCTGCTGAAAGGCTGGTGTTCAGTGAAATGGTGTTGGGAAGAGGATATAAAACCTTGTTCCCTTTCTCCATTGAAGTGGAGGGGGGAGAAAATCCCAAAACACCAAAGGCCTTAATGCTTCTCTCAGGAAATCTGTAAAAAGCCTGAGGCAGCTCAGGGACTGCCAGGAGGAGCTGCAGCTCCTGCTGTCCCTGCCTTGTCCCGCTCCAAGGAATTTCAGTGCTTCCCAGTCTGCGGGAAAAGAAGGGAATGGTTTTCCTTCCCCTAGCAGGATTTTGCAGGCTTGTTGTGTGGGCCCTTGACTCAGTTTCATCCGTCCAGACTCTGCCTTTTTATTTTTTTAAGCCAACTCTTCTCAGAGATGATAAATGCCAGCCCAGCCTCGGCCATTCCCCTCATGCCATCCACCAGACCATGACACCAGCCCGAGCTGCAGAATCCCCTCTGGGTGCTGGCAGCCCACAATCAGCCGTGATGAATGGGAGGCTCCAAACAGAGATACTGAAAGATAAGTTGCTCAAGAGGTTTAAAAAATGAACTGCAAGGATTTGGGGTAAAGAATAAGTCGGTGTCTGCCAGGAGGGAGGGAAAGCTGGCTTTAACACCCTCATCATCCAGCCACATCAGTCCCAGTGTGTGCACAGATCTGGAAGGAAATTTTGAGCAATTCAGGCCTCTTTTCTGAGAGCACATAGAGCACTAAATGTGTAGTTCTCATGTGAAAAGAAACTGCTGTTTAGTTCAGTTTAAATCCTTATCAGCATCGAGGTATTGTTTGTTCTTAAACAAGGAGAGGCCAGTGTGAAGTGAGATTTCTCAGTAATTGGAAATTGTTTTGAGGGACAGGGCAGGAAGTTTGTCTGTCTTTTAGCCCAGACCATATGTAAGAGACAACCTCATATTCTGAAGTACAATTAAGAACCTGTATTATCCCCACAAGCTCTGAAACACAGAAAAGGGGCTGTTAAATGCTGAAATATTTACTTTGCGTTCCCAGGTGGGGAGCCAGGGGTGACAGCAGTGACTTTGCTGCCAGGAGAGCACTCATCAGAGAATCAGGGAGTTACAGGATGGTTTGGGTGGGAAGGGACTTTGAAGCTCATCCAGTCCCACCCCTGCCATGGGCAGGGACACCTTCCACTATCGCAGGTTGCTCCAAGCCCCATCCAGCCTGGAATTGGACACTTCCAGGTCTGGGGCAGCCACAGCTTCTCTGGGCACCCTGTGCCAGTTCTGTGGTATATCCCTGTCACACAGGTATCACTGTGGCGGGTCCCTCTGGGTGTACTGGGCCCCTGTGATCGTTTCTAGACCTCAAACCATTTTCTTTTACTGCAGAAAACTTGATTCTGAAGTTAATTTTTCCAGTCGACACACTGAGCTCTATTAACTCGCCGGCCTTTGTGAAGCTCATTAGGTGTCTGGGGTCTTTCCCTTCTGCCTCGAGGCCAAGGGAATGGTCTCGTTAAATAAGATGGCAGAATCTCCACGGAGGAGTTTTGCAGTTTGTGCCAATTAACAAATTCAGCAATGCTTTTAACTTTTTCTTTTTCAGGTAGCCCAGAGCCCGTGGGCCCGGCACACACTGCAGAGGGTTGTGTGTTCAGAAAGGGCTGTTAATAACTAGAATGGCTGCTCCAGGATTGGGAAGAGTTTGAAGCCCCCGGGAAGCTCTGAATGCAGAGGAGTGTGGCTGTGGTGGAGGCCACCCCGCAGAGAAAAAGGGAGCTGTGGCCTGCAGGATGTCCTGGGATGGAGGACTGAGGCAGGCTGGCTGTCTGAGGCCTCTGCTGGAAACGATCACAAAGCCTTTAAAGCAAACAAAGTTCCCTGAAACTGAAAAGGTACCATNCGGAGTAGAGGTCTGCGGCTTTGGGTGAATATCCCAGCTTTGATCCTTTCTCCTGGCTGCGGTTCCCTGTTTACACAGACAACCACAGCTCTTTGTATCCGCACTCATCAGCTCCTCGGAGGCGTTTCCTGATCCCCACGATACGGTCCCAGTGTCTGCGCGGGGCTGAGCCACATCTCCGCTCTTCCCCAGCCTGCCCCGACACATCCCCCCGAGCTTCTCGGCACTGATCTGGGTTTGTTGATGGTGGCAGCCGTCCCAGACAAACCCATGGGGGACGGAGCTCTCCTCCCCAGGCAAGCACGGCTTTTTGTTCCCCAAAAGGCCAACGTAGGAGGAGACCCACCTGGAGCAGGCAGCGCACGGTGAGCGGCGGGCAGCGCTCCATGGAGGACATGCCTCGCTTACTCTGCCGCTCCTTCACGTGCATTAGGGGGTTTTTGGTTCTGTTTTATTTTTTTCCCCTTCTTTTCTTTTATCCTCCCAGCCCTTCTGGCAGGCTTTTGACTGCACATAATGACTTGGAAGGTGCGGCGAAGGCTCTGGCAGCCGCGGCGCGGGGCGGGAGCTCGGCCAAGGCGCGGGGCCGCACAGTGGTTTCATCCCATTTGCAAACTATAAGGCTGCCTTTGAGCGGGGGGGCAGAGCAGGGAACATGTGCTAAACATCATGTCGGGAAGCTTAGCGCATTACAGGGAACAGCGCCGGCCGCGCACAAACGGAGCTGCTCTGCGAGCTGCGAGAGGCAGGCGCAGGCAGGAACCGTCTCTGTTGATTTAGGGCTGAGTGAGCAGTTCTGGCAGGGCAGGTAGGATGGGCTTCTCCAGGTGTTACAGTCGAGGAGAGTGGCATAAATCAGAGGGCTTTGCCCGTGTCTGTCAAACCCTGGAAGAGAGCACTGTGGCGTCTGAGGGTGCACAAAGGAACACAGGGAAACGAGCTGGAAAGAGAGTGCTTGGGAAAATAAAAACCCAGACACCAACCTGCAGCATGTGCTTGCAGGCTGGGCCCCCAAAACCTTCGCTCAGCCAGCTGGGGTGGCACAGAGATGTCTGCTCCTGCCCAGCACTGCTGTGTCCCCAAGGGGCTCATGTGCCAAGTGCCTCCAGCAGCCCCACAGTAATCCAGTGACCAGCACATCAACCCTCAACCCACCCACGGTGTTTGTGGCCTTCCCTTCCTGCTGTTTGTGTGCTTCCCTTCCTGCCATCCAGAGGCCACGACATTTGATGTCCTGAGGTGGACCCTGTGTGCCCAGGGTGCTCTCACAACCAAAATACCTGCAGGACTGACAGGCTTCATCCATCATCGTGCTCCTTGGGACGGTGGCACGGGCGGAAGAGTGAACTTCAGAGCTGGAGTTGTGTGTGCTGACTGACAGGATCGGCTGGGTCAGGTTCCCTGGGATTTCAGAGGAAGGTTCAAAGCTCCAGTTAGAAACTGACATCTCCCCTTCAAAGGGATTCTGGTGTGTCCCTCACTTTCCCCACTGCATGTGGCAGGAGAGCATCGTGTCCGGGCTGGGACTGCGGGCAGGGACTGCTGACAGCAGCAGCCAGACAAGAATCCCAGGGTTCTGCAGAGACAAAAGGGCCTTTCCAGACCTTCTTGAACTCTGAGCACCCACAAAATGAGATGTCTGTGTATCAGTTTTGGGAAAGAAAAAGGATCAAAGCAGCAGAAGGAAAGCTGAGAGTCTTTTGTCAGATGGAGGAGGATGTTCTCCCTGCTAGGCCAAGAGTGAGCATGGGCCATCCTACACACTCTACTGGCAGCCACAGCTCCTGCCCTGCTCAGCCTTAGAGCATCCACTGGACAAGGCAGTGGGACCAGCTCAGGACCAGAGGGAATTGGGCTGGGTTGGGCAGAGCTGGCTGCTTCCAGCTGGGTGGCAAAGATACTGGTCCAACATCACCAAGTGTGCCCAAGCTCAGAGCCTCTCCCAGCCACTCCGGAGCCCAGCTGCACATCAGGGAGTGTGGGCCTAGGCCTGGACATGACTCCCCTTTCCCTGGCCTGGTAGATCTCCCTGATGATGCTCCACATCCCAGTGCACAGAGAAGGGTTCTCAGTGGCATCTCAGTGGCTGTGACATTCCCTGCTGCTGTCCCCTCTCCCCACACTAAAGCAGTGGCAGGTCCCATGTGGATGCTGCATCACCAGGGCTGGAGAGATGCTTTTTGTGGACTTCACTTTCCACCCCAGCACACAAGCAAAGGGATGGAGCCCCAACCTGCCAGCCAAAGCCCATGGCTCCAGTTATTTCGTGCAGCACAGCACTCACCAGCCTGCTGGGTGCTTGGCAGCCCTGCAGCCAGAAAGGTTTGATACCCAGGAACCTGGCAGTGGCTGGGTGGTGGCAGTCACACACATGGCACAGGGAGACCCCCTTCTCTCCACTGCTCACAGCTCCACAGGATAGTGGTAATAACCCCACCTGATAGATGTGAAAGCAGAGTCTCCCCTCTGTGACCCCCCTGGGAGAATGGAGCGGAAATTCCAACATCAGCGCTCCCCAAACCAGTCTAGATCTGCAGGAGGCCCTGGCACTGCCCCCCATGCCAGGCTGGGTGACAGCAGCCCCAGTCAATGTGTGCAGGGGGACACAGCCAGCCTCACCCTCTTTCCAGCAGCAGCTCTCTCTGCTCCACTGCTCCCTCTCTTTTTCCATTTGTTTGTTCATTCCTTCTTTATTCGCCACAATTGTCCTTAATGGAAACAGCATCTCAGCAGAGTCACCCCGCAGGAAAGCTCGAGCACAGAGGGATTTTTGTAGATGGCTTTAATAAAAACATTGAAGGTCTGTTGTTCTTATAGTGCTGTGTGATCCATTAAGTCTATTAAATACAACAGAGGAAAACTGTGAAAAAAGCCAGAGGAGGCCATGATGTCACAAAAAACAAATGAGCCAGGGCTGCTTTCCTGCTCCTCTCCAGTTCCATGGCTCTGCCCTGTGCCTCCCTGGCCCTGCCAACAGAACAGGGGCCTGTGCTTGGTCACCCCTCACTTGCCAGGTGTGTAGGTCTGTGTGTGTGTGTAATTGGGTTCCCACAAATGTGTAGATCCTAGATATTAATCCAGAGGACATTAAAGCTGAGGACCTGGGAGATCTGCTCCTCTCTGCTGCTCCTCCTCAACACGTGTGCTGGGCCGTGTCAGCCGTGTGTCAGCCAGGGCCTGGCCGTGTTTTTTGCGCCCCTTAAAACATCTTTGTGCCCCTTAAAATATCTCTGTGCCCCTTAAAACTTCTTTGTGTCCTGTAAAACGTCTCTGCACCCCTTAAAACTTCTTTGTGCCACCTAAAACATCTCTGCACTCCTTAAAACATCTCCGTGACCCCTCAAACATCTTTGTGTCCTTGGAAACACCTTTGTGTCCCTTGAAACATCTCCCTTAAAACTTCTTTGTGCCCCTTAAAACATCTCTGCACCCCTTAAAACACCTCTGCACCCTTTAAAACATCTGTGTGCCCACAGAATGCTCACCAGCAGCAGAGAGCCTAGACGTGAGGATATGTGTCCTCTGCCACCTGCCACAGCTCAGGTCTGGCCAGAAGCTCCAACCTGAGCCTAAGCAAGGCTGGAATCCAGCCTTGGCTCCAGGACAGATTCTCCATCCCACTCAGTACCAAGTGGCTGTGGAGGGGTGGAGGGAAATGTGCCAGGGGGGAGGTTTTCATGGTTAGGGAGCGGCTGCAGGGGTGAAACTCTTTCTGCCAGGACAAGAGGTAAAGGTGAAGCCAGGAATGGGATGACTGAGAGCAGGCAAGGGCATCATGGCATGGGATTGGCATGGCATGGATCATCACAGTGTGGAATTGTCATGGCATGGGATCCCCCCTTTGGATCACACACATCTCCATCTCTCCTGAACCACTTGGGCTTCCCTTTGTCACCAAAACTCCTCAAACACAAAGGCTGGACCACAAAAGCTGTGGGTGTCACCCCCAACCCTCTCCTGACACTGCAGTGACAAAGGCCTGCCTGGGAAGTGCTTGGAGATCCTCTGCTTGGAGAGTGTAAGGATTACTTTGCATTTGGCTCTTTATCTCTTGTACGTCTTTGTGCATCCTGGCTAGATCTCCCTCTGATCTGAGCCTCTTTTCCTAGAAAAGGGATTTAAGGAAGGCTTAAGGCAGGAGGCAGAGAAGCAGGGATGCTGGAGGCCTGAGCTTTGTGGTTCCCCCAAGTACAGGAGGAGAAGGTGCCCGTGGGTACAAGCACTGCTTTAGCACATGGCTACAACACAGCCTGGGAAGGTGACCCAGAGCAGATCCCTCCACGAGCCCAAGGAAATGGTGGGACAGGCTGGAGCCAGCCCCCTGTGGAAAACCAGCCCAGACCTCCAGCAGCTCCATAGTGAGCAGGCATTCCAGCAATTCCCTGAGCAAACAACATGGGATAATCCATCTCTCCTGTTTATTTGCACAAGATAATTTTTTTGTTGACACTCCAGAACCTTCTTCCTCCGGTCCCTCTTGCCTGGGTTCTAGAAAATGTTAACTCCTGGTCCTGCAGCAGCACCAGAGCCCTCCTAGTGCCAAATTAGGGAAGCTGATGGAAGCTGGAAGAACTGGAACTGGCCAGGAGCCAAGGCAGAAATGGCCAGTGCTGGGCATGGTGAGAAGGGAGAGCTGCTGCTGTGTCCCTGGTGCCTCCCTGCAGTGTCCTGTCCCCTCCAAGAGCATTTTCCTGGCCACCTCAGTCAATGCTGGGTTTTTCAGGGCCCTTGGCCCCCCTGCCAGAGCCCCCCTGCCCCCACCAAAGCTCCTTTGTTGATATTTCAGCTGGTAGACTTGGCAAAGCACCCTCAGAGCTCAGGATGGTCCAGCCCCAGCCAGATGGGCTTTCTCCAGGAAGAGCACAAGAAATCAGTCACGTACAGGATGATTTTATCCCCTAGGTGTCCTCCTACGTTCTGCTGGGCTGTGGTTTGTACCTCTGGAATTGCTTAATCACCCCTTTGGACCTGCCTTCAAAGACGGTGCCTAATCCCTCCAGGAAACTTCCTAATATCTTTGGCTACTTCCCTGCTTTGTGGCCATGAATTATGGTGGGCCTGGCCAGTCCTTCCTCAGCATCAGCTCTCCTGGCTTTTTTCCATCCCCAACGGCTTCAGAGGGATGTTCAGACTTCAAACAGACCCCCAAAACCTGTCCTTCCTGCACATCCACTGCTCCAGTCACCAGCCCTTGGAATGGTATTCCATGGCTGGGGCTCTGGGGAACCATAGACAATATTTGGGACCAAAGCAGCAGAGAAGGGCTCTGCGTGTGGTTTCCAGCAGAAGAACAATTTGTAATTCTGCCTTTATTGTCCCTCTACACCAGGGAAACATCACTTTGCCAGGAAGTCGTGCCACAATGATTCACAAGGATCAGCTTGGGCTGCTCAAGTTAAAAAAAAAGGAGTAAATCACAGAATCCCAGAACGATTTGCATTAGACAGGATCTTAAAGCTCATCTCGCAGGTTTATGTGCCCACAATTCCACCCACCACAGCCACAGCTCCCAGCTCTGTTCCAGAAGGCATCTCCAGAGGGTCATCACCCAGGATCATCCCCACCTGGCCACGGGGACAGTTCTGGCACAGCCATGCCCAAGAGCCACCACAGAAAGCAGGAAAAACCCGACAGAAATTCCAGAACCCACACCAAAGCCCACTCACAATACAAAAACTGCCATTTTCTTTTCCTTTTTTGGGGCACATGCAGACCCCATACAGCAGCTTGGCCAGACCAATCCTCAGATTAGGACCTCTTAAAGCAGGAGGCTTTTCCTCTTCCTTCAGGGACAAAGTGCAGGTGTCTCTGCAGGGCTCTGCCTCAGAGCAGGAGACCCCTTAATTGCAGAATTGGGTCTGAATAAAGAAGCCTGATCTAGGAATAACAACACTCGCAGCGATGGAGTGCATTATATAATGTCCTATAATAAACGATATTACGGCATTACCCGGAGACAGGAATGCAGAGAGAAGGAAGGAACAGACGTGACAGTGATAAATCAATCTGGAGAAAACACACCAAATGCAATATAATCTTCTCCTCCTTTTGTTTGGGGCTCTGTAGACGTTTCCAGGCTCGAATAACGGAGCTTGCAGGAACCTGCTCCTGCATTGAGCAGAGTTTATTAAACCCCTCCGTAAACAACCTCTGCCAGGCACCTCTCCCTCTCCCCCTGCTCCTCTCTGGCAGCTGTTGGACAGATGTGCAGCGCTGCCGGGCAGGAGGGGCAGCACTTCCAGGTGAGATAATTCATCCTTAAATTGCTCCCGATGAGGATAATGTGGGATGTAAGGAAGCTGACAATAAAATTGGTCCTAAAAGTTGCCAATTAGGGAGGAAACGGCGAAAGGGGCGAGAAGAGACGGCGGCTCCCTGGTGTGGGCAGTGAAAGGTTGTGGTCTCAGGGGGCTGGAGCTGGGGGGCAGAGCTCTCGCCCAGCCCAAAACACAGAGCAGGGCTCTCTGCAATGGGGCAGAGAATGCTCCCCATTCCTCAGACCGTTTCACTGCTGTGGTTATGAGATAATTTAACTTTCGAGGCCTCCCTTCAGCAAGGGGCTTAATCACACATCTCATTTCCAACACTTAAGTGAGTCCATTGACTTCAATGATTTTCTTCAAAGGAACAACAGAGACATTTAAGGCATTGAGCCCCGCTGGATCAGCCCTGAGCTCTCCTCCCAGGGCTCCAAATTGACCACTTGCTTTTATGTAGGGCTGGGTTTTTGCCCTATCTTTGATGCTGTTAATTTACTGCTCTTATGACTTTTAACCAGAGGGAACAAGAGGGCTGCAATTTTTTTTTTTTTTTTTTTTAAACTCTGGAAATTAGGGGGAAAAAATGGTGACCTGTGACTCCATCCCAATGAGGTATGAGGCTGTCATTCCTCATAAGATCTCCTGGAGTTTCACTCGGTCTGTCACGCTGCTCTGGCCAGGAGTTTTAATATTGGCACGAAGGAAAATTATGGGATAACTGCCAGTGCTTGGAGCTGCTATCTTAAGTAACATCAATCCAGCATTTCTAGAGTATTCCAGGTGGATTTGGGGTTTCCTCGCACTGTTTTGGGGTGCAGCTCAATGGCTGGTATGCAGCACATCTGGTGGGAGGCTGTAGGGCCTCAGCTGTCCCCTCTCTGCCAGACAAGTGGGCATTCTGGGGACAGCTGAGGGACACAGCCTGGCCCAGTGCCACAACTTAACCCCACTGGTCCATGACAACTGAAGGCTCTGAAGAGTAAAGGATTCACAGCCATGACTTTAATGAGCTTTGGCTTTCCATTCCCTTATCTTTACAGGTAAAAAAAAAAAAAAAAAAGCAACAGTTCTTCCCTTTCTGATGAGCCAGGGCAAAGTAGGAATGATTGTACCTTGTGCCACCAGCACCTCCTCTCCAGCAGTGACCCAGGATAAGGAGCTGACCTCGGAGGGTCAGGTCCCTGCTGCAGTGGGCTGTGCTGAGGTGGTGGCACCCATGGGCCAGGCTTTTCTGGGATGAGGAGGGAGCATAGGGAAAGAGATGAGCCAGGAGCAGGGCTGGGCTCCCGGCAGGATCCTGGTTTCCTGGCTTGCAGCAGAGAGACCACCTTGGCTCAGTGAGGAGGGTGCTCCTCCAGCCCTGTTCCCCTCAGAAGGAGGGACAGGAGCAGAGCGGACATGGTTGGGTCCCCAGGACCCCTTCCCTCTGTGTCACCCTCTGCCTCATTCTCTCTCCAACCAACCTCCCTTCTCCTCTCTGCTCTTTCCTCTTTGTCTCCTTCCATTTCTGCTCCCACCACGACCTCCCCTCCCTGCCACCTCCACCTCCCCCCGTGCTTTATCTCTGGATACCAAGGAAGATTAGACTTTTTTAATTACGGATCAGTTTGGCCACAGAGTCTCCAAGCCTGGCCCGGCAGCCGGGGCTGGCTCAGATGTTCTCTCGTGCAGCCTTTCTGCCTGGCTACACTTGTTTATTCCTCGTTCATTAGCTTTTTTTTACGTTGCTGGAGATCTGAGGCACTCACATGGCGCAGGAGGCTCGAAGTGACAGCACTAAAAGCCGCTGCTAGTGAGATTATAGCTGCTCTGAACTGCTGCTGGCGCGGGTGGGAGCGCTCAGAGGGCAGGGGCAGAGCACTGCCTTTGTGCCAGCTCAAAGGGCCCTGTCAGAGCGCGTCAGGCAGCCTCCTGGAAAAAGGGAACTTTGCAAAACCCCATGAGAACTGGTTAAATTAACCCTTTCCCCGGTGGCCACCCTTTGGGAGGCTCCAGGCAGAGGCAGGGAGCTGCCTGTGCCTGCTCTGGGCCCCACAATGGATCGTGCGTGTGCCTCATGCTCAGCACAAACCCAACTGTCCCCTTTATCAACAGGCTTATTTCTATCAGATCAGGAGAGAAACTTGGAAATGTTGCTGTAAGTCAAGTAGAAAATTATCAGTCCACAATCGAAACACTCCCCTTTGTCCTTAAGACATTAATTCCCTGAGCTGGCTCTACTCACACACAGGGCACCACAGAGCCCTTGGCACTGGCCCTGTGGCCCACCCAACTCTGCAGCCACCCAGTGTGGTCCCTTCTCTCTTTCCTGCCCTAATTCCTGTGAGATCTTGTGGGAGAGGAGTTGGAGGGAGGCAGAGCTGAGCCCTGCACATGACTGGGTGCTGCTGCATCTCCAGCAGCAGTGACAGCAAGGGTGCACGTCTCCAGTAAACCCAAATTCCATTTAATTGCAGAGCATTCTTGAACTAGTGGGGCAGAGGAAACTGAGTGGTGAAGAGGCCAAATAGTCCTAATCAGCTACTCCACAGCCATCCCTGGAAGTGTTCAAAAAACGTGTGGGTGCGGGCTTGGCAGTGCTGGGGGAACAGTTGGACTCAGGGATCTCAGAGGCCTTTTCCAGCCATCTAGATTCTGCTATTCCATGGTTGCACAAAGCTCCCCACGGCCAGCCCAGGCACAGGCAGCTGTGCTGTCACAGTGTTGTGATCCCTCAGGAGAGTCAGGGTGTCTGCAGGCAGCTCCTCTGGACACTGGGGGAAGAGCATGGATGCACTGTCATCCCTCAGAGCCCTGCTGCTGGGAAAGGGGCTCCCTGCTCCCACTCCAGGGTGTTTACACTCAGCCCTGACAGATGGACTCGGGCTGTGGATGTTTATACAGCATGTCCCAAAGGCTCCAGATGGCCTCTGGGCTCCCAGGCCGTGCTCCCCTCTCTGCTCCCAGCTGGACTCCTGGGCCCAGGGCTCCACCAGAGGGGCACCATCAGGACAGGGAGGGTGCTGCCCTCTAAACACCCTTGAGCTCATCCCTCCCTACCAAAGACTGCTGGCAGCATTGCTGGGGACTTTCAGGTGTCACCACTTCCTTCAAAGTCCCCAGTAACCACTGGCTGAGATACCTCCAAAGCCAGGGAGGATAGGGGAAGGAATCCCTGGAGGATAGGGAACATCCCAGATTCCAGCATCAACTTCTGAAAAGGTCTGTCCCCACAGGGCCAGCCAGCACCAGTGTCACCCTGGGCTGGAGCAGGACACCGGTCCCTGTGGCTGTGCGTGAGGGATGGCTGTGGGGACACATGGCATCAGGGGAGACAAAACCCTGCAGAAGCAATGTCCCTGTGCTTTGTGCAGGCGCCATGCTATGGTCCCATGTGGCGTGATGTGATGCCACATGGACCATGGCATGGTCCCTCCTGGTGTGGAACTGCATCGTGCTGTGGTGTCCCATGGACTGCTGTGGTGTCCTTTGGAGTGGCGTGGTGTCCCAATGGAGGGGTGACATGCTGTGGTGCCTCACAGTGCTATAACCAAGCCATGGCACAGGCAGGAACAGCTCTGGGTCTCAGAGCACCCTGCCACCCCCAGCCCCGGGGCTGCCATTGCACAGCTGCTGTCACACACACAGTGCCTGTCACCCAAGCAGCCTCTGGCAGGAGCCCCAGGAACGCCTGGACTCCTCCAGGGACCTTTCCTTGGCGTGGCAGAGGACGGGACACGGGGACCACACACCAGCTGTGACATTTCCCTTCCCCTTGGCCCTTCCAAACGCACCCAGAACGGGCTGGAAGGGGAATAATTGGTCTCCTCCACCCCGTGCGCAGCACCCGGGGGCACACGCGTGAGAACGGGTCCCTTTCACAATTTGCATCGTTCCGAGGGAAGCACATTTTTTTCCCAAGTCCTAATGAATATTGCAAATTCCGAGGGCTCGGGGAGATGAGTCCTGCCAGGGCGGATCGCGCTCTGCAGAAACACTTTGTCACTTGCTGTTCCCATCACGGCGCTTTAACAGCCCGGCACAGTCGAGCTCATGATTCCGGACAGCGAATGCCTTCAAAGCCCGCACGGCCCCGGCTCCGCTTTCAGGTCATGGAAATGCCACTGTCACTTCGATGTCGAAATGTCCCCAACACGTTGTCAATAGGGATGTGAAATGCCCCCTCAAGGGGAAAGGAGACAAAGGGAGCGGGGCAGCCGCTGCTCCCGGTGCCCCAGACAGCATTCCCAGAGACACAGCGCCCATATTCCTGGAGACACAGCGCCCACATTCCCGGAGACACAGCGCCCATATTCCTGGAGACACAGCGCCCACATTCCTGGACATACAACACCCACATTCTGGAGACACAACACCCACACTCCTGGAGACATAGTGCCCACATTTCCTGAGGCACAGCTCCCACATTCCCGGAGATAGAGCACCCACATTCCCAGAGATACACCACCCACATTCCTGGAGACACAGCGCCCGCATTTCCCGAGACACAGCTCCCACATTCCTGGAGATAGAGCACCCACATTCCCGGAGATACAGCACCCACATTTTCAGAGATACAGCACCCACATTCCTGGAGACACAGTGCCCATATTTCCAGAGATACAGCAACCACACTACTGGAGACACAGTGCCCACATTTCCCGAGGCACAGCTCCCACATTCCTGGAGATAGAGCACCCACATTTCCGGAGACATGGGACTCACATTTCCAGAAACATAGCACCCATATTCCCAGAGATACAGCACCCGCACTCCTGGAGATAGAGCACCCACATTCCTGGAGATACACCACCCACATTCCTGGAGACACAGCACCCACATTTCCCGAGACACAGCTCCCACATTCCTGGAGATACAGCACCCACATTTTCAGAGATACAGCACCCACACTACTGGATACACAGTGCCCACATTCCTGGAGACACAGTGCCCACATTTCCCGAGGCACAGCTCCCACATTCCTGGAGATAGAGCACCCACATTTCCGGAGACATGGGACTCACATTTCCAGAAACACAGCACCCATATTCCTGGAGATACAGTGCCCACATTCCTGGAGACACAGCACCCATATTCCCAGTGACACAGCACCCCTCTTCCAGGAGACACAGCACCCACATTTCCAGAGATACAGTTTCCACCAGTCTGGCCCTGAGCCGGGAAGGTTCAGCACCTCCCTCAGAATTTCACTCAGCACCTCTCTCAGCACCCGCACTGGCACCCTGCCACAGGGGCATCCCTAAAAAACAGACAGGAAAAGGCCTTAAGGAGCAGCACAGCCCCGTGTCACCCAACTGCAGCACAGGGACAGTGGGTGACAGCACTGCCACTCCCTGTGTGTGCCCATGTGTGTGCTCCTGCCTGTGCACAGACATTTACAGCCATCCCACACACATCCCACACACATCCAGCACATCAACCAGCACACATCCAGGGTGCATCTGGCATGCCACTACGATTCAGTGGCTTCAGGACATGTGCCAGTCTGTGCAGGGACAGCCAGGCGCCGGGGTGAGGGGCAGCCTCCCCAGAGCTGTTCAATGCCCGGCCATGGAGCACTGATTGCTCGCCTGGGATACGAGCACGGCCACACAGGGCTGAGCACGGCAGCAGCAACAGCAACCACGGACTGGGAGCACAGTCCCTGCCCAGCCAGAGGGAATTCTCAGGAGAGTGGGAATGGAGCTGGCAGCGTGCCGGAGCTGTTCCATTAGCGCTCGCTGCCTCGGCTGCCGCCGGTTTGCTGAGCTAAATAACAATAATATCGCTCATCCCCAGAGGCAAGAGGCTGCTCTGAGGAGAAGGGGCAGGAAGGAGGAAGCTGCTGTGGCTCATGGAAAGGCCAGGGATTTGTGCCAGCAGGCACAGCCCAGGTCCTGCAAGGGACAGGGACAGGGCGGTGGCATTGCCCACCGTACCAAGACTGACAGGTAACACTGTTGACACCTGGATAGTATTTACCAACAACCCCAAGTTAATCCTTTTTTTCATGGTGTCATGACGCCACATTTTATGGCAAATCATTGTAAAATTGCTGTGAGCACTTTATCTGCTGTTCTCGTGCAAAATGCAGTGAATTCCACATCCCAGCCAAGCCTCAGAGCTTGTGGGGACACACTTCCCATGGCTGCAGGATGCTCATAGGTTGCCACTAATATTTACTACTCGTGTCTATAAATATTTAAACAAACCAGGCAAACGTTGGCCCAGTGAATCAAAATGTTTTGCTGTTGCTGAAGGAAATGTGGGAAAAACCCAAGACAAGGTGGTTTCATCCTTGTCTTCCGCCTCTGCTCGCATGTGGATCCCAGTCTGCTTTGTTCATCACAAATGGAATAGGATACAGGCAGTTAACCCAACAAATGAAATACTATTATTATTTACTCTACCAGGCTGGCAGGAGTGAGGGGCTCCATCCTTCCTGGTGCTTCTGGAAGGGCTCAGGGAACACCAGAAAGAGCATTTTTCAGCAGGCAGGGGCTGGTGATCAACCAGTCCTTGTGGTTTTCCCTTTTTTAAAAAGAATTGACACAATAATTTTCTTCCACACCTCTCTGTACTTTAATCACCTCTAACACGGGCTCTTCTCGGGTAATTTGACCTTTTCAATCTCTCTGTGCACGTCCCCCAGCAGCCTTTGGGCTGAGAACAAAACAAACACTAAAATTAAACCTTGTTTTTAATCCTGGGTATTTTTGGTAGTGCACCGCACTGCTGCTCCTTATTCCTCCAATCCATTTTTTTGGCAATCGCTTCTCAGATACTTTAAACTCCTTCATCCATGGAATGCTCTTTGGGGAAACAGCAGACAGAGGAGTTCTCTGAAACCCTCAGCATCACCTCCCTGGTTTGGGTAATTTTGTTTGTTAGTTTTAAAACCATCATGAGAAATGAACTGCAAGGAGAAGTAGCTTTAGTGTGTGGGGTAAATAATTAGAACCTGAAAAAAATCCCAATTTTTCAATACAACGAAGCAAGAGGGAACTTTTCCATTTCCACCCTGGCCAGAGGAGGTGATGCCCACACCCTCAGCCTGTTGGGGACAGCCTGACACATGGAGCCAGGAGCAAATCATCATGGTCTTTATATAAAAAGAAAATATTTCAAATGGCCAAGTGCTCCCAGGATGAAATTTGAGGCAGTCTCTCTCTGCAAGGGCACCCACAACAGCATGGCCATGGCCTCTCCAGCACAGCCAGGAGAGCTGCAGGTGTCTGACCCCAGTGATGGATCATAGCAGCTCCTGAGCAGGTATTTCTTGGATCATCAGAAACATTTCTTTAGGCATTTTCATCTTGTACAGTGAGATTTGTAGTAAAATCCTTCATTTCAATTCTAATACAATCAAATTTTAAGGAAGAAACAGGAATATTGGTTTCCTGGATTTTGACTTTTTTAATATTAAAATAAAAAAAAATAGACAAAGAGTAATAACTGAGCACAGCCTCACATTAAAAAAACAAAACAAAAAAAACCCCACAGCATTTCAAGTCCATTCTCTTTGACTGAGATTAAACCAAGCTGGTTTGGTTTGTACAGCAGAAAGGCAGCACTGGGGGTCCTGGGCTGGAAAAGAGCCCACAAGGGTCCCCAGTAGCAGGAATGTCCCCACCTGCACCTGTGGGTGTGGATTTGTTCACCTTGTGCTTGCACTGGAAGGCCAAGAACACAAAGGGAGCACAGAAACATCCCAACAGCATTCCGTGGGCTGGCAGAACAGCGGGAATGGGAACAACAACAGCAGCGATCAGTGGAACGTGCCACAGAAAGGCAGAGCTGTGTTGCTGCTGCATGTTGGTGCTGCAGAGTTTGGGGTCTGATTTATGGGGTCCACGCACTCCATAGGAAAGGGGAAATGAAGGAAAATTTATGCGGTCTGCACACCCCATAGGAAATAAGGGAAAAAGCCTTCATTCCTGAGGAGTTTCTGCCGTGGTTCTCAGGATGTGCCATGCTGGCACTTCCAGGGTGATCCCGGGCACCACAGCCTCCTGAGCTCCTGGACATAGCCCCCCAGCCCCAGAGCCCCGCTGGGTGCTGGCTGCTCCTGTGGGAGGTGGGTCAGGGGTGGGGGTCCTGCTCCCCCCTGGATGTGGTGGCAGAGATGAGGTCCCTGCCACGCTGTCAGGAGCCATCGCTGTCCCCCCACCTCAGGGTGCTGCACCCAGGGCAGCAGCGGGGCGATGGGCTGGTGCCTGTGGGATGCTCTTATCTCACTGTGATAACAAACTGTGGGGTAACCCAAGCCCCCTTCTCTGCTCGTCCCCCTGGCCGCCAGCGTCGCTTCTCCGGCGGCTCAGCTGCCAACAATTCATCTGCTGCCTCAGCTCATTATCTCTGTGGCGCAGCCAGGACGTGTTCTGGGTGGGAGAATTTGGGTCAGTGGGTTTCACAAGCCATTCCTCGAGATGCCCTGGCACACGTTTAGCGTTTGGCATTCCATGTGGGAGCAGTCACCCATCCCCGTGCCCGTACCTCTGCATCCTCCCAGCTCCAGGCGAGTGTCACAGGGGCAGCGAAGAGGGCTCAGGCAGCCCCAGGGAGTGGGTGGGGAGAAGGCTGCAAGGGACAGACAGAGCTGGGGGTTTTCAGTCTCCTTCTGTTTTCTTTTGTACAAGTCTGAATATTTTATCTGGCTGCGTGCATCGTCCCTGAACTTAAAAATAACCGTGTTCCTTCCTGGTGGAATGGAGCAGTTTGCTTTTCCTAGATTTTTCACGCAGATTTCTTGTTCCCCTCACACCCAGTAATTGCTCCTGGAGCCAGGAGGGCGCAGGGAGGGTGCCTGGCCCTGCACACACACACTCCCCTCTGTGCCGCGGGGACAGGGCAGGTTTGGGCATGAGGATGTTTCCCACCTCCCCCGGTTCTGTTCAGGCTGATATTCCAATCCCATGGGTTGCTCGTGACAGGATGCTGATGGGAACAGTAGATCTCAATATCTTTAATAACCAGCCACCCCCACAGTGAGTGAACCCACCGGGTGGGCAGGGGTTGGTGAGAGGCACACTGGTCCAGGTCATGGAGTGATAAACACTCAGTGCTTAAAAACAGACGGAGTTTGGGGGATGACTCCTGAAGTTTGGTTGATTCTTGTTATATCTCCCATTCTCTTTGGTTTTGTCCTGGGGGACAATGAAAAACAAGGACTGACAGATTTACAGACACAAAATCTCCTTTTCCTGCCACTGTGCAAGTGTTAGGGACTATAACAGAGCAGGAGGGGCAGGTGGCACACCTGAGCTGGAAGCAAAGGGGAAGTAGAGCTCTCTCCAGCAGCCACATCTGGGGTGCATCTCCCCTCCTGGCTCTGAGCTAGTTCAGGCCAGGGTGAGTGAGGAACTGTCACTCTGCACTGCATTTCCAGAGCAGGTTGCATTGGTATGTGGATGCATCTCCTGGCATTCCCAGGAAATCTCCCTGACAAAGGCAGCCTGGGAGTTTGGAGCCTGAGAGCAGCTTTCCCTCATAACATGGGGTGAAGGAATGGATAATACCACCCACATGGTTCTTCCCTTGTGCACTGTGAGAGTTGTGTCCAGAGCTGTGTCCAGAGCTGTGTCCAGAGCCCCTGGCTGGTGACACAGTGTGAGCAAACTGGCAGTGCTAGTGTGGCCCATTCCCATGGCCTCTGTCACACACTCTGCTCCTCAGCCCTGCAGCTCTGGGAGATGGGATGGGTGAGGACACGTTGCTGGGCCCACATGGGACACTGGTAACTGGAAGTGACACGTGCCAGACTCTGTCACCCTCTCACTGGCCACACACAGAGTCCTGCCAGAGCTTCTCTGACATTTCTTGTCCCGGCATCTGTTTTAAAGGAATGTGACATTCTAGCTGTGCAAATGCCCTCTCCTGAGCTGGGAATGCTGCACTGTAGAGATGGCTGTGTAGGCAGTCAGTCCCCATTCCCAGGAACTCCAAGGTCCTGTCATATCCCAGGGATGGAGCGGTGGTGCCAGGAGGAGCTGCACAACACCACATCTTCCTTAGCTGGTGCCTGGGCATTGCATGCAGTGACACAAGGGATCCATGTACCCTTGCTCAGCCCACTCCTGCACCTGTCTTTATCCAAATGCAGATTTTTTTCCCTTCTCACATCACCAAAGGAGCAGCAGCTCCAAGATGGGAGCAGAGGGCACAGCACCCCTTACCTTGGCAGGGATGGGGTGGGGGGCTGGGCTGGGCCACCATCTGCCGCACCTCAGAGCCCTGGAATTCAATCCAACCCATTCCCTTGCTCCCCTCCCTGAGAGGGATTCTCCTCTTGTGTTCCCGGAGTGCTGAGTACCCGTGACCCGGAGCCCGTCGCCTTCCCGGGCTGGTGTGAGCAGCTCCCGGCGCCTTCACAGCTCCTCGGACGTGCTGCGTGCCGTGAACTTTTCCCTCCCCCGGCTCCCCCGTCCTCCCCCAGCCTCTCCACCATACGGACACAGCTGAGCGGCTACCAGATATTCAGAGCCGTGAAGGTTGATAAACAAAAGTGAGATAGGACATGGCACCAGAAAGACCTCAGCTAATGGAATTTTTAAGCTACTTAATTTGGGGGCTTGTCAACCTTGACAGCAACCCTTTAATAAATGATGTGTTGTAATTCCCACCCAGTTCCCTCGGTGCGGGGGCCGGTGCGGGGCCGGGGGGTGGGATCTGGCTGGAGATCCCAGCACGGGCAGCACACGGCATGGTGCTGAGCGGGGACTGCGGGGTGGCAGCGGGTCCGGATGAGCCGCAGCTCTCCCTGTGCTCCCCCAGCTGCGAGGGGTCGGGGACTGGGGATGGGGGGACGCCGTGCTGGGCAGGGGTGGCCGGGCTGTGCAGCCTCTGGTGATGCTCTGGAAGCGGGGAGCAGGAAGAGGGACCCCAGGGACCGCAGGGAACCACCCCCGAGCCGCGGGGAGGGGGAGGGCGGTAAATCCTCCTCCCCACCCCTCAATCTCTGTGCTTTCCTCCGGAAAAAATTCCTGCTGGCAGCTCCCGTGCCAAGGCGTGCGAGTGCCACCCAGTGTCTGCAGCGAGGGGACCCTGCGGGGGCACAGCCCGGCCGGGGGGGCTGGGAAGGGGGGCACACGGAGAATGCGGTCCCTCAGTGTCCCCGCAGTGTCCCCGCAGGACACAGCAAAGCAGCGAGCAAACCCTCAGCCAGGGGTGCCCCCAAAAGGGGCTCCAGCCAGCACCGCGGCATCGGCGCTGCTCCAGCAGCGGGGGCTGGAGGAGGCTGGGGCAGACCCCACCGCGCTGCCGGGTGATGGCACGGACCCGCACCCCCGTGTGATGCAGCACAGGCATCCCAGCCCGCTGCCAGCAGGAGAGGGGGGACATGGCTAAGGGAGCACTGGGGGAGCCCCTGATCTCCGGGATGTCTGTGAAGAAGCAAGGCTGGGGTGATCTGGAGCCTTCTGCAGGAGGTTTTGCTGCCGGCAGGGTGAAAGCAGAGCACGTGTTTGGGTGCATTTAAAAGAGGATTTAAGGCGTTCTGGTCCACTCCTCATCGTTTTGTTGTGGCAGCTGGGATTTTGGCTCGAGTCTCTCTGCTCCACACCCTGGTTGCTCCCAGCCCTGGGAGCCCTTTCCCTCCTCGTGCCCAGATGCTGCAGCACATCTGTCACACACTGGGCTCACATCTGTCACATCACACACAGTCCTGCCTGTCCTCAGCACCATGGCTGTGCAGGACCAGGCTGGGCTGGCAGAGGCAGGGGGTGGCACAGTGACACCCATCCCCTCCCAGCCCTGCCATCCCGGGGGTCTTTGCTCCTGTCCTGGCTCCTCAAGGCTCCCCAGAGAACGACACAGATCGGCTCAGTTTAGGAAGATGAAGTAACATGGAGTAAAACTGAAAACAGGAGGGACAGCAAACCCCNGGGCTCCACATTTGCTGAAGCTGTGGAGCCTGGGGGAGACAACAAGGTGTGAGGAAGAAGTGTCCAGGCTGGGAAAGAGCCAGATGGCAGCAGCAGGGAGCAGATGGGAGATGGAAAACAACCTGCACGGCCCAGAGAGGGAAGGCCTTGGTCCCATGGCTGCATGGAGGGACAATCCCACAACCCCAGGAGCCACAGAGCTGCCACAGGGAGGGTGAGGAACCTGCCTGGGGCTGGCGAGGCAGCAGCACCTGGAGTGGGCTCCATGGGTCTCCTGCCCACAGCTCCAGGCTCCTGCAGCCCCTCCAGCTCCAGCAGCTGCCCTGTTCTGCTCTGCCCATCTGCTGGCAGCTGGCTGTCCTTGGAAAGCCTCTTTCCTTTGGAAAGTAAAGTGTTTAACCATGAGGATTTGTGAGGAATTGGCCTTGTCTCCTGAAAACTCAACCATCACCTTCTTGTGGAGCTCCATTCACAACACAGTGAGGAAGGGCTGGAAAAGGGTGTCCAGTATCCTGGGAATAGTACTAAGGAATGGCACTAGGGCTGTACCCCAGCCCTGGGCTGCAGGATGGGAAGCTTCCACTTCTGGTGGCTTGTGCTGACCCTTTAGCCCTGAGGAAAGAAATCTCCAACTAGGAACATTCAGGGAAATTAGCTGAAAATCCCGCCTAGGTGTGAGACGGCTGAAATCACATCTTAAAGCAAATTCCTCATTTCCCAAGTCACTCCTGCTGCCTTTAGAAACGTGTGCAGGAGGCCCCGGTCCTGTGGGAAGAGGGGAGTGGATGAAGAGGCAGAGGACCGGGTGAGATCAGCAGCACAGGACCCAGGGCAGGCCGAGGGGCTCGGGCTGGGCCAGATGGCTCTGAACGCCGCAGGGAGAGATCCCGCCCGGAGCCGCCCGGGGCCAGCTGAGCCCAGCACTCAGCAGCACTCACCGAGGCTTTATAGCCAGGGAAATTAATTTTTTAAGAGTCCTCCCATGATCTCTGGTCTCTGGTGCTTGGCTGAGCAGTCAGGTGGCCTCCAGCCACCCGACTCCAGCTCCAGATGGCAGGGAGAGGTGGGGAAACCAGAGCCCGCTCCAGGCCCTCATTCCCAGGTGTTTGCTTTGGGACCCTCACTCCTGGTGTTTGCTCTGGGTCCCTCATTCCCAGTGTTTTCTCTGGAACGCTCACTCCCAGGTGTTCTCTCTGGGATTCTCACTCCCAGTGTTTGCTCTGCAATCAGCAGCAGCTTTTCTGCCCATCCCACTGCTTGGCACGGGGGTTCTGGAGATGCCAGATGGACAAGGCTCACCCTGCAGCAGGAGGAACATCCAGAGCCTTCTCCCTGTGCTCTGGTGATGTTTTGGGCTCCTCTCCCCTGCAGGGTACCGGGAGGCTCAGCCTGTTCATCCCGTGATGCTGGACAGACTGACAGCTCGCTGGGAATCAGCAGCCTCTGCTTTCCCAGCCTCACGGCGGGTGAGGGTGCCAGGGGAAGCAACACTTCACCACTCCAAGCAATTACTCAGGATTTTATCATTCAAAACTAAAACCAGAGCCTATAAATAACCAGGTTCTCTGTCCTAATAGCTGCATTTCAGCGTATTTTTAATTATCATTTTATGAATGGGTGCATTAGAGGATATTTAAATACCACGTCAGCCGTGCTGGTAATGAGGCAGGATTGTTACAGGCCAGGGCTGGCCATATATTACCCCAGTATATACATATGCTTCGACATCACTTTTAAAAATTAGCTATTTCAAGCGTAAAATTATAATTGGTTTGTCTAATAAAAGGATAAATAAATATCTATTTAACTTCATTACTGTCAAAGGCAGGAGGCTTTTCTCCATTGTCTCCTCAGGGTTTTATGGCAGAAAAGCTAATTAGCTGTAATTGGGTGGATCCAAGGCAAGGAAGGCAGGGGCAGTGGTGGTGCTGGCTGGGAATGGGGCACCAGTGGCTTTCCCGGACCTGGTCTCTGCAGGGATGGGAGTCCTGCTGGCACCATGGGCAGGCTCTGCCCCAGTCCCCAGCTCAGGGGTGTCTCTGGGGTGGTGCCTATGCAGTGGGGCAGTGCCAGGTGCTGCTTTCCAGGGTCACCTTGGGGTCCTTGCGTGGCTTTCTATGTTTTGATGGTTCCTCTGCCGAGCATCCCTCCATGGTGCCTTGTCTGATGGGTGCTGGGATCCCATCTGCTTGTTCATCCCTGTTTTGGGAGGGATCCTGCTCAACACTCATGTGCACATCCCACATTTTCACCTTTAACCACCAAAAGCTCAAATGTCTCCTGACAGCATCCACCTGCATGATGCAGGCACCAGGCAAGACCCCACCAGCCAGCAGAAGGGATGTAAATGCCATTTTTTGAACAGTTCCTGGGCCAAAGGAGAAACCTGTGTGACACCCCACACAGCCCAGGCTGTAGACACAGACCCTACCTGATTGCTGATTCCCCAAAACATTCTGAGCACCCTGCTCCAGTGAAGGGTGTCCCTGCCCATGGAGGTGCTGGGATGAGACGGTCTGTAAGGTCACTTCCAACCCAAACCAGTCTGTGATTCTGTCCCGTTTTTCCCTCCCCCTCTCCTCTCAGGATCCCCCCTCCCATCCACGGGGAGAGGGGGGCAGCGGATGTCACACACGGCGGTGCCTTGTGCATGTGTACAAATCTCCTTTGCATACGGGATTTGACACGAGGAGAGACAGGAGCAGGCCTGACACCCGTAGCAAATCTCCAAGCTGCCAGCAACAGCTTTCCTTTTTTTATTTTTTTTAAAGGAGAGGGAAAAGAAGGAAGGTTAATAATTGCACGTTGGCCCCTCGTGATGTGCTGGTGAGGGGGGCAGTGTCTGTGCGGGGGCATCAGCGCAGAGAACACGGCCTGGGTTTGCTTATCAGTTCTGCTTGTTGAGTGTGATCCAGGGCTGGGAGAAACACCAACAGACAGCGTGGAAAATTAATTTTTAATGCCTTTTATTAGTGCTTAAGCCATTCTGAGAGGATGAAATAATCCCTGTTTAGGCGGAGTGCAAAGGTCTCGCAGGGCTGTCAGGAGCTGAGTCACTCCAGCAGCCAAACTGCTCCAAATCCGTCTTCCCAGTTTGAAATCTTTGGGAGCCCAATCCCTCACACACCCCCCAACTCCTGCAGCATCTTCCTACACAGCCTCTCAAAATAGAGTTTTCCTCCCGTGGAAGGGGGTAAAGAGTTTCGTCTCTCCCCTTCCACCCTCTGTGTCACAGAGTGTCACCACTGCCACCAGTGAGGGGACAAGCATTAGCAGCAGGTCATGCAGGTCCTGCCCAGAGTGGGGACAATGTCCCCAAGTGGTCCTTGCAGGTGGGATGGACTGGATCCTCCTTACAACAGGCACCAGCTCCTCCATCCTTTGTGGCACTGAGAGCTGAGCAGGAGAGGCAAAGCCATCCTTGGGCCTTGGGTTCTCTGTCCTGCAGAGCCACTGATGCAGCTGGACAGGGCTGGAAACAGCTGCCACATGTCCCCAGGAGTCCCAGCAGCTCCAGGCTGGGAAAGGCAGTGGCAGGGAGGGGACCTCATCCCTGTCTAATGCTGCCAGCACAGTCCCTGCTGTAGGGGAGGCTACAGGTGGGGATGGTGCTGGAGAACCAGAGCTTTCCATTGCTTCTCCTGTCCCCAGGCCCTGGAAAGAGCCTCTTGATGAGGATGGAAAACAAATTTACCAATGCTGGAGGATGGGAAAGGCTGGAAGGGGATCATGATCCAGCACTGGGCAGCCTGGGGCTGTTGGAAATAGGTTTGTTTGCCTGGGGGTGGTGCCCACAGGGAGATCTTGGTGGTGCCACCTGGACCCACAGTCATCACCTCTCCTCAGTGAGGCAGGCACCCATCAGGGTCAGCTCTGAGGGGCTGTCCCCAGCTGCCACAGCCAGGCACAGGGAGCATCCCCTGCTGGGGTCTGTGTCCCTGGCACTGCCAGCACCCAGCTGGGCTGACAGTCCCTGCACACAGCCTGCCCAAGGCTCCATTTCCACAGGAACATTTCAGCCAGTCCCCAGGGAGAACAGGAAACTGGGTTTCTTTCCACATTAAAAAGGATTGTATCAGTTCAGTGAGGAATTAACACATCTCACACATGAGGGTTGAGGGCTGCCCCAGAATCAGAGCTGCAGCCCTGCAGGAGGGACAGCAAGAGTTGAGAGAATTAAAAACTGTATCATAACACACAGTCACAAGAGGGGTGAGCCAGACCGATGCAGATGACCCTTTTTTGTTCCTGGAATGTATTCCCTGATGCCATCTACTTGCCTTTCAGTGCATGTATTAAGCACTAATAATACATTCTCTGCCCACTTGTAATGAATTTTATCTCTGTGTGCTCATGAACGTGTGGATATTGCACACATAGAGGTGCATTCCAACACAGCCTACAGGTGTGGGTACAGCACACACCTGCCCCAACACCTGAGAACTCACCCACATCCCTGGAGGTAGCCCAGGCTGAGAGCCTGGCACAGCAGGGTGAGAGCCCAGCCTGCACTGCCCAGCTGCCCCAGCATCTGTCAGACTCAGACACTCATTCCAGGGTGCCACAGGAGGCAGAGGTCTCTCCCCAGGAGGAAGGAAGCTCCAAAGAGCCTCTTCACATGATGAATTTTAACATTTCTCTCCATGTCCAGCCCAAGCACAAATCCCCTCAAAGGCCCAGCCCAGCGCAGCAGAACTAATTTGAAATGTCACCAAGGTCAAGCCCGGCTTCCCCAGCCATTAACCTGCCTCTCAACTCCACACTCCTATTTATTTACATAGGCACATATTTATTTAAGCCCCTGATCCCAGCTCTGGGCAGGGAAGGTGTTGGGAAAGGAGGAAATTCCCTGCCTGCAGGGCCTTGAGCTGCTGCTGCTGCCACCGGGGGGACTCTCCCTAGGGCTCCACGTTCAGGGGGCTCTGCAGAGAACTGGTTGTTCCAGCCCTGCTTCCTGGTCATGCTTTTATTCAATCCATTCCTGTCCAGAAATGGAAAGCATCGCTTTGACTTTCCAGGCAGATCTTCCACAGGTACAAACCAGGGTAACTGCTCCAGGACATGGATTCGTAGGAGTCCTGCATTCCCTGTCTTTTCATCTTTGCTTCTGCTCCCAAGCAGATGAGAGCTTTGGGACTGCTTCTGCAGGTGCATTTCCTGCAGAAATCTGATCCTATTCCTGTTTTATTTCTGGCTTCCCAACCACCGTGACGGACCAGGAGACCTGGAGAGCATCATCCAAACTCCACCAGACCCACCTGATCTCTGTCCCTGTCCCCACACCACTGTCCTCAGCATTGCTGCAGCAGCTTTGTACTGCCTGGGGATAAAGCCAGGATTCCTTTCTCCCTGCTGTGCATTGTGCTGCCACTCAAACCCCTCGTGCCAGTCCCCCACATGTCCTGCTCCCCCCCTGGACCAGTCCCACTGCCACAGGTGAGCCAGCTCAACCTACTGGGCACAGGACAGACACCAGCACAAGCACTCCCATGGAAGAAGGGCCTCCCGAGAGCACCAGGATCTTCCTAAATGCTTTTCCACCGGGATGTGCCAATTAGGAGATTAAAACCTCCTGCTGAGACATGCCTGTGACCAGCTGGGACTGCTTATGTGTGAGTGGGTGCAGAGTGGGTCTCTGGGAAAAGGGAGACCCAGGGAGTTGCTGGGGAGGAGGAAAGCTGGAATAGGGAAGGTCTGGTCTGGCTGAGACAGCCTAGGCAGGGCTGGAGCATCCCTGTCACAGAGCTGTGCCACACCAGCTTCCCTTCCCCTGCCTCATGCCCAGCAGGTGCTTTGCAGGGAAAGCAGAGGAGATTGGCTGCTCTCCACTGATTCCTGTGGACTCATATCTCCTGGCTCCCCAAGGTCTGGGCAGGCTGGACCAGAACATCACCAAGGGGGCTGTCCACCCTCCCCCCTTCCTGCTGGGCAGCAGCTTGTGTGCCTTGTGAACACAGCCTGACCTTTCTTTTTTTAAATTCCTGTTCTCGTTGCTCCTTTGCATGTTCAGTTCGAGGCTGTGGAGCTGGCTAGCCTGTGGTTTTAAAAAAAAATATTTTGAAAGCCCTGGCAGGGAATTAAAGGAGTTTGGAGTAACTTGAAATTAGCAGGACAATGTGAGACAGATGTTGTGAAGGCGGGAAGAAGCGCTCACTTGCTGTGCCTCCTCTCTGCTGTTGTTTAAAAGACCTTAATTTGATGCTTTTTTCTTAAAAGGAGGCACCTCTAGGTCAGGATAATGAAATCACATTGTCCTCTCATGATATTCCAGCACCTTCTTCTCTTGCTTTCTTCCTTTTCTCCTGTGCCTGGCTCCCAAGCCATGGGGCCTGCAGGCACGGATCTGACTCCTGCAGCCTGAGCTGGCTCCAGGGTGCTTGGGTAGAGGATGAAAGGGGAAAAAAAGCAATAAAAAATGGGTAATTCTCCCTTTTCCAAGCTGATCTCTGGTGTGGTCTGAGGGAGGGCAGGTGAGGGAGCCTCCTCAGGGATGCTCAGTCTCCTGCAGCAGCGCTGGGAGGTTCATTCCCAGAGGGATGCACTGGCTGCATCTGCCTCTCCCCAGCTGCAGCAATTCCCCTTTCAGGGGTGCCCCACCACCATCACCAGAGCAGTGGAGCTGTGAGAGTGGGGGGAGAGGCTTTTAATGAGGTTAGTCTGCAGCTGCTCCTCCTCAACAAGGCTGGGATGGAGCAGGGAGAGGAGCTTGGCGCTGCCATGACAGCAGGGAGAGGGATCCCAAACCCACGGGAATAAAAGGAAAGACTGAGGTTTTGAGGAAAAAAGCCTCTTGCCAGCAAAGCTTTCAGTGGGTGAAGGTACAGAGCACCTGCCACCTTCCCAGAGGTGGTGGCTCCTCTCCCAGAGCTGGGAGCAGGGCTGGAAATAGCCCCATGCTGGGCTGGAGCAGGGACATTCTGCTGCAAAACAGTGTCCTTCTCTGCTCCATCCCAGAGCAGAGAGGAGCTGCAGCCCTGAGCCCTGCCACAGCCTCATGGTGCCGTGGGATGGGCTCAGAAGGGAACCCCAGCTTCCAGCCGGCCAGGGAAGCCTAGACAGGGAAATCAATGGGTTTGAACAATGCAAATAGCTGTGAGACCCACCCCCTCAGCATTCCTCCTCTTTCATGAGTACCCACACGTGGCAGGCTGGCTCTGGGATACAGGATTCCTGCAGGAGGCAGGCGTGTCCATGGGCATTTTCCCCATTGCTTCCTAACTTTGGATGCTCTGGCTGTCCAGGGAGGTCACACCTTGGAGATCCTCCACCAGCTGTGTGCAAATCCAGCCTGACATCATTCTTGGGACAGCTGGGTGCGGGCTGCCTCCACTTCAGCCCTTCCAGCTGCTTGGGGGGGAATGTTTCCTGAAGGGGGAGAACATCCTCCTCCTCCCTGTTATGGGGAGCCAGGCAGGTGGGAGGCAGGGAGCAGATCCTCCATGCTGTAACACCTCTCTGGATGCTCTGGTGCCACTGCTCTCTTGGTGCTGGGTGTTATGGAGCACCCAAGGCCTGGATTGACTCCAGGACTGTGGACTGGAGGTCTGCAGGAGCTAAGGGAAAGTACCTGCCAGCCCCCACAGTGCTCCCAGGAGTTAATGATCTCAGTGTCTGATGTCTTGCACTGGATTCCACTCCCCATCACTGTGCCAGGGGTGGATGTCCACGCTGCTGGGATGTGTCAGCCCCGAGTGACATCCCCACCTCCACCCCTGATGCCAAAGGGGATGGCTGGGTGGCAGCACTGTGTGGCCCAAGGCAGGGCTGGGGAGGGAGGTGATGCTCCTGAATGCCTGGCCCAGGCAAGGTTTCTGTCCAAGGTGCAACCGCCTACGAAAACTCTTCCCTTCCCCTCCACTAAATCAAATCCCCATCAAATCCGTTTTTGGGAGAAAACATGCCAAGCTCTCAGGGAAGGTGGAAGGAAGGAGCACTGTGGGGAACACATTGAGCTAAGGCTGCTTACTAAAAACAGGAGATCAACCAATTCCTCCTCCTGGGTGCAGGCTGGGGTCCAGAGCCCTGGTGTGGGAGAGGGATCCCCAAAGCCAACTCCTGCCCAGGCACCATCAAGGCAGAGCAGGGTGAGCACCCAGTGCCAGGTGGGATGCTCCTGCTTGGAGAAGGAGCTGCTGGGGCAGGTGGGCAGGAAGGACTTTTCTGGCCATACTGAAGCCTCTGGAAATCTTCCCCTGTGGAAGAAGCACAAGAGTTGGTTAACAGGAACCAGGTTAGTCTGGACTGGACAATCACAAAGGTCTTTTCCAACCAAAATGATTCTCGAATTGAATGAAAAGGAAAGACACAGCCCTGCTTTTGCTCTTTATTTTGCATCACTAAAGCTGTGGGATGGATTTTGGCTGCTCAGCATCTGTTATTGCTTTGCCAGCCTGGAGGTGGGGCCCACAGACCCGTGATGAAGGCGACGTGTCATGTTCAGCTTCTGTCACTGCCTGTCACACACACAGACCCGGTGGGCAAATCCCTGCAAATTTCCACAAGGCCACGGAATTCATTTTCTCCTCTGGGTTCTTGGAAGCAGGGCACGGAGCAGCACAATAAGGACTGGCACACTGAGGGACAAGCCAGGCCAACACAGCCAAGGCCACCATGGGGAGGGACAGAATGAGAGGACAGTCTCAAGCTGCTCCAAGGGAAGCATAGGTTGGATATTAGTAAAAGCTTTTTATGGAAAGAGTAATAAAGTACTGGAATGGTCTGCCCAGGGAGGTGATGGAGTCACCATCCCTGGATATGTTTTAAAAAAAAACAGGATGTGGCACTCAGTGCCATGGTTTATTTGAGGTGTTAGGGCATGGGTTGGACTCGATGACCTTGAAGGTCCCTTCCAACCTGGTGATTCTGTGATCCTGTGACAGGACGATGCTCCTCGCTGTGAACAGATGCGGGTGTGATGCCGGGATGTGTCAGCCCCAAGTGACATCTCCACTTCCATCCCCTGTGAGACATCACCCTCAGGCTGCTGGCTGTGGGCTGTTCCCGCCACTCCCTGCGGCTGCTTGCGGGGGCAGGTGACACTTGTGTCCTTGATCTGAGAAGGAAAGAGCCATCAAGGGGCTTCTGGAGGCCTGCTGTGCCCATGAGAGGCTGCCCAGGGCCCGGAGAGCACAGCAGTGGTGTAGGTGGGCTGGGTGGTGGGGAGGGGACAAAAGGCAGCTCATGTGAAGGTGGGGACTCGGAATGGTGCCTTAAATCACCTGGTGTTACCCACAGCTCAGATGGCAAATACCAGCCCATAAAGGCAGCTTTATTTGTCATTTGGAAAAGTAACATCCTTGTCTCTCTAGCCAGAGGTCCCAGAGAGGAGCAGGAGTGTTGACTTTGCTCCTGACGGGAACAAGCTCCTCTGCAGATAACTTTAGAAATAACAATGACAGATGATCCTGACCACTCCAGGGAGATCAGAGAAGGTTCTCACTTTTCCCTATGCCCTTGTCCCTCTCTGTCCAGGCCAGGCAGGGGAGGTGACACGAGCATTTGTGTCGGCTGTAGTGACACAGCTGTGGTGGCAGAAGGTGCCAAGGCTGCTGTGGGTGATGCTTTCCCCATCCTTGCTTTCTTCTGCCCAAATCCCTCCAATCTCTTCAGCTCTTACCATCCCTGCCCAGGAAGAGCAGGTCAGGCTGTTCCCAGTCTGGCATCTCCACTGTTCTGCACAGAGAGGGCAAGGGCTGGGGAGCTGCTGAGTTTGTGGGCAGGCTGCAGCAGCCGGAGGCATTGTGCTCCTCCCTGCTCTGCCCCGCGGGGTCCTGCTCCTCCTGTGAGTGCTTGTACTGCCTGAAAGATGCCCCAGGGCTGCTGTGCTCCCACCTCTGCCTGGCTGTGATCTGGTTGAGTGATAGCAGTGAGGCTCAGGTCTTGATAGCAGTGAGGTTCAGGTCTGATGGCAGTGAGGTTCAGGTCTGATGGCAGTGAGGCTCAGGTCTGATGGCAGTGAGCCTCACTGTGCACTCCCTGTGCAACTCCCCCCATCCAGGAGGACCCAGCAGCCACCCTGTAGTGGCTGTTTCACATTCACTTGTTTTTGTTTGTTAAATTTAGTGTAGTGGTTTGAGTGTTTACTCTCTCTCTTTTTTTTTCTTTTTTTTTTTTTTTTGGTGAGATAGGATCAGGAGAAGTAAAAGTAGGTTTAAACTCAAAGATAAACAAATAAATTTATTAACACACAAAAAAAGAAGAAAAGAAAATGAAAAAAAAAATCTCATTGCAATAAGCTGGGCCCTGGCATACGCTTATCACACACTGCTGTATACTGTAGGGAAGCAAGGAGGCAAGGAGATAAATCATCAGCTATCCCAGTCACTCAGGCTGCAGCCAGCCCCACAGCTACTCAGGTTGTAGCTAAACCAAGATAAGGAGCCTAAGTCAGCAAGTAAACCCAGTTTGTGTGGTGTCAGATGCTGTAGAACCCCCCTCCTCCTCTTTATGAGCACCTGCAGAGCTGCTCTGCAGAGCCTCGATGCCTCCCAGTGCCCCTCCACCAGCTCTGGAGGGCCTGGAGCCACCTGCTCCTCCTGGTGAATGGTTCCATGGAAAGCCAGCTCACAGCCACCTGCTCCCACTCAGGAGTGGTTCCATGGAGAGGCAGCTCAGAGCATTTTCCTGCAGCCCCAGGGGCACTCAGCACTGCCCACGATGGCATCTTGGGTTCTTTGGCATCCAGTGAAGCCCAGCAGTCCCTGTCAGCTTTAGGGATTCATGAGCCTCTCCTGTGCCCCAGGGAGCCCAGGCTGAGACAGGAGGAAGGGGCAGTGGATGTAAATTATTGGGAGCTCTGCTGGCTCTGTTCTGTGGCACAGAAACCCCTTGGCTCAGCACACCCCCCAGCACTGGTTCTGCTCTGGGCCCACACTGGGAGAGAAGCAAGGTCTGGGAAGTGTCTGTGCACTCCATGTCTATGTGCAAGCTGATATATAGATCCAGGTATGTGTGTTAATAAAAATGTCCTGCAGAAGCCAGTATTTGATCCAGCACAACCTCCAAGTGTTAATCATAATAAATGAGAAAGGGAAATAAATCAAAATAAATGGGAAATGGCAGTTAATAAAGAGGTGATGTGGTGCTGCTGGTGGGATGAAAAAGGTAGTAAGCAGATCTTCCCTCTCAAGCCCCCTCCTCCATCCTTTCCTGAGCCCACAGTCCCCCAGGGCTGCCCCACTGCTGCTTCTGCAGTTCTCATTCCCCAGGACACTCCCAGACCCTGCCCAGGGTGGGTGGGATGTGCCCCCATGTGTTCCCTATGGACATGGCAGTGAGGGGGAGTGGGGCCAGAGAGGGCTGGAACATCTCAGTGACTGCCCCAGCTCCCCAAGGAGCCTGCTCTTGTGAGCCACAGCCACCACCCCATGGTTCCTAAAGCCTCTCCAGGGAGGGCTTGTTGAGGATCATTCAGCTGGAATTCCCTTGGCTGTCAGGCAGCTTGGCCCCTGTGCCAGGGGACTGTGCCTCATCCCTCTGCTTACACCCTGCAAGGGTCTGTGGTGTTTGTCAGGCCTTGGGAAGGCTGACCTGAAACACAGACTGGGCAGAGCTAGAGAATAAAGTAGGTATTTATTGAAAGGCCTCCAGGATACACTTCGGGCAGGACAGGGCATGACCTGGGCTACACCCAAGGTGGACCCAAAATGGGCACAAAATGGCTGACCAGTCACGAGGTCTCACACTTTCATAAGTTTTGTTCCATTTGCATATTGGGGTTTTATTGTCCAATTACAGCTTCAGGTTGTGAGGTCTCATCCTTGTTCCTCCCTTCAATCCCCGTTGTTTGTGCTTTTGGGCTTGAAAGTTGTCCTTGGTCTTCAGCAGGGAAAGGATTTGTTTTGTCTACCTACCCAGTGAAGAGAGCTGACTGACACTTAACATGAGGCTCAGAACTGCACCCCTGGGCAGCACAGAGTCTGAAAAACTTAAGGCATCATTTGCTGCTCGACCCACAGCGAGATGGGGAGGGAAACTGAGCCTTTTTTGAGTCCTGGCCATGCCATGGGGAGAGGGGGCCTGGGGACAGACATCCCATTCCATTGCTAGGGAGCCATTTTAGGATTTCCTCCTGTTCCCCTCTAATGCAGCACAACCAGCGCCTTTCCCTCTTTCCCGTTTCAGGTCCGTAAAACAGGTGCTGACAGAATTATTTGACAGGCTGGGGGCAGCAGCCCAGGGTTGTCTGGGTGGCCCCATGGTGCTGGACTGTCCTGCCATGTGTCCCTCATGGCCCCACAATGCCAGCTTGTCCTGCCCCATGACCCTCACAGCTCCCACAGCCCTGTAGCTCCCCTGTTATGGAGCACAAGGAGTGGGTGCCTTGCTATGTGATAAAGGGACGTGTGATTTTATCACCTTTTACAGCGTTTTGCCCTGGCAGCTTGTCACCAGCCAGGCTGTTAAAATTCCCTTGAGAAATGAGGGATTCGTGGCATATTACAGTTTATGGGATGGTGCTTTAACCCCAGCCCCAGCCCAGCCCCACGCAGCCACTCCCTTGTTGTGTCTGGGCTGTCCTCGGGCTGTGCCACGTCCTTCTGCTTGGGAAAGGGACAAGGATGGGGCCGGAGGCAGAGAAGGGGAAATTTTGACCACCTGTGTCTGGTTCCAAGTGCCAGCAGTAGCTGTGTGTCAGTCCTACCCCTTCCCCAGAGTTTTTGGGGGAGCAAAAACAGGGCACGGAGGGTGGGAGCTGCAGGGATTGCAGCGCCTTTTCCTGGCTCTTCCCTCACATCCCCTCCCACCATCAAGGAGGGGCAGCAACAAGGCAGATCAGTGGAATGGCATCAGAAGGGGAGGGGACCCCTCGGAGATGTTGAAGCAAGTCAGGAATGAGGAGGCACTTGTGGAAATCCAGCGTGTCGCTTCGTATATTTGACCACACCAATTCCTAACAAAAGAAAACCCGAGCTCATTACACAGAAACATCAAACCAGCCAAGATAATTATCTCTAATTAGTGCTAATTTAAAAGCGAGGTCTGTTCTAGAGCTGAATTGTTGCATATTTCATTAGTTCATTAGATGCTGAGCAGACAGTGCAGATAAGAGGATCAGTTCGCTGGGATGATATAAATTTCATCCTCCCTTCACTGCAAAGACCTTGGGGGTCCATGTTCACAGCACACACCATGTGCTGGGCCACAGAGCCCAGACAGCCCCCCGGGATCACTCCGTGCCTCATCCACTGGGGAAGGCTGGTGGAATGCTGCATTAACTGCAGAAATTAAAAAGAGAGACAGAGAGAAACAAGCAGTTTGTCAGTCAGTGTTGTCATCTCGCTGTCTCCAAATATCAATCAAATCATTCTGGCTCTCCTTCAGTGCCTGGGTGGGAAGGAAAAATGTTGGGAGCTTCAGATTCACCCTTGGGAAAAGGAGAAACCTCCCAAGTGGGGAGAAGGTTCAGATGTGCCCATCCAGTGAGGATGTGCCTTGGGCTGTCCCATGCTCCCACAGGCAGCAGAGAGGGGGCAGAGCAATAACCCAGGGTGAAGTATGTCCCATGTCACCTTCAGTGAACTGTCACCCCCTTTCCCATCTCCCCTCCATCCCATTTTCTCTCTTCTCCACACCCTTTTCCATCTCTTCTTCACCCCTTTTCCACCTCTTCTCCACCTCCTTTTCCATTTCTTCTCCATGCCTTTTCCTCTCTCCTCCATCCCACAGAACAGTGGAGGTTCCTAGTGCAGCAGAGTTGTTCATCCTCTGGTGTCACAGCCATGAATTCCAGCTGTCCCGTGAAGAACCACTGCAGGAGCCAGTGCAGGGATCCTGCTGTGGGCACCTGCCTCTTCCAGATCCATCAACCATATTCCCAGCTCCACTCCCATTCCTGGCCCTTTTCCCTCCTGCCACAGCCCTGCCTGGCCCCAGGCAGCCACCACTGAAGAGATGAAGAGCAAAACCGGGCACTTAAGTGGTGATGTATGAGCAGAAATGAAGGATTTGGCTTTGAGATCCGCTCCAAGATTGCAGGAAAGTAACCCTTCCATGGGCAGGATCCACGGGAGGCTGGAAAAGTAGCCCCTCTCTGCACACTGCAAAGTTTTAGTCAGATTAACCTGAATTTATGGCTCTTTCAGCTGTAACTGCCAGTGGGGCCTGGGCCTGGCTCAGAGCAAGATTTTGTCAGGTGAAAGGCAGAAGAAGTTTTAATCCTCGAGAAGTTCCTGAGCAGAATCCTGGTAATTGAAGGAAGTTACTGCAGGTGTTTGAAGCTATAATTAATCTCTGAGAAAGAGAGGAAAGCTTTGAGCCCTTTGAAGGAGCAAACCTCGGAGCTTTAGAGCATTTCAGAAAGGAAAATTGAACAGGGATGAGCTATGCAAAGGAAGGAATAGTTATGGGTGTCAGCTTTGGGAAATGAGGAGCTGGGATGGGGGGGACAGTGGGAACCCTCTCCCAGGACCTGAGGTGAGGGAGCTCAGAGCAGGAGTGCCACGGGGGCAACAGAATCACCCCAAAGTACCTGGGATCTGCACATTCCAGACATCAGACCCGAATCCCAGACCTGATCAGTGAGGTTCCTGATGCTGAAATCCTGTTTGGTTTTCCAAAGTGCTGCTGGAGAGGCTGGAGGTGGCCAGGGGAGTGCACACATGGCAGTGACAGGAGGGAGCAGAGTGTCACTGGGAACAGCACCAAAGAGCCCAGGTACAGCACCTGGAAGAATCAATTAGTTAATGGCTGCTTTTCCAGATAGAGAATGGTTATTTAATGAGTGCAAAACTGATTTATTGATTACTCAGGAAGCTCGCCTTGCTAAGGAGACTGCTCATTCCTGCCTGGTCCCTGCTCTCCCTCACTGCCAGCTGGGCCAAAGGGCAGGAATTTGGGAAGCAGGAGTTTAGGGAACTGGCACAGGAACAGGCTTGCTCATGTCTGAGCATCCTCTGAGTCCCATTTCTACAACACCACCCTGAAACCTGCCTTGCTTCTTCTGCTTTAACTGTGTGTATTCTGAGGATGGAGTTAGAGATGCTGCACTCTGAGAAGCCACCACTGGTGAAAAGCTGCTGAGGTTTGGGCTGATCTCTGAGATTTTGGGGAGGCTCTTTCCACAAGCTAGGAACAACTCTCCCAAACCATTCTTCAGCAGCATCCTCTGCCCTCACCTGATGCAGGAGAGCTCGAGGTGGGTCTGGAAAGTGACCACACAGTCTCCTGGTCAGATGGGGTTGTCTGTGGTGCAGATATTAGTGAGACCTCTCTCTGGCCATCCTCTGACTGTTCCTGCTGCTTCCACAAGACACAGTCCTGCCCAGTGGCCCAGGCAGCAAAGTTCAGGTGGCAGAGCCCTGGGCACAGTGTTTGTAGCCCTAATACAAAAAACAACATCAAAGCAGTTCAAAATGTGGGTCTGGTTGGGTGCTGTGCCCTACCTGCAGCCCCCCCAGCTCTGGGTCTCCCTGGCCCCCTTGGTCTTCCTCTCCCCCAGAGAATGGTAGAGGCTCCTCTGTTATCCCTCATTGTGTCTTTCCTCAGCTGCCACCAGAAGGAATGTTTGGATTTCATGCTCAATATTCTGGATGCAAGCCGAACATCAAAACCTCAGCAGGGTGCCTGGGAGCATCTGAGAGAGAATATCAGAGGAATCTGTTTCTACAAAGGAAAAGAAACCAACAAAGCCTCTGTTTGGGGATGGTTTTTTCATCCTCGGCTGTACATACAAGTAATAACTTTAGACATGGGGTTTTTTATTATTATCACCCTTCCTGATATCAATCTCTCTTTTTCATTATAATAAATATTGATTTGTGCTGTTAGAAAATGACTTCCCCAATCAGCTGCTAATCTTCCCGCAGGCACAACGACGGGGGATGAGGAGAGTGGGATCATCATCCCCAGGAACAAACATCCTGCTTGTGCCCCCCTCCCTGCCAGCAGCCCCGGGGGGAGGGAACCCAGGGGCAAAGAGGACCATGAGTGACTGTGGATGGAGGTGGCTGTGACCTGCTGTGGTGGGGGATGGTTAAAACAGCCCCCCCAAATCCCACTTCTCCCTTGTCTCTCCTGCCACAAGGCAGGACAAACACCTTCATAAACCACTAATGACAGCTTTTCTTGTCAGTGAACATTTTCTTACTCCCAGGCATCTTCAGGGCTCTGGCCTCATTCCTCTGCTGTGCCTGTATCCTTCCCAGCACAGCTCTGGGGCCACATTAATTCTCTTCCACGTGGAATTTGTTTTGTGCCTGCAGAAATGTGCTCGGGTTGGTGTAAGAACTGAAATAAAAATAGCTGCTTTCCCCAGAAGAGCTCTCTGGTTATCCAAGATGGATAAAACCCTGGAGCAAAGGGAAAGGTAACACCAGGGGCTGGATTGCAGAGTCAGCCCTCCCTGAGCATCCCAGTTCAGCTGTAACTCAGGATGGATTTGGAAATGGGGACAGTTGGGGGAGCTGGGGAAAAGAGCATTGGTTGGGAAGAAAGCACCAGGCAGCTGGGAGGAGGAGGAGGAAGAGGAGGAGGAGGGGATGAAGGCAGTTGGAGGAGGGTATCACTGGGCACTGGGCTTGGTCTGCATCCAGGAGGAGCCTGTGCCCTGCTCAGGTGGGAGAGCCATGGCATTGTAAAAATGCCAGAATCGTTTACAAAAGACTGGAAAAGCTCATGGAGTCCAACTGTTCCCCAGCACTGCCACAACTAACCCACATCCCCAAGTGCCACATCCATGTCTCTGTTAAATCCCTGGGCATTTAACAGGGGGATCCCCCTGAGGATGTGGACTCCACCACTGCCCTGGATATCTTTTGCCAGGGCTGGACCACTCTTTACATGTGTTCCTGATTTCCAGCTAAACCTCCTCTGGCTTGACTTGAGGCCATTCCCAGCACCACACACCCACAAGGCTGGTGAGACACTGCAAATGACACCCCTATCACCAGGAGGGGGGACAGGAGACTCCAGCCCCCCTCTTCCAGGCCAAGCCCTGGCTGGGATATGAGTGGGAAAATGCAATTTTCCAGCCCGGCAAACCCTGCACCACCTTTGCCGGAGGCTGGGGAGGAGGGAGAGTGAGGAGGGGGTTTGGCAACCCAAACATTTCCAGGCTCTGCTTGGCAAAGAACAGGCTTTGCCCTCGGATGTCAGAGCTCCCAGCCTGAACCACAAGTGCAGCCAAAATCATTTTCATGAGATATCAACAGGATCTACAGAAATAAAGGATAACAGAGTTTGCTTCTAATCCAGGGAGCCCGTTTGAGAGCCAGAGCCTCGGCTTGGAGCACCTGCCAGCCCTGGAGCAAACCACAGGCAATTTCTGCCAGGGAACAAACCCACAACCTTCTTGTTTCACACCCTCTCTGTGCCCTCAGGCCCTCCCAAGCTACGCCTGAGCCTGGGGGGCCACGGGGAGGGAGGGAAAACAATCGTGTTGCATTTTAAGAAGTGATTTTTATCAGAAAGCTGCTATTTATCAGTTTTATTAAAGTGCCATCTCCCAGACTCCGGGGTCATGAGTTAATCTCAGCTTTCATTAACTAAAAACACACGTTTCTCACAGTGGGAGCCGAGAAGTTGGCTGAAGTGAGAAGAACCTGGCAATGATTTCTGCTTCCCAGGACCCTGTTTGGGGGGAAAGTGGCTCTGGAGGCTTTGCAGCTGATGGAACAACGTTGGGCAATCAGCTCAAGGAGCTCCAAAAAAGGCTTTTGGGCGCTGTGCCAGGTGCGGTTGCCTGCCTGTCCCAAAGGGACATCACCCTGTCCCCTGTCCCAGGGCAGTGCCAGCCCTCAGGTGAGCTCGCACAGCCTGTGCAGAGCCTTGTGAACAGATGATCTGGCTCTGAACAGATCCACTGGGGGAGTTTTTGCCCTGTGAGAAGCCCTCTGTCCGTGCGGGTCCCGGCGGGAATGCAGCCCCATCCCCGGCCCCCATCCCCGGCTCCCAGCCGGGCGGGAGCAGGATTTGCAGGCTGCTGACACGGACATCCTGCGTGGGTGAGGGAGGGTCTGCCGCGGAGCAGAGCCCTCCAGCAGCCGCTTTCACTCACAGATTTATTGGTGCTGCGAGGAAAACGAAACCATGTGGAGCCGAGGTGCGGAGCCGGGCAGGGAGAGCTCGCAGAGCAGACGGAAATTTCCTGAAAGGTGAATATGGCAGAGCATTAAAAGACAAATAAATACAAAAGCTTTGCTTTATTCCTCTGTCTCAGCTGCGCTCCAGCTTGCCCCAAAGCCCAGGCAGGAGAAGAGCCCAAGACTTTACAGTGGATAAAAAGCCAAACAAGAGCTCCCTGCACCCCAAACTGCCCAATGTCCCCCAATGCCCACAGCCAGAGGCACATCCCATAAAGGACATTGATATGACAGCCTGCCCAGGTGGGATATTCCCACCCAGCCCCAGGGAGTCTGGGGATGCTTTAGGAGTGGAGGGAGGAAGGTTTATCTCCTCCATATTTCTCTCCTGCCGCATGTCTGGCAGCAGCAGGAATCTTCCCGGTGGATCCAGAGCATGGCTATTCCTCAGCATTGTCATGGGGTTTATCCCCAAGGTGTTCCATCCTGCAAGTCACCAGGAAGCCAAATCTCCCCTCCATGCAGCAAATCAGGGGTCCTTGGCTAAAGATCCCCTGTCCCAGTCTTCTGGCACTGCCAGGAGGGTGAGTGGGCATGTCCTGGCCCAGGTCCCAGCCTGGCACAGGGCGAGCTGCCCCATGAATTCCATGCAGGGATGGTGTTTTTCCTGCACATACCTCTCCCTCCACCCATCCCCACTCTCCATCCTCTCCCTTGCCTGCCACGTTGAGCCCAGATGTCTCCTTTAAAGGGGAACGGCAAAGTTTTGTTTAAAATAACACTATTTTAAAAAAAATACAGCCCTTCCAAGATGGCCAGCAATTAATCAACCCTCCATGCAGGCTCCAAACTTGCACACACATTTGAAAGCAAAGCCCATGGAGCCCAGGTCTCCTGCTCACCTGCCATCCCAGCCCTGGGATTTTGGGCTTCCCCTGCCAGGAGCCAACAGAGCCTCACTGAGCCAGACCTGGGTCCTGGTCCAGGCACAGCTCCAGGAGATGCAGAGGGAGAATTCCAAGGCTGGAGCTATCCTCCTCCTGCATTCCTTAGGCACAGAGCTTTAGATGCTTAACTGGGAAAACAGGGAGAGCTGGATGCCCTGCTTGCACATTCCCCCTGTGCTCCAATGCAGCAGGAATTTTAGGTCTGAAAAAAAGGGAACTGGGTCTTTTTCCCTTGTGCATCCCTGTGTGCCCCTCCTGTGTCACCCCTAAACCAGCCCTGCACAGGCTGTGGCATGGGAGGCAGCAGAGACCAGGTCCTGCAGGGCTGTCCCAGCTCCTCATCCCCAAGGGGGAAAGCCCATGGCCCCATCTCAGCCTGGGACAGCTTCCCAAGCCCCAAATTTCTAAACAACTCCCCTCCCCCATGACCTGCTCCCTTGTCCCCCCACCCGAGGTTTTCATTTATCAGGAGAATTATTAAAACAGCCATTTCTCAGCTGTCTAACGTTTCAAACCCTGCTCCCATTCATCTGATAAATATTTACAGAGCTTGACATTGTCTTCAGCTCATTCCCTTCTGCAGCAAACAATCCCAAACACCCGCTTCCCTTCTCCTGGAGCTCACGGAGCAGGACTGCCCACCCCAGCATGGCCATGTGCCCCTTCCTGCTGCCCTCCTCAGGGGTGTGAGGGGGGAATTACCCACCCCTCCTTTGCAATCACCCTCTGTCCCTCTGCCTGGCTGACAGTGGCCACGCTGACCCCATCCAACCCTACCTGTGTCACCAACTTCACACCACCATCCCAGAGCCATCACCCTGACAGTGACAGACATCCCAGGTTACTCCAAGCCTTATCCAACCTCACCTGGGACACTTGCAGGCATGGGGCAACCACAGCTTGTGTGTGCCAGGGCCTCTCCACCCTGGCTCAGCTGTTTCCTCTCTCAGAGCTGATTTTCTGTGGGGCACAGAGGTTTTGTACCTTCACAGCCACTTCTGCCACCCAATATTTGATTATTCTGCAGGCAAAGGAGGAGGCACGAGGAGCTGGAGCGTTCATTTGTTAGACATCATGTAGAAGCCCAAACCCATGGGGTTTATCTGGTGAACTGTGACACAGCTGAGCCCAGCCATGACCACAAGGAGCCCCGTGGGATCTCTTCACAGCCCTGGTCTTGACCAGATGTCACCCAGGAGCCACCCCAACCTGTCCTTTGGCTGCCAGCAGCTCCACGGGCATCACCTCCACCCAACCCCAGCTCCTGTCATCCCTCCATGGTCATTAACTCCAGACAACCCCCCGTCACCCTCCCATCCCTCGCTGCTGCTCGGAGCCTGCTCAGCCTGTGAGTGACAGCGAACACGGCGGCGGTGGCAGCAAAGCCATCAAGTGACACAGCTTTAGCTGCAGCTGGGGCTTTGCAGCACTGAAGTGATGTCTCACTGCTCTGCTGCACTGATCGCGTTAAACGCCAGTTGAAACCCTGATCACAAAAGAGCCGAGCCCGAGATTCCAGCCCGAGGAGTGAGGGATGGCAGGAAAGGGAGATCAGCAGCCTGCCCTTCACTGCAGTGCCGTGGAGAGCAATGAAAGAGGCCTTTTTATCTCTCACCTCCTCTCCCTGGGCCAATACAGGCCCTGCATTAACCTCCAGGGCCTCCCCAGCCTAAATTTAAACAGCTCAAGGTTTCCAGCACTCCCTTTAGGATGCTGCTCTGCAGCCTATGGAGCTGCCTCACTCCATGCAGTTTCCCTGGGAGTCAGCCTAAATACTTCATTTCTCCCCCCTTTGTCCTAATTAGAGCTAGCAAAGTAATGAGAACATTATTTACAAATTATTTGAAGCTGAGGTTTGCACACAGAATTCCGAGCAGCCGGAGCACGTTTGCAGGAAGCACGTGTGCCACGCTCAGTGTGTGACATCCAGTTATCACCCACCTGGACCTGTCTGAGTTCACTCCCCAAGGACCTTCCCAAGCCACTGAGTCCTGACAGCCTTCCAGCCCTCAGACAAACCCTCAGAAATGCCTTTGCCACCCTCTGGAGGCCAAAACATCAACTGGAGCATGGGGTGACAATGCAGGGTACCCCCATCCCATGGGGTGTTGGCCTGGGGTACCCCCAGGCAGCCTCAGGATGCTCAGGCTCTTTGCCATGCACCAAGCACAAGTTTTTTTGGGAGCTGCTCTGTCCTAGGATGTGTCTGGAGCTATGTCTCCTCTCTCTCTTGTCCCTTGATGCTCCCCCCAGCCAAACTCTGCCACAGGAAGTGTCTCTGTCTGCCTGGGAGGCACCTCCAGCAGGACACTGACAGCAGAGGAGGGGCATACTGTCCCTGTCACACAGAAAAGCCTTCAGAAGAGGCTGAGCAGGATATGAACACACTGCAATCCCCCACGTGCTGCCCTTGAGTGGAGAGGGTCTGTGGAGACTCCAGTTTTAAGCCCCCCTTTCAAAGGCTTTTATTACAGACTTAGTCATAAAACTCTGCCTGGGGCGGATTTGGCACTCGGGGCCTCGGCCCGGAAGCCAAACCCTTTTCATTTTTTAATAACATTTCGTGAAAATCCATTTGGCCCTTTGTAACTCGGACAGGTGGGAAAACAATAGAGGTTTCTACTCCCAGCCCCTCGCTCCAGCCCAGGCGCTGTCCCAGCAGGCTGGGGGCTGCTCCCTTCCCCAGGACCCTCGGGACCCCGCAGCCACAGCCAGGGCTGGGACAGGGCTGGCTGTGGTGACAGGGACACTTTGGCAAAGCCCCGAATTATTGAGGGGTGTGTGAGGGCTGCACATCCATCCCAGTCTCCAGGTTCATCTGCTGGAGGCTGGGGGTGTTTTATCCACCCTAGAGCTGAGATGGGGGGATGCTGTTGCCCCCCATTACCTTGCCCAGGATCGGAGCCCCTGGCAGTGCCAGCACCAGGCAAGCCCTGTGCCTGTCCCCATCTGGACACTCACATGTCTCCCCAGCCCTTCCCTCTGAGCCGGGATCTGGATATTCCAACTCCCCATCACCCCAGAGCCACTGTCACCCTAAAGCCACCATCACCCTGGTGACGCCACTGTCACAAACGCTCGAGATGCTGTTCTGGGGAGGGATGTGAAACCTGAGCCCCCGGGGGGAGCGGCGGGAGGGCGACATCAGCCTCGGAGCCGTGTGCCCAGGGGCTCCTGGCGTCGGGCTCTATTTTTACAGCTTGCACCTTAATGCTCCCAAAGTTTAGACAATCGGGAGGGAGCAGCGTCTCCGCAGGGAGGAACACACGAGGTTTAGCACAGCCAGTGTGAGCTGAGCCCTCGGGGAGGGTGCCAAAAGCCCAGGAACACGAGCTCCCCGTGCAGCACGACAGAGACCAGGGCTGTCCCAGGGACAGCGAGGGGGCACAACCTGGGGACCAGGGGACAAGCTGCTGCCTGCACCTAGAACAGGGATGCTGCAGCCCTGGGAGCTGGGAAGAGGAGTCTGAGACCCCATGCACCCCATGCAGTGGGCTCAGTGCCCTGCAGAGGAGCAGTGTCCCCAGCCAGGCAGAGGGGAGCAGTCCCCCAAAATCAGCCCCATGATGCTCCCCCCCTGTGTCACTCGAGTCCCCTCCTCAGACGGCTGCAGGGGCAGTTTAACACCAGATCTGTGTTTGAAAGGTTGGAGTTATGAGTCTGTCAGCATTTCCATTATAGGCCCTGATTAATTTGGGGGTACAGGGTAGGGTTAGGAGTTGTCATTCCAGATGTGAATTTTTGCTTTAATTCCCCTTAAAAAAAAAAAAAAAAAAGGGGGGGGGGGGGTGTGGGGGGGTGTTTAAATCCTTTAACTTTGTGTTTTCCCTTTCAAAGGAAGGAAAATATGTGCCGTCTGGTCTGTTTTGTTTTTGCTGCAGAGCTCCAAATGCTGTTTGCCAGGTTCATGGCCATGAGGGATTTCACTCGAGCTGGGATCGCCTCTGTCCTTTATGGGACCGCCACATTTTTATCAGCAAATCCTGACTGGGGGAGTCTCCCTGGAAACAGCCCAGATGGATGGGAAGGGACCTCTGAGCCTCTTGGGGTGATGTTGAGGCAGTGCAGTGGGTACCTGCTCCCAGAGAACAAGCTGCAACTGGAAGAGGTAGTTTTAGGCGGGATATTGGAAAAAAAGTGCTTCCCTGTGAGGGTGGTGAGGCCCTAGCACAGATTGCTCAAAAAAGCTGTGGCTGCCCAACCTCTGGAAGTATTCAAAACAAGGTTGGACAGGGCTTGGAGCAAGTGTCACCATGGCAGGGGAGTGGAAGAAGATGAGCTTTAAGATCCCTTCCAGCCCAGATTTTTCTGGGATCTGATGATCCCCACCGTTGGATGGAAGCAGTGTGCTGGCAGCTGAGAACATGTGTGCTCTGGAAATACAGCCAAGGCAGAGCTTTCCACTCACCCAGGAAAAGTCTAAACCCTGTGGAAGGGGCTCTCTCCAGGCTGTTCCATTCCCCCTGGCTCTCGTGCACGTCGGATCCTGCTCCCAGCCACGTGCTGCAGCAGGACTGGAGGAATCTGCCATCCCTCCCACCTCCACTGCTTGGAAACACCACTGAGAGATGGCGGGTTCAGGATGCAAGAGATGGGCCCAGAGCTCTGCAGAGACAAGCCCAGAAAACCAGGACTCACTGCAGCTGCATGGGGAGGTGGGGGCTGTGCTATGGCCAGAGTCCTTTTGTTGCCATCTTTTCACTCCAAAATCTGCCTGGCAGCTTTTCAGCTCCTTGCAGAGACACGGTTGTTGTTGTTGTTGCTGCTGCTGCTGCTGCTGCTGCCAGGAGAAGACTCACAAATAAACTCCCCATTAATGCTGCCTTGCATCAAAGTTGGTATCAGCGTTTTGCAGCGAGGGCTGAAGGAGCTGCATCTGCTCACACAGCCTTGGGGCTGCCAGTGGAGCCCAGCACCAGCCCAGCCTGCCCCTCCTTCCCTTGTTCCACTCCCTCCCTCTGTGGCAGGGTGGGTAGAGGAGTCTAAAGCAAGCCAGAGCTGGAGAACCAAGGTATCCCAAAGAATACAGAGCTGGAAGTGAGAGCAGCAGACAGCAGACCCTAAAACTTTTCTGTCTGTAGGAGCCATTTAACAAATAGCTCTAAAACCAATGGCACTGTGAGGTGTGTGACCATGCAGGGTCCTGCACCCGTAAAAACCTGCAGCATCATTGTCCCCAGTCATGACCTCCACACACATCCATCCCACGGGCAGTGTCTGTGCTTGTGGGGACCCGTGGGGACCCTCCCTGCCACCAGCCCCTCACATCCCACATGTGGTCGTGCCCCGTTCACGTGTGACACCACTGATCAACTTTCTTCCCAGGGAAATTCATGTTTCCTCATGAGGGACAACTCATTAATTGCTGACATAAAGAAAAACTGCAGGAAGAGCAGAGTTAAAAACCCGAGAGTGATCAAGGGAAAGGAAACCCTGTGCAAACACAGGGTATCTCTGGCAGATCTGGTGCTGCCTCCTGAGCCCCAAGGGCTGCGCCTCAGCCTCTGTTTGCTGAAGGTCCCAGGAGCAGCAGCAGCAGCAGCAGGAGCTCATTTTCCAGGAGGGAATGCTGATGGATAAGGGCTGCCAAGTGGAGGTAGGAGGGAGAGAGGAACTCACCTTGTCATGGAGACGTGAGCATGCCAGTGCCCACACCCACATGCTGCTGTGCCACAGGGGCTCGTCCCCACCTCATCCAGTCCCTGACTCCTGTTCCCAGCCCCCATCCATGATCCCTGACCCCTGCTCCAGCCCCAGTCCTGGGTACTCTCTGTCCCCTTCCCCTGCAGGTGCTCAGCAGGCAAAACCCCAATATTCCAGCTCTGCACCCTCCCAAGTGCCAAAGCAACTCACAGGATGATCCCCACAGCTTTGGAAAATCATTCCTTTGGTCTCTATGACTTGATACAATTTAGGACCCTGACTGTGGGAAGGAAAGGTCCATGTACCCATCATCCCCAGCCCCAGGCCACAGGATATTGCTACAGCTGATGCCACAGTCAGTGAGTGCCTGGAGAAGTCCAGTGGAGAAGTGGGAATGGCTCTCAGGATCAGCACAGGGAGTTCAGGGAGTGCAGGGAGCACTGGGCCAGAGGGTGTTCATTCTGCACTCTGGAAATTAATATCTGGGCTCTTTGTGGGGGAACAGGAATGGGATCAGGTCACCTTCTTGCTTTGGGGGCAGCCACAAAAAATGGGGGTGAGGTAACTGGACATTGAGGGCTGATGGGGCTTCCTGACCTCCATCCTCCCCCAGCACCAGGGCGTGAGCACAGACCCACATGGAATGTTCTTGGAAAACCTGCCTGGAAGGTGGTGCTGGGTGCAGTGACAGCCTGCTGCCTTTTCCTGTCTTTCCTTCCTCTTTTCTGCTGTTTTTCCATGTTTTTGCTGTCACAGCTCCGAGTGTGGGGAACAGATGGAGGTGGAAAAGGGTGAAGGGGAGGGGGCTTCTCGGTGCAGATGAAATTAGTCATGAAAACACAGTCAGCATGTGCCTTTGCACGTCAGCCCTCAGTAAGTGTGTGGGGGTTTATGCTTCCCAAATGACGTTGGGAAGTGGACAAATAATTGTTTCAGGGTTTGGTTTAGTTAATTGATTTCAATTTTTTTTTTTTTCCCGGAGAATTCTCACAATGTGGGAAGCTGGAGCAGTGGCCATGTGAAAGAACCCTCAGTGAGTGCAGCACTGCAGCCCAGGGTGGGAGAAACCCACACCAGGGTCTTCTGCAGGCCCATCCCTCCTCCTACTGCTGTGGTCCCACAGGATGGGCAGTACAGGACAGTCCCTCTGCCACCCCCAGCTGCCCCACAGTGAGGTACCAGGGGCTGTGGCGTGTCCTGGTGTGAGCAGGACCATCTGTCAGCCCCAGCTCCCCGGGATGTAGTTGTGACTGCCCGGAGAAGCCCATTAATTAGCGGGCAGCCCGGGCTGTCGGAGCTGCCGGCCGGGCAGCGCGGGGAGGAGGAGGCACCAGCCAGGGAGAGAAAACGGGTCATTTTTCAAAGTGATGAATGGGAGGAAAAGAAAGTGGAAAGGCGGACAAGGGGAAGAGAAGGGAACTGATTTCCAGATAAAGTTTTCAGGACACTTAAATAAACATCTCAGCCGGCGGAGCAGGGGTGGGGGCACGGGGGATGTGTGCGAGCTGGGCAGCGCAGGGAGCACTTCAGCAGGACACTTCAAATAAACAGCATTTTAAACCATGTGTGCTCTCCCTCCCAGGGGCTTTCCTCCGAGATTATCTCTCTGCAATTCCCACTGTGTCTTCAAAAAGCTTGACAGCATTTCTAGCGCTACTTTGCCCCCTTCAGCAAGGCAAGTCCCAGGCAAGGGGACCCTTGCCATGGCTGGGAGGTCTGTCCTTGCTCCCAGCCCTTCTCCCTAATGTGGAGAAAAGTGACTGTGGATCCCTGGTACCCCATTCCTGGAGGAGAAGGAGCAGAGGAGGCAAAGCCATCATGCCCATCACACTCCACCAGGTCCTGCCTCCTCCTCTTCCTCCCATCAAGAACAAAAGAGCAAAGGAGGGAGAGCAGGAATTGCTGAGCCATTAAAATCAAAAACGAAAGCCCATCAATGAATTAATACAGCATTAAATGTTAATAATTAGGGGATCATAAACGTTTATGGGAACAGATTAAAGCCAAGTTCTGCTCCATTAAGTTGCTCATGTGGTTTCTGCTTCCCACCCACCTCAAATGAGGGAGAGCCACAACAGGAGAGGAGCCCTGGAGGTGCTCAGTGCTCTGGGGGGTCCCAGCAGCTCCAGCCCTTCCAGCTGCCCCAGGGGCATCCCTGGGAGCAGGGAAGGTGGATCCCATGGACAATGTGCTCTCTGGTGGGATTAGCTCCAAGAAGCAGAGCTCTGTGTGCCCAGAGCATGGCAGCTCCAGGGCAGCACGGTGGGATGTGGTGAACACCCTGAGATGAGGATGTTCACAGTGGAAATTACATGGTTTGAACATCTGAGGGGTGATGGCACCATGATTAATCATCCACACTGAGCCTAGTGTTGTTCATCGGGCTTATTTAGGAAGTATTTGGAGTCAGGAGAGTTGGGATGAGGTGGTTAAACACCAAACACAGGCAGAGTTTCCCCTGGGCTACATTTGCCTCCGAGCCCTTCTGCTGTGTGTCTCTGCGAGAGTCAAAGAGATAGGAGATTTCTACCCCACAGAGAAAAAAGATGTTTTGTTTTTATCATTTAACTCTTTGTTTCTTGGGAGAAAATTTCTATTTTTTTTTCAGTGACTGGATCTTCAAGGACCACTTTTTTTCCTAATAATTTTTTAATGCCAAACATTTTCTGAAAATATGGATTTTCAAGCACATTCATTTACCAAAAAACCCATTAAATTTTTTGTCAACAGCCAAAAAAAAATTATTTTTCAGTACAACACTCTTGAAATAAGGGAATGTCAGTAGCTCCAAGTGCTCTGCAGGGCTGCCTCTGCCAGATCTGATTTACCTATCACTGTTCATTGCTTCTCCTACCAAAATAACCACTTCCAAGCTTGTAGTGGGATCACAGGAGGAACAGGAGGGATCTGTCAGCCATCCCTGCACTGCTGGGAACACCTCCTGGTGATTCCAGTCAGAGCTGCCAGTGAGAGTATCCCTAGCTCTGTGATGTTTGGGGGGAGCAGGGCAGCTCTGTCAGAATTCCCAGCTATGGCAAAGCGACAGAGGAAGGAGGAAGGTTCCCCACACTGACACAGCTGGAAAACATCCCAGTTTTTGGACTGAGGCCACACTGGTGGGAAGCTGGGTGGGATGCAGGAGCAGCCAAACTCTGGGCTGCTGGAGATGGGCAGCACTGGCCGTTTCATGGGGCTGTCCCTGTCCTGGCAGGGGTTGGAGCGGGCACCCAGAGCAGCCCTTTGCTCCATCCCTTGGGAAAATCCCCGTGTGCAGCTGGAGCACTGCGTGTCCGTGGGCAGGCAGCGGGCAGGGAACACATCTGGGCCCCCCAGAGCCCATCCCTGTTGGGATGATGTTGTTGTTGGCTGTGCTGGGGGCTGAGGCTGGGGGTCCACGGCAGCGGGGGCCCTTTGCAATCGAAAGCTTCCTGCTGGGGACCCTTCAAGGGCAGCCCTTGTAGCAGATCTAATTATACAAACAATTTTGTTCTGCTTCTCCAAATAAACACAGTGAGGTCTGCGGGACACGGCACGACGGGAAATTAGAACGGAGAACACTTGCTAATGGGCTCCTTAGCTGCAGGGGTAAACAGATTATTTGAAAAGGCCCCGGCCCCTCCGACAGATCCACTCACTCCACTCCCCTCTCCTCCCACCCCTTGCTCCCCCCCGTCGCACCAAATATTAACCAAGCTTGCAATTTAATCAGATCTCTGAACTGTGAAAGGAGACTTCTGGAGATTTGATTTCAAGGCTTTTCCCTGTTAAGATTTGCATTGAGAAAATTAGATTAAAATCCTGCATGGAAAAGGAAAAAGGGTCTGGAGGCAGGGAGTGGGCATGGAGGGAACTGGGGAGGGGGAGAGGGGGCACAGAGGGAACCTCAAGTCTGGCAGAGGAGTCAGGAGGTGACTGGCAATGGAGTGAGACAGGGGACACCCTTCCCTCCCCAGTACCCAAAGGTTTGGGCACAACCTACTGCTCCCCCATCCTCCCAGCTGGGAGATGCTCCAGATCACTTTATACAGAAAAGTAGATTATTTTGGGCTGGGAATGGGTGATGCCAGGAATGAGGCTGGGAATGGGGGACACCATTGGCTTCCAGTGATGAGGATCCCTCCAGTGCCAGTGAAATGGGGGAACATGATCCCATCCCCAGCACAGGTGCTCCCAGAGTTGGAGCTGAGCTCCTGGCACTGCCGTGCCCTCGGGATCCACGACACCACTGGATCCTGGTGCCAGGAGGTTGTGGCTGAGCTGGGGGGCCCTGGTGTGGCCCCCAGCAGTGGCAGAGGGTGTCCATGGCTGTGTGCACACTTTTTTGGGGTTTATCAACACCCACCACCCCAGCACCTGACTGGAGCCAGAGCCCTGCGAGGACACCTTGGCAGGAGCAGCTCTTGGCCTGGACTTTGTTTTCATTCCTGCTCTGTGGAATTTCTAATTGTATCAAACCAAAAAGCTGATTGCTCTGCTGGCCCATCCTGGCCTTGCCAGCACGGGGATGCAGGAGGGCTGCTCCCATCCTGGGATGTGGGACAGAGCACTGTGCCAGGGCAGAGCCAAGGACGTCCCCTGGGATCAGGGGTCCCAAAGAATGTGGAGCTGCCATTGGAGCCTCCACAATGGGAAATCATCCTGTTGTGTACAAGTTTCCTTGCCAGCTACTCCAATTCCACCCTTTCTGCCTTCATTTCAGTCACACTGAGATCTTGAAATTAAATTTTCTTTTTCCCAGATTAAGAACCTCCCTTTGACATTTCGACAATGGAATGTGTTGATTTTGCTCTCCAAAACCCTTCACTTTTTAAAAACACCCTTCAATCCTACTTTTTAAAAATCAGCACTTCAGAACAAACCAAATGTTCCCCTGAGAGTAAAATGTAACATTTCATTAAACCTGGATCAATTCCTTTTTCTTTTTTTTTCATTCCCTAAGCCTGAGCTTCTCCCAGCAGTAGCTCTGACCGAGTCCCTCTGCTCTGCCTGAAGCATCCCAGCGTGGGAAGCTGCAGGAGTAAAAGGTGTTAGGGACACCCAGGCCAGCAAAATTCAGTGAGAAAGATAAAAAAAAAAAAAAAAAAAAAAAAAAAAAAAAAAAAGAGGGGGAATGGGCTGAGGGAGGGAAATAGGAGCTGGTAAGGGAAACCCAATGTTCTGAGCACACGAGGGCAGGCACTGGACCTTCTGCTTCTCGGGCGGTTGAATCCCAGAGCGGAGTGGTTTCCTCTCCACCTCACCGGGGAGCAGCTTTTATGTTCCACTGAAAAGGTATCCTGCTCAGACAGGCGGAGGCATAATGGGAGAGATCCATTAACCGGGAGGAAACGAGGGCATGTTAAACATGAAATATTCATGGGGGCTCTCGCCAGCTTGTTAATGCATTTGTGTTTGCAAAATACCTCTGGCTGGGGAAGCGGGGAGGGAGAGAGGGATGCGGCAGGTCGGGGCACCCTGGGCACGGCGCGGGTTGGAGGAGGGTGTGGAGAGCAGGCTGGAGCGGGGACAAAGGCAATTGTGCCTGGTGGGAGAGCAGTTTGGTCAGGAAAGACCTGCTCGATACTGCAGAGGGAAATAAGGGCAGCTGCCTCTCGATTCAGCCCAGCCCTGTCACAGGAGACCCCGGTGCTGGGGCTTGGGGGGTCAGGAGTTGCTTTCCCTTCCCTGTGCACCCTTGAAATCCTGTTCCTCACAAAGCCTAGCCAGCATTTGTGCAGGGACCTCACTGTTCCCACAAAACTCCCTTCCACACGTTTACTGGGACATTATGAGATAGTATCAATAATTAAAAATAAGCTGCAGCTGTCGAAAGGGGCAATCCCAGTGGATGAGGTGATGGATGACCCTGGCTGTGGGACGGGACTCTCTGAGCCACAGATTTCATTAACTCACCCCGGGTCCCCCAGTCATTTACTGTAGATTAGGGAAGCTCAATTGTATTATTCCTGTTGTTACTGTTATTGTTCTGTAACAAAGTCTCCTGGGTGAGTGTCGCTCGCCAGAGCTGCCCTCCCTCTCCAGGGAACAGATTGCAGGAGAGTGACCTCTGGAACAGGGACAAGTCCCAGCCCTGGGGTGTCTCCAAGCACTGCAGAAAATCCTGGGTTGGGAATTTGTCTCTTCCCAGCTTGGGCAGATTGTCCAGGTCTCAGACCACAGCTGTCCATCCTTTCCTTGTCCCTTGTATTGCCATCCATCCATCCATCCATCCATCCATCCATCCATCCATCCATCCATCCATCCATCCATCCATCCATTCATCCCATCTTTCCAGGATGTTCTTGCTAGCATCAGCCCTTGGCAGAGCTCCCCAGAGGGTTCTGTCCCTGTCATGTGAGGCTGTCTACCCCTCCTGTCACCACTTTTGATGACAGTACTTGGAGGCCAGGACAATCCTGTGTCTCCTGTGGCTCCACTGTGGGAAGAGGAGATGGGAAGAGGGGAGAAGGCAGGAGGGACCCAAAAGGGTCTTCAATAGAGCAAAGTAATGGGATGGAGCAACAGCAGATCAGAAGGGCAGAAGAGAAAAATTGATAAAGAAACTCTTGGGGCCATGACCATTTATTTTTGATAAATAAAAAACAATTTTTTATTTATCAAAAAAATTGATAAATAACAATTAATGATTGTTATTTTCCCCCTCCAAATAAATGAAAGCAGGCTTGGGACACACAAGTGGGATTGGGGCAGAGAGGATTAAAGTGGCTTTGCCACTGATGTCACTGAAAGCAGCTGGTGGTTCTCAGCCCAGCAGAAAAAGGGAAGTGATATCCCACAGACCTGGGCTGAGAAGAGTGGAAAAATCAGCTTGAGACAGAACTGTAAAAATGCTGGCTGTGCTACTGCAAAAGTCTCTCTCTCAGAGGAGGAGGTTGGGGAGGGCAAGGGTCCCACTGGGGAGCTGGAAGCCTGGAAGTCCTCTGGCCACTGGCAGGGTCCCACAGACCAGGTGACAAACTCTTCACAGGGTGAGCTTCTCACACCTCGAGACCTGGGAAATGGGACCAAAGTGTAAAGGGGAAAATGTTGACACAGATCAGGTTTATGCAGTGCAAATACATCCTTGCACTGGTATTTGGGAAATGCAATCCCAGCCGTGTCCAAAGAGGGATTAGCAGCAGTTTCAAAGGCAGCTTGGGCTGAATATTTGATCAGAAATTGTCTTTTTCTGCAGTGCCTGCCTGACTTTTCTCCCCAGGACAATCCTGTGTCCCCTGTGGCTCCACTGTGGGAAGAGGAGCTGGGGAGAGGGGAGAAGGGAGGAGGGACCCAAAGGGGTCTTCAGTAGAGCAAAGTAATGGGATGGAGCAACAGCAGGTGAGAAGGGCAGAAGAGAGAAATTGATAAAGAAACAGTATTAATGATTGTTATTTTTCTCTCCCTGAGAGTGGGAGTCCACCTGAGCCCAAGGCCATGTACAAACAGCTTTTCCCAAGCTCATGCTGAGGTTCATTCTGCCAAACTCCAACTGGAATAAAAGCCAGAGGGATAGAAATAGCCTGCAGTGTCCTGAGGGGCTGAGAGCAGCCCCTGTCCCAGCAGGGGACACCACACTTCCAGCCATGTTGTAGCTCCAGCCAGCCACAGGGCTCATCAAGACCCCAAATCCATCTCCAAGGGCTTCCAGCCAAGCTGAGGGCTCCTTGGGAAGCCCATCCTCAAATGCTGCTCACAAGCCTGGCCGCTTCTTCAGACACAGCCACATGCTTGGCCCAACAAAAAGTTCTGGGCTATTAATTTATCTCCCCATTGCAAACTTCCCAGAGATTTGTTTTGTGAAGGGGAAGTGAGCTGATCATTCCAAACTGATGTTTGGGATCACCAGCCGAGCTCCTTCCCACAGACAGTAACTCTAGCCAGCTCCTGCTCACCCCATGGTCTCAGCTCCCACCAGTCCTTAGAGCTTTGACATCCCCAGGATGGTTTATCCCTGCACCATCCTGTGCAAACAAAAGCTCGATGGAACATTTATCTAAAACTTCTCTCCCTTTTTGGTTCCAAAGTTCAGGGCAATGAACTCAGTAGCTGCTTGGAGCAGACCCCAGCTAAAGACATTAACAGTGACTGGGGACTGGGCAGGGAGCTGCAGGCAGAGCAGGGGGAATGGATGGCTCCACCCACAGACTATGAGGATCAGGACTGGGAGAGCAGCAGAGATGGGCAGGATGTGGTGACCCTGCAGCAGGACAAGCCTCTGGGCCATCCCTGAGCCTGAGTCTCTGCTGGCCCTCCTGGACTGAAGCCCTCCTATCAATCCAGTGTCCCCATCCAGCCCTAGGCATGTCCCAATCCCCCCCGGAAGAGGCACCACCTTGGGGTGGTGTGCTTTGTGTGCCTGGACACCCTTGCTTGGACCTTAAATGGGGCTCACTGGGAAAAGCAGCTCCAGATGTACCTTCAGAGCTCACACCAATTCCACCCAGGCCCAGTTATTTACCGCAGGGCTTATACTTTCTTCCTTTTTTTCTTTTTTTTTTCCTTTTTTTCTTTTCTTCCACTAGCATTAAGAGCCTAAAAATAACCTAAAAATAGCCGTGCTTCCCAGTGCAGCCGGCAACACAAAACCAGGTTACCAGTGCTGCACAACAGCAGCCAGCTTGTTTGCTCTGAAATGAAATTTGTTAAGGCATTAGTCTCCTGTTCCCTCTCTGCTCCCTCCCTCCCTCATCACAGCCAGCCCAAGTTTCCCTGCAGCCACTGCCAGAGCTGGCTCTGGGCACAGGGGGGATGTCATGGGGTCAGAGAGAGGGGCAGTCACTGCCAGGGGCTCAGCATGTCCAGCCACGGGCACCTTGGGAGTGGGTGCCCCATCCAGACCCATCAGAGCTCACCCCTCAGCTCTGGGAACAGCCTGGGGGCAAGGGGATGGATGGTTGGAAACTGATGATTCTCCCTCAGGCTGTGGCAGGGAAGGGGTGAACAGCAGTGCCCACCCAGGATAACTTGAGCTGGGGGCTTCTGCCAGTCCCACCTCAGGACAGGACGAGAAAACAGCTCCAAGGGGAATGACCCTCAGGCTGGGCAGAAGCAGAAGGCAGCTGGACCCTCCAGGGGCTGGCAGAGGCTGTGGACAAGGCTGGCTGTGTGCTCTGACCGCAGGTCGTTACAGACCAGTGGGATCCTTCATGAATTATGAGCCGATATCGATCGTCTTTGCCAGTAAACACAGAGTGACCTTTATTAAAAATACACGAAAAACTCACTTAGGGAAACTCGCTGACTTCTTGCTGCTGACAGATTTACACAGAAAGCAGATTTGTCCCACAACAGGAAATGTGGTGAATGAGGCAGGAGAGGGGAGCAAGGCTCCAGCACAGCAGGCATCATATCCCTGCCAGCTCCTGCACACCAGGACCAGCTGCCTGCTCATCTGGCAGAGCTGCCCACCTGGGCACCCGCTATCCCCCCATCAGACCCCAGGGCAAGGGTGCAGGTCTGTGCCCTGGGGAAAGCTGCAGGGTGAAAAATGCCAGTCCCTGATGGATGCAGTTATTTGGGACAGGAGAGGGACAGCATAAATCTGGGAATTTGCTGGGAGCTGCCCACCATTGGTCAGGTCTTTTGGGGTTAGGACGATTAATTTTGTGCAGTACAATAGCACAGTCATTCCTCCTGGACAAGGTTAAGCAACCCAATGCTGCAGAACAGCCTTTGTGTCGGTCCGAAATAAAGCCCTTGTGCTCCTTCAGGAATGCTGCTGCTCCTGATGTCATGTCCATAGATTAGAGAAAGGAACAGCTGTGGCTCAGAACAGGATGGAGATGAAGAGGTCCTCACTCCTCACCCACCACTTGAGTTGTGAGTGACCCCTTGGATTCACCTGTGGGCAAATCACACAGGATCCACAAGGATCACTGAGTCCAACTCCTGGCCCTGCACATGACAGCCCCAAAATCCTTCCACATTCCTGAGAACACTGTCCAAATGCTCTGTGAACTCTTGGGGCCATGACCACTTCCCTGGGGTGCCTGTTTCCACATCCAGCCCCTCCCTGTGCTGCTGAGGGTCAGAACTGCATGGTCTCCAACCAGTAGATCCCGCCAGCCAGGGAGCCCACAAGAGCCACTCAAAGTGCATTTGAGATCTAATTAATTTATAAATAGGAACACATAGCACCATCGACTCAAAGATCTCAGAGGTCTTTTCCAACCTAAATGATTCTGTTGCCCTGTGATCCTAATCCAGGGCATCTTCAGGATGATGCCTCAGGAGGTCTCAGCATCCCAGCTCAGGAGTGGGAACCAGTCTCACAAACTTTCCCACAAACTTGCAGGTTTCCCTCTTTTTTTTTTTTTTTTGTAATTCTGTTTTCTAGACATCAGCAAGAATCTGGCTTTTAAGGCTTGTGGGTGTTTTTCAGACAAAGAAATAGAAACAAACTGGTAAATGCACAGAACGATAAATTAATCAATCAATGGCTCGATTTGCACTTGTTTTTTACCCAGTGCTGAGGAGAGCTGAGTGTAATAAATATGTACAGAAATGGAAATGATGGATCAGTTCCCAAACCAGCTCAGGTGTTTGGTTTGGGAAGCTGTGAATACCTGGGGCCATGTTTGCTCCTCACCTCCGTGACCTGCGCTGTGCTGGGATCCAAGCCAGAGGGACAGGATTTGCATTTTGAGCAAATTTCCCAACTTTACAAGTTGATTGTGCTCAGCTTCCTGCAGACGCCTCTCGGCAGAAGGGCTTTCTGGCAGACAAAAACCCCCTTCTCTCTAGAATCCTCGAAATATTCCATTTTGGAGCAGCCAGAGCAGATGATGGAGGAGAACAGACTCTCCAATCAGTGCTGGAGCAGGAGGGTTGGGAGCGAGCGGATGCGGCATGGAATGGGATGTGCAGTGGGATGAGATAAACTCCCCAGCTTGTTTGGGCCCATTATGGCACATTATTCATCAAAACACTCAGCTGAAATCAGCCAGCTCCGGGTTTTTTAAATTCGTTCTGTTTCACAAAAACCTCAGGCTTCAGAGGAAAAAAGTGCCCAAAATATCTCTTTAACAGACTGCAGCCAAGTGATCCTAGAGAGGAGCCCATCATCTCTAGTTATGGCCTTGCTTACATCCCTGTGGAAATTTGGGAATGGTTTCTCTGAGCCGAGAGGGGAGGTGAGGAGCTGGATGAGTCTCTGCCTTGTTAAAAACATTTGGGATATTTTCCTGCATTGAAAGGGGCTGCCAGGATTAAATCCTTATCCCAGGAGGCGTGTTATTGGAGCATGCCTGGGTGAACTCCTTGCACAGATGAAGGTGATCCCTATGTCCCATGGGAGGGGGGCCCTCACTCTGCCCTGATGCTGCTGGTGAGAGATAAATGAACCCAAGAGAGAAAACCTGGGGGTTCACGAGCAGATCTGGGGTCTGTGAGCAGATCTGAGTTATGTGAGCTAATCTGGAGTTTGTGAGCAAATCTGGGGGGCCATGAGAAGCTCTGGGGTCTGTGAGCAGATCTGGGGTCTGTGAGCACACATGGGGTGCCCCTAAGCACACCTGAGGTGCCTCCAAGCACATCAAGGGTGTCTCTAGGCACATCTGGGTGGCTGGACTCACTGTCTCCCTGCCTGGTGAGCAGGTATACTTTCCCAGGGAGAGAAGGCAGGGAGCGGGCTGGGGTCCTGCACCAGCCACCCTCCCTCACCCTCCAAGCCTGTCACTGTCCCATCAGGGGCAGAGGGAGAGTGCCAGGTGGGATGGAGCCTCTGATTTCCACGTGCTGGTGGTTTTGGGTAGGTTAGACCTTGCTGGAGTTCCTTAGCAACACGAATGCTGACGCTTTCCCTGCCCAGGAACTGCAGATGCAAACGAAGCCCTTCCATCAGCCCCTCCATGGCATCCACACCAGGACCCTCAGGAATGGTGTGGGACCCCCACCACGCCTCAGCAGTGACTCAGAGGGTCCCACTGCAATCCCCCCAATCTGTATCTCCTCCTGCCATGTTAAAGGGCAGTCTGCCATGGCTGCAGGGTTTCATCCTGTTACCCACCTCCTTCCATCCCTGAGGGCAGATGAACTCCTTTGGGGACCCCATCAAAGCCCCCTGGACATCCAGAACCCACCCTGAGCTCCTCGAGGCTCAACCCCAAATACAGGTTTGTGAACCCAGAACAAATCCTCCGGTTTTTGTTCAGACTTTCCAGCCCTAGAACCGAGCATGTGGCAGCATTTGCCAGCTGGTGACATCATTGAGCCCCTGTGTGCACCTCTCTTGTCTCTGCTTGGCTACCAGGGCTGATTTCCACCGATCCAGAATCTCCAGGCTTTGCAGCACTTCCAGGAGAAATCCAGTTTTGTCCTTGCACTCTCTCAGTCCAGAGAGGCTCCAGTGCCACCACCACATAGACAAGGGATCCCAGGTTTGGATGGTTTTGCTCATTTCAGTCATGACCTTCAGGATGAACCTGGGCTTCCACAGGGGACGTTGGCTGGGACTGCATCAGAACCGTGAGGGCTCCAAGGAGCCTCTCCAGACCCTGACAGTGCCTGACCCACCTTCCTAAAAACATGTGTCCGTGTTGTGTGGGCAAGGCTGTGGTGGGAACGTGGCCAGCTGGCCTCTCCTGTGTCCCCCTCACTGCTCCCCTCACAGGGCAGGCAGCTCCCGGGGGCTGCTGGACGTGCCGAACCCGCTGGAGCAGAGGCTGCAAGATGGAGCCGGTGATCTGGTTTCAATAAAATCAGCAGATTGTTTCATGGCTGGATGGGAAAGTTGTGAGGCTCCAGGATTTGCTCCTCTGGCAGCTGGATCCTGTTTGTCCATCGCTGCAGCTCCCACCCCATGCCTCTGGAACAGGCTTCCCGGAGAGGGGGTCAATCTCCCAGGCCTGCCAGGGTGTCAGAGGCATTTGGACAGTGCCCTTAATGTGCTTCAGGTTACTGAGAGAATCAGGTGGTTGGAACAGATTGATTTTGTCAGTCTCCCCCAGCTGAAAATGTAATATCCTACCTTATTCTTATTCTTATTCTTATTCTTATTCTTATTCTTATTCTTATTCTTATTCTTATTCTTATTCTTATTCTTGTTCTTATTCTTATTCTTATTCTTGTTCTTATAGTCTTATTCATATTCTAGTCTTAGTCTTAGTCTTAGTCTTAGCCTTAGTCTTAGTCTTAGTCGTAGTCTATTCTTATTTTTATCCCTATTCTTATTCTATTCTAATTCTTACTGTATTGTATTTTATTCTACTCTATCTTACTTCATTTTATTCCATCCCATTCCATCTCATCCCACTCTGGTGCTCTGCTGCTCAGAGTCAGTCCAGGTGGAGGCAACGCTTCGAAATATTGCAGTGTTTTCTAGGTTTTCTCTATACCTTTAAATTCCAAAAGCCCTGTGACTTCTAAGGGAAAAGCCAAGCCTTTAAAGCTGTAAACAGCTGGTTTCCCTCTCCCTATATAAGAGCAATCTTTAAAAAACCACTAAAACTTTAACAACCTCATTGTTTTTTGAAGTATTTTTGTGAAGTTAGGCCATTCCTGGGCTCAGTCTGTTATCCAGGTGAACTGGATAACAGCAAGACATATCCAGGACAGCACCCCCAAGAGCCAGCCTGGCCTTCCTCCCTTGCCTGGCTCTGTCGCAGTCCCCAGACTGGCCCAACAGGAATTTCTCCTCCATACTGAAATGAACTTGAGGCAGTAAAGGAGTAAATGTGTAAAGAGAGGGGTGAGCGCTCTGTCAGCTTGGTGCAGTGGAACTCCTTCACTTACAGCCCCTTTATCTTCTGATTCTGGCAGTGGCAGAGGCACTGACTCACTCCCAGAACCTCCATCCTGCAGCGCCGCGAATCCCAAACCCGCGGCTGCACTCTGAGCGTTCCGCTCCTGCCAGGACAGAAAAAGCGCAGAGCAGGACAGAGCAGCTGCGTTTCGCGCCCCATCAGCTAAATTTCGATGAAATCATTTTGATGAATTGTTTAGGAAGGGAAAAGCCCCATTAACTGTACATTTGCTGTTAATTAATAGGCTGCTTTTTCCTCCTCTGGCACAGCACTTCCGAGCTGCCTCACGCTCCGCTCTGAGCGCAGCATCCTGGGGGGGCACGGCGAGGTGGGGAGGGGGATCTGGGCAGGGTGGGACTTGCAGCAGCCTGACCCCGGAGAGAACGGCTGTTCCCAGCTCCATGCCCTGCTCCAAACGTGAAACATGAGGATGGGAAAAACTAACAGCCCCATTCTTCTCCCAAACCTCTGCAGGGCTGCCCCACCCCCATCCGTGGCACTGTGCAATGCCAGTGTTCCACAGCTTCTCAGCTTTATTATTTTTAATAAATTCTCTTTTTGTGTATTTTTTTTCGGTATGTATCTTGTAAACATCTCTGGAATGTTACTCGAGGGGAACACTGGCTGATATGCCCCAGGAACCAGACGCTGGGGCTGCTGGGGGTGGGAGCAGGGCAGTGCCCTGTGTCTCAGGGCACTGGGTGCCCAGGGCTTGCACCAGGCACACGCACAGCAGGGAGCTGGGATGAGTGAAGAGTCTTGGCAAATCATTTTCCTTCACAACGATTCTGTCAAAACACCCACAGGATGCCAAAACACACAGGAGACGAGGGAGCAGTCACACCTGTCCATCTCCCACACAGCCTCTGGCAGCATGGCTAAGGAGACATCCACAGTGCCCTCAGTCCTGGCCTGGGTAGCACAAGCAGAGCCCCAGCAAAGAGTTCTGGCTGGGAGAGCTGGGGCTGTTCACCTGGAGAAGAGGAGGCTCCAGGGAGACCTCAGAGCCTCTTCCAGTGCCTAAAGGGGCTCCAGGAGAGCTGGAAAGGGATTTTGGACAAGGGATGGAGGGACAGGACATGGAATTCCTTCCACCCCAAGACATAAAGAGAAGGGTCAGGCAGGAATTCTTCCCTGTGTGGTGAGGCCTTGGCACAGGGCTCCCAGAGAAGCTGTGGAAGTTTCCTGGAAGTGTTCAAGGCTGTGCCACTTGCTTCACTACACAGGCCAGAGAGAAGAGTCCTGCAACTTCTGGTCCAAATTAAAGATGGTTTGTTTTGAGATGCAAATAGTTTGTAATCAGAGGGGGAAAGGTGGAAATAGCCACAACTTAAATTGTACAGTCTAAAATGAATCAGGCATCTGTGGGGGGTTTTTTTAATATGTATTTCTTTTAATAGGGTGAGTAACTTTTGTGTGGGCTGAATTAGCTCTAAATGAAAGCAAACAAGGCATAATTAGAAACTAGTTCACTTTTTTGCCTGTTTCTTCCCCTCTGGAAGGGCAGCAAGGTGTGCATTCAAGGTGTGTATCTGGAAGGGATAGACAAGCCCAGCAGTGGGGTCCAGCTGGGGGGGTGAGGAGGGGGCAGCAGGAGCTGCTAGCACAGCTTGCACGGGAGCTGGGCACACACTGGGGACCATCCAGTGGCTTTAAGGCTTGTGGAGGTGCAGGATAAGCCCCCCTCCCAGCTGCCAGCCCCACCAGTGGCCATGGCACTGGGGGTCCCTTGTCCCCACAGCCAGACATCCCTGCTGTGGGAACCTGCCTCTGCCAAGCAGCAGGAGAAGGGCTGCTTTGCAAAGGCAGCTCCACGTGTAAATCTGGGAAGCTCCCACTTGGGAAGTACATGAGTTTCTCATTTAACGTGGTACCACACTGCATTCTTTCTTTATAAAGAGCCCTCATTTAACTTTAGGCGTGTTTGTACATCTAATTAAAAATGGGTCATGTTTAATTGATTTCATATATCACTGCTGCCGCCGCCAGCACAGTCCAGTGATGGTGGCAGTGCTGCATCCCTGGCACAGGCACATGGCTGGGACCCAGGTGTCCCTTCTGCTCTGCCCTCATTCTATTGGCATTGCCACAAGTGTCACCCCAGTGTCACCATCCCCAGGGAGCTCCTCCTGGCCAGAGGAGCACCAGGCTGAGCAGGACAGGGAGAGCCTCTCCAGCTGTTCCTTGGCTTCCCTCCAGCTCCACGGTGCCCACACACAACCACTGTGGGCTGGTGGTTTCCAAATCCTCGGGCTGGGGAGGAGGATGCTGTTTTCAGGGCAAGGCAGGAGCTGGAAAGCTCTCTCCATGTCCCTGCCACCCCTGCACGGGCACTGGGGCTGGGGCTGAGCTGGGGTCATGGCACTGGCTGTGCTTCCCATCACCCTGTGCTCGATGTCCCCAGTGTCACTGCTGTGGCACCACCACAGTGAGGGACACAGCAGCTCCTCTCTGGAACACAGGGACAACAGGACAGCAGAGAGGGGGACAGCACTGGGGGACAGGGAGCATCACTGGGGAACCTGAGCCTCGCAGGACATGTACCAGTGTGATTGTGCCTGTCCTGCCAGCCCTGGAGCTGCAGCAGTGATGGGCACTGCTTGTCCTGCTCCTGTCACAGTTCTCCCAGGGAACTGAATCCAGCTGTCAGCAAAGAGGGGATGATGAGTCAGCTCCCACCAAAGGCTACACTATTACCTAGCAGCTTAATAATGAAAACTGTCATCATTCCTGCAATAAGGAAAGATAAATAAGTTATTAAAAGAAGAGCCTGCCACCCTGCCTGGGCAGGGCACTGAGCCAGAGAGATATTAATTGCTGGCCACAGCCTGTCTGTTTGGGGAATGGAGAGGGATACCCTGAGTGCTCCAAGGAAGAGCTCTTTCTCCTCCACCTGGTTTGGAGAGAGCTCGTGTGCCTGGCACAATGAGAGCCACCACTCCTGCTCCAGCCCCCACTCCTGCTCCAGCCACTGTTCCTGCTCCAGCCACCACTCCTGCTCCCATTCCTACTCCTCCTCAAAGCTGCAAAGACAAATACAGCCCCAGGAAGGGAGATGGGTCTGGGGTGGAGGACTGAGGGTGAGAAGGGGCCAGAGTAGGCTCTGAAGATGTCATCACCCCAAGGAGTGCATTAATTAGAGCTTTGCTGAGCACTGTCAGTGGGACGTTCTGCTGCAAGAGCACCAAGGGATCAACCATCCCTGTGGCAGTACCTGCAGCTGATGTTGTGCAGAGAAGGGGTTGGTGCAGTTTCCACACTGGACTCTGCTCAGCTTCACAACCAAAACCACTTTCCCCTCCCTACCAAACTCCCCTGGTTGGGGCTTCACTTTATCACTTGTCAATATGTGACACAGCAAAAGGCAGCTCTGATGTGGTGAGAGAAAGGTGTGAAATGATAAAGGAAGGAGGAAAGAAGTGACCTTCCTTGCCCAGCTGTATTTTACAGGGAGAACATCCACGAGCTGTTCCATCTCTGGCCAGGAATAGTGAGACTGCTCTGCAGAATTGAACAGAATAAATGACCTTCATAACACTTTCTCTCTGAAATCCTCCAACTTTCCGCTAATAAACAATGTGGTTGTCAGGGCAATCCAGTCACTTTATCTAAAAATTGCTTCTTCCTTCCTCCCTGAACAGTCAGAGAATCTTCCCTGAACCCTGTAGGAATACATTCTCTTAGTTGCTGTCTTTTGGGGGTGAGTCATCCTCAGGCCTTCACCCCCTTCCACATTCCCAGCTGTGCCCCACGTGTGCGTTCCTGGGGGCTTAAAAAAAGCCAGATCATTTATTGTGGCACCCTCCTCAATCTCTGGGCTACCTCAGTGCCATTTTTAGCCTCAGCACAGCCCCTGGAACCATGTTGTTTTTTTTTTTAATCGCCGTGTTTACACGCATCTTCTGGAGCTGCTGAAAGTGTCCTGACAAGCCTATGGAATCAAAGGCTTGCAGCCGCCCCGGGGGCAGGGAGCAAAGAGAAAGAATCACCTGGGGATGGCCCAGGAAGGGCTGCAGGAACACGCCTGGCACGGGCACGGGCGGGCTCCGGGCCCGGCCC
>JANPWX010019523.1:0-10270 GCA_024734555.1 Trochalopteron elliotii | reverse complement strand
TGGGCACTCCAAAGCTCCCTGGGCAGCCCCTGCCAAGGCCTGAGCACCCTTTCCATGGGGAAATTCCTGTTGCTGTCCAAGCTGAGCCTCCCCTGGCCCAGCCTGAGCCCCTTCCCTCTCCTCCTGTCCCTGTTCCCTGGGAGCACAGCCCGACCCCCCCGGCTGTCCCCTCCTGGCAGGGACTTGTGCAGAGCCACAAGGTCCCCCCTGAGCCTCCTTTTCTCCAGCCTCAGCCCCTTTCCAGCTCCCTCAGCCCCTCCTGGGGCTTCAGCCCCTTCCCCAGCTCCCTTCCCTGCCCTGGACATGCTCCAGCCCCTCCAGGTCTCCCTGGAAGTGAGAAGCCCAGAGCTGGACATATGGAGAACATTCACTCCACCCAGCAAGAGGGAGGACTAACCAAATAGTTTGGTTTGTTCTAACCAAAAGCTTAAATTTCCAGTTTTGGCCCCTATCTGGGTACCTTTTCTAACCAATTAAAGGAGGCAGACACCCCCAGATGATGGTTCCCTGTGCCATCTTTGGGAGAGAGCAAAACAGGTTATTTTTCATCCCAATTTCCTGTAGTGAGAGACAGGGTGGACCAGGAGAGGTTTAACTCAGAGGTGGCTGAAATCCAACAGGTGAGAAGTAAAAAAAGCCATCAGCCTGTACATTACAATGTATACTTTGAGTTCTATCTGAAATTATTTGTTTCACTGCAGTTTAGGGTACACTCACCTCTGCTTTTCCAAACCTTTTTCTGTAATAATCCTCACTCCTGGAGCGACCTTTGCAGAGCTGTGTGGGATTGCAGGGCTGCAGATTGTACCCTGCTAGAACTTTTCTAGCCTGAGTTGCACTCCAAACACCCACAGGCTTGCATTAGGAATTTCAAGCTCACAGGGCTCAACGTTACTTCTCAAAATGGGATAACAGAAGTGGTATCACCCTCACGATTTTATAGATTGAGCTGCTTTTAGCTTAAATCTGGATCCAGGTTCTCTCTCCTCAGCAGCCCTTTTCAGTAAGGTTGTTGTAACTGGAAGTGGAAAGGCTGAAAAAGCAAGTAATTAATGTGCTAACTGTGGGAGGGAACAACCAAAAGGAAAACAAAAGGAGCTGTGGATTTCTGTGAAACCATGAAAGGGGAAAAAAAAAAACCCAACACTTTTTTACTGTACCTTAGGCTGGTTTGTCACTCCTTGTTTCAATAACAGGGAAGGAAAAAAAGAGACAGGAATGTGCAAGGTTCTGCCTTCAGATTCCTGCTGAGCAATAATGGAAGTATAACTAATTAAGGGCCTGATCAAGGTCCTGTTGAAGCCAAGAGAAAGCTTCCCACTGGTTTCAAATGGCTTTGGATCAGCTCTGAGTGTAAATATGACAGCATTGAAAACATGGTCTGCTCTCAGTCAGGGCTGGCTGAAGGTTCCTGCCACGCCAGAGCTGGCCCAGAGCTGCTCTGGAGCAAAGTCAGAGGTTGTTACTTCAAATTAGAGAGATATATGAAAGCTGTTCTTGATCTGAGAAGGATAAATGAATAAAAATGGTAGAGAGAGGGCTTGGGGAAAGCTGGGCTGAGCCATTCATGTGCTGCTCCTGACACTGGTGTGGGAGAAGGAGAAGAAATGAGAATTTCCCTCTTTTCAGCACACCTGGAGCACAGCATCCAGTTCTGGGCTCCTAAAAATACATAAATACGCCGGAAAGAGTCCAGGGAAGGGCTGCAAAAGGGACTGGAACTTCTCTTCCCTGGGTGTGTTCAGCCTGGAGAAGGGAAACTCCGGGAGGGTTTATCAATGTCCATAAACACCTGAAAAGAGGATGCAAACCCCCAGGTGCTTTTCACAGCCTGAAACACGGGAGGCTGTGTCTGGATAGCAGGAAACATTTGTTTTTACTCTGAGGGAGACTGGGGACAGCCACAGGTTGCCCGTGGAGTTTGGGGAAGTGCATTTTAGATTTATTATTTATTTTAGAACTTCTTTATCTCAGAATCCCGGCTGTTTCGGTGATAAACTGTTTGCAGAGAACAGAAAAAAATCCCTAATTGCATTAAATATTAGTCCTTAAGTTGCACAAGTGCTTTCTTTTCTATCCTTTAGCCATTTGTAGGACATTAGCTTAGCTCTGAGGGAATAAATATTCTCCTCAGCCTCCCAAGTGTGGGCTGACCTCCACCACAGTCTGTGCCTGTTCCTGAGGTCACTCCAAAAAGGCTGTGACAGAGCTGGCTGCAAAAGTTGAGACATTGGTATCACAGGAAAAGAAAAAAGCCTAATTTGAAAGGTTATTTGAAATGGGAGCATGAAAAATGAAACCTTTGATTTCCAGGGCTCTACTCCTGGTTTTTCACATCTTTTTAAAGCCTGCTTTTGGAGCCACCACACCTTTTTCCCTACCACAAAACATAAATAAATCAAAGCCTACCCTTGCAACATCTGTTTTCTCCCTTGTATTCTGAGTCAGCAGGTTAGAGAAGAAACGAGGTAATATGTTAACACACAGTCAAAAGGAAGGAAAAAAAAAAAAAAAAGGGCTCACTCATCCATAAGCAAAAATCACAGAGCACAGTTCACTCTGGTCTTAATTCTGCAAGCAGCAAGGAAACTTGACACGTGAGAAACCACCCAGGCTGGAAAATGTGTCTTCTTCCCATTGCTGTAGCAATTCTAAGCTGCAAAAATGCATGTTCTTTTCCCACAAAAAGGGGATTAGTAGGCAGGAGACAAGGATTTGTCAGAATTATTTATCAAGTTGCTGCACGAGTTAGTTTAAAGTCGTGGACTCTGCCAACTTTTAATACCCTCTTCAGTCTGACTAGGAGGAGGAAGTTAAATTAGGGGAGAGTGGTGCAATGGCAAATAATTTAAACCCCTGGAATGCTGGAGCTCCACATGCCAGGCAGATGTAATCCTCTTGTTTCAATCAAAATAAAAGAATGCCCTCAGCTCCAGCCTGAAACCAACAACACAAGAGCACAAGCTGGGAAAAAAGTCAGTGCCAATGAATAGCAATAAAAGAAATAGCAATAAAAGCAAATAAATAGCAATAAAAAGAAATAACAATAAAAGAAAAACCAGAACCAGGAGTCAATCTGCATTTTAATTTACTACTATTATTATTATTGTTGTTGTTGTTATTATTATTATTATTATTATTATTACTATTACTATTACTATTACTATTATTATTATCTTATTCTTTAATCTACAAATTAGGGTTACATCTGAATCCCAAACCTGCCTTATAAACCAGCTCTGTGTGCAGACGACTGAGCTGACCATGACAGGAAAATAAACGTGACCAAAAATACCTGTTGTGTTCAATGTAGAGGAAATCACTGATTTTAGATTATCTTTGATTTTGTGGGTATTTCCTCCTGCCTTAAATTCATTCAGATTCACTTCTTAGGTATTATTTTAATATCTCTTGTTTTCAGTCAGTGATTTATTGATAGGTGATTCTGATAATTAGTCCCTTTTTTTTCCTTGAAAAAGAAATAAACAAGCCAAAAATGCAAAATCTAGAAAAGTTCGAGTGAAAATTTCAAAAAAGAGAAAATCAGCAAAAGTCTCTAGAACAAAAAGGAAGAGATTTTCCCCTTTGCAGACAAGAAGTAATTTGTATTATGAGGGGATGCATCATAATTTTGACCAAAGTAAAACATCTATTTCACTTTGCAAAGCAATTTACCCTCAGAGGCTTAAAAATCTGCACATAAAACACTCCTAAACATGATGTCACCATCCATGCCTAACTCCTTCCTTCAAAGACAAGAGGACTTTAAAAAAAGTTATAAAGCACCAAGAGTTCCTAAAATAAATAAAAAATGTGGGTTAATATGCAAAATCAGTCGCCCCAAAGAAAAGATAATAAAACTGCAAAAAGCTTCTCTTCAGACACACTTATAATTCTATTTTTTTTAAACAAAGTTAACTAAACTTTCCAGGTGTGTTCCAGCACTGTCTTGGGTCCTCTCTGCATCCAAAAAGATAAAAGAATTAGGATTTTCCATACCACTGTTTTCCCTTTTTCTGATTAGAAAATGGATACAAGTTTTTTTTGGGATAGAAGACAGGTCTCAGTGCAATTGTCTTTGGACTAGAGGTCAAAAATAACCCAACCCCCAAAAATAATTTGGAGAAGTCCTGTTTTCTCAGGTCCCTGATTGGTCCCTGTTTTATCCAAATTGAATGATTTGTCCATTATCTCAATCAGTTCATCTATTTTTAGACACAATTGGAAACCTTGGAGTTCTCATGGAAAAGCTCAGTGGATTGGTTTCAATTCCAGCCAGTTCAGTTATTTGGCTCAGAGCCTAAAGAGATGACTTTGGGGCAAAACTAAAATGGATATTTCAAAGGCCCGTTTTACTTCTGAAATCTTTGCTTAGTAGGAAGCATTGCTGGCATTTGCTACAATTAGATTTTAATTTATCCAGCTTGGGGGAAAAAAAAAAATCAATGTTTTAACCTAATGATTTTTTTTCCCAACAAGCAAGAGAAATGCAGGACACGGCGCTGGGTAATTGATAAGGAATGTTGAACACAGGAATTCAGGATGCAATTTTCCTGATCCAGACTGAAGTGTGATAACAAAGAACATTTTTTCAAGGCTGTATCATCATTTTATTGGCTGGTTTTTTGCACCTGTTGGGGATGTGACAATGTGTTGACAGAGCTCTCCTAGCAGGATGCCCTGGGACAGGCACATCCACTCTAATAAATTCCATAATGTGACACCTCATTTCACTTGGGACACACAAAGTTGCCACATTACCTTTTACTAGAACTCCAGAAGTAATTTCCACTAAAATGTGAAGCATTATCAGCCAAGTGCAGAGATCCCCAAGTAAATACAGCCCTCAGAATAAAATATGTAACACAGAGAGTGCAACAAAAGCCTGAAAACCTCTCAAAACATATTTCAAATTAATTTTTCAGCACTGCCAGTGCACACTTGGTGTTGCTCACAGCATAGATTAAAGGTCTTGCTCTGAAAAATTAGTGTTTTAGTACTAGCAGGAGTAGCAATACAACCTTTTCATGGTTCTTATACATCATCATTTAGAGAAATTTGATCTGATGTCTTTAGTGTTTAAAATAAAAGAGGCACATTTGTTTTTTGAGGTGCTTAGGTGCCAAAATAAGTAGGTGTGTCCCACAAGGTGCTTTCAGAGCTGGCTGGACATCGACTCCAATTTTATTTCAGAGTGCCAGCACCTGCCTGGGTGAATTTTCCACCAGTTTTCCATCTGTGCTGCAAGCAGATCAATGATTTTTATAATTTGCACAGTGCTCACCAGGCTGGCAGGGTGTGAAAAAACAGCCAAAAGAAACCACAAATAGAAGGTAAAAGGAGGTGCCTTTTCCAATCAAAGTGAAACCAAAGTAACATTCTTCTGAACAGCCTTGAAGGAGTTAAATAATTCACAAGGATTGGGATGAATGAATTCCCTGCAGGAAGCTCAGCAACGCTCCCAAAAAGAGACTGGAGATCTTGGTGGGTTATTAAAAAAAAAAAAAAAAAAAAAAAAAGTGGTAAAAGGTAATAGAGGCCACAAAATCTCCCCTGTCTCACCTCTCAATTTCCCCTCCTGATAGACTGTACACAAATTAACAGCTTTTTATGTCTTTCAAGGGTATTTATTTCTGGCAAGGACACAGACTTTTCTGTCAAGGTTTGCAGAACATTCTGTTCTGCACCACGTATGCACATGCTGCTGGATCCCGTTCCTATTATATATTCAAACAGCACACAGAAGATTGTCATCACACAATCTGTCTGGAGCTGTCCTGATGAGCAGAAAAAGCCCAAATTGATGGGGAAAAAAAAAAATAATTCACCCTTTATAACTCTGATCCAGAATCAACTGGATTGGTCTTTGCACACAACGTGGGATAAAACACCAAGGTGTGTTCCCTGCCTTTCCTCACCCATTCCTTCATCCATCTGCACCTGCTTTTCATGATTTCATGGAGTTTTCTCATTTTAGGACCATCTATCCATAATGGAAATTCAATTCAAACCCTCATGATGCCACCTCCAAACAATTCCAGTGGCATTCCAGCAGCTGCTGAAACAGGTGTGCAATTCCCGCCCTGACTTTGCACTAGTACTGACTAAATCCATAAATTATTACTGCCCAAATCTATAATTAAGGCTGGCAAGCAGCTGAACGGGCTTTTGTCAAGGGTTTTAGACCACCAGTAATTTGGTTTAGCCAAAAAATGCTCCAGTCATTGTACAGTCAGCAGCAGATCAGCACCAGGAAGGACCAAAGGAATTTAAAATACGAAATTTATACTAATTAAGAAGAAGGGAGAAAATAGCATTAAGTTCTGAAAGGGATTAATTAATTAATGCCCTTTTTACATCAAACTGGTCCTCTCATTCTACTCGTGAACAACTTTACATGGGGCTAGATTAAATGAAAAAATCAAACTCATTTTTCCATGAATGATGTAAATTCTGAAAAACATCTATTAAAGATTAAAAAAAACCCCAACAGCAACCCAAACCATTCTGATCAGGAGAGTTACACAGGGAATTATTCCTATCACACCTAGAGTAAGGAGGATGTAACTTTGCAGTATGAAAATGAGAAATACAAAAAAGCTGCACAGCCACAGGAAGGTGTGCAAGAAAAGCTCCCTGCAAAACATTTCCACAGAAATCTTTCCCTGCTTAAAAAGTTCAGCCCAGACCTAAAAATTTACAACTTGACCAAATACACCAAAGACAGCTCTTACTCTAGAGCTGAAACTGAGTCCTAAAGTAAATTTCTTGATTATCACAACTTACTGAGACCTTCAGAGAAGCTACTGAAATTCAATGAATCACAGAACTTTCACTATTTGAGCTCCTGAAACTGAATATTCTCCATCATTTGTGGACAATTTCTTTAGAGCAGCAGAAGTTCCACAAATTCCTGTGGAACTGTCCCATGTGAATCCTCCACTGCTTGATAGCAATGGTTCCTTCTCAGCTGCCAATTTTCAGTGAAATTCCAATGAATTAATGTGGTTGAAACCTTTAACCAGGCTGATAAATGGGGTTGAAACTGATCTCCAAACTGTAGAAATGCTGCTAGAATGGGGTAAAAAATGACACCAGAGTCAGTGACTCTCACCAGAATCACAACAGACTTGTTGCAGCAGAAAAACAGAATTAAAAAAGATAGTCCTGAGGTTATTTATAAATATATTGCATTTCAAAATGATTTGATTTTTTTAAAAAGCCACAAAACAATACAGAAGTTAGCAAATAAAATTATTACCATCCAAATGTCCGAACATGAGAGATTAGACCTTTCATCTTTTTCAGTCACATCAAATACAAATCTTTGTTGTAACGACACCATTAAACTGCAAAGAAGTCACCAGTTTCAATTTTCCTTCAGCACTGCCAGATAAGACCAATGATTCATCCATCTAAGTGCCAGTGTTTTGGCAGGGGAAAATAAAAGCCCTAAAAAAGAAAAAAAAAAGTGTTCCTTGGATGCACATGTCCGTGTAATCTACTTGAAACTGCACATTACCTCATTCTGGAGTGATTTTATTCAGGTCTCCTCCCTATTAAACTGTTTTCATACTCTTCCATCAAAAAAGTCGAAACATTTGGGACTTTCAAGGTCTAAAGTGAAACACCAGAAGGTGATTTTTCCCCTTTCCCTCCCACATCACACACTGACCCATCCAGCAGTGTCCAGTCTGCTGAGATGGGTCTGAGCAGGAGGGATCTCCTCACAGAGAGCATCTCCCAAAAATTCCTGGCCAGGTCCCAAACTCAGCACAGAGCTAGGGCTGAGCCAGGAAACGATTCTCTCCAGGCTGGCTGCCTGCTGCAGGACATCCCAAAATCATTAGGGTGGGAAGAGCCCCTCAGGACCATCCAGTGCCACCCCAGTGCCACCAGCACCACCCCAAACCTTGTCCCCAAGGGCCACCTCCAGACTGTCACCCTAAAGCTCACCTGAACTTCATCCCATCCCTTTGGCTTTGTAGGAACCTGACCTTTGGATGGGAGGGACCATCCTGGAGACTCCTGACAGCCCTCAGGCTGTTGAGTCTGGGAGCAGATGAATTGTGAGTTGTGGCCCCCTGAACATTTGCTGCATGTGCAGGTGCCTTTGGCTTGGATTCCATGGAATGGCCAAGGTGGGAAGAGCCCCTGAGGATCAGCCAGTGCCAGCCCAGTGCGACCAGCATCAGCCCAAAGCCTGTCCCCAAGGGCCACCTCCAGCCTCCTCCTGAACACTCCCCCAGACAGTGACTCCAAACCTCCCTGGGCAGCTCAGCCCAAGGCCTGACCACTCTGCCAGGGAAATTTCCTTGCCCAATCTCCACCCTGAGCGTCCCCTGGTGCAATTTGAGGCCATTTCCTCTCCTCCTTTCCCTGCCCCTCCTGGCAGGGACTTGTGCAGAGCCACAAGGTCCCCCCTGAGCCTCCTTTTCTCCAGGCTGAGCTGCTGAGCACAGAGAGCCAAATTCTGATGTTTCTTCCCACAGAGATCAGCCCCACTCATCCCTTGTGGCACAAAGTCCCCTTCCATGGGGCTCTGTCATGAGGAGTCCAAGATTCTGGCTCACTAAAATCAGCAGCAGCAGCAATAAGAAGGAGAAGTGAGGGAAAAGCTGCAAATTTCAAACCCAACGCATCCTGTAGATCAGAGACCTTCAGATTCAGGAAACACCAAAGAAATCAGATTTAGATCATAATGTACTATCCAAACACAGAGAAAATTGTATTTTCCTGTGCATCTACCAAGAAAGGGGCCAGAGGGGACACAGGGTGACATAGACCCCTGGGTGATGGCTTGTGGCTCTTCTGAATTCCTCTGACCTAGCTCAAGCAGCCACCAGGGCTTGCAGAATTGGAGATTTTATACCTATGACATCTGTAAAAAAGAATGTGCTGCATTGTGCCAGGCAGAATGAAAAAAAAAGGTCTTAAATCATAATAATCATGGATGTGCTGAAGAAGTCATTGAAGGATCTTAAAGCAAGGCAGATTTTATTCACTAAAAATGTGCTGTGGGGTATTTCTCTTTTCCATCAAGGAAAAGTTAATTACAAAGTTCTGGGGTTAAATAGTCCCTGTGCATTTTCTGGAGTGTGAAGTGATAAATCCAGTAGTTGTTGACTACTGTTAATTATTTATTTGAGCATGCCAAAGCAATTTTCGGGGCCAGTTTAGTAATATGTCAATAATTTCTGTCTTCTTGAATCTAAAATTCCCCTGAAATCAGAAAAGAAGATTTTGAAAAGGAGGTGACCTTGTGGAAAAGGTGACATAAAGACCAAATAAAAAAACCACCAACAAAAAAACCCTCAAAAACCAACCAAAGGTACCATTCCTAAGTAGAAAATTTAAAATTATCCAGAGGTGCTAGAGCTCTCATACTTGTCTGAAAATGAAAAATTCATCTTTCAGAGAGACCTGAGCAGCAGGAAACAAAAAGAAATTACCCTCTGACAACTTGCTTTGTAGACAAAGAATTGGTAGCTCCTAATGGGCAGGTGTCCCCATTAGAACAAAACATTAATTAATGGCCTGGCTGGCAGGCTCAGCTGGGGAAAACATGGCTAAATGAGCATGGAAACTGGAGGGCCTCCTGGGATGGTAATTGCATGTCCCCACATTTATTGTCATTTGGGATGTGATTTTCCAGTTGGATCCAAAGCACTGAAAGGCTCAGGCTGTTGGGACAACACACAGGGATAATGATTCAATTAAAGCACTCAGGGTCTGATTTCTAAAGAAATCAGCAGCGTTATTGGGATCAGGGAACTTTTGGTGGCTTGGAAAATTTGGACTCAATTTTAGTGTAAAAACCGCCAAGAAGGAATTATGTGAGAGCCACAAAGTGGTGGTGAGTGTGGGCACGATGAAGAGCAACACCAAATTTTAAATGAACAATTTGGATAAAAAACTAGAATAGAGGGAAATGTGAAAGGGGAAAAGTTTTGTTTTCTTTCATTTCACACAAAAGAAAAAAAAAAGAAAAAAAGCAGCAATAAATTTCTGGGAGTTAAAGCAGCAACTTTGTTCAGAAGTAGAAACATAAATACAAATTCAAAACTGAATGATAAGGTTTCTAGATAGTTTGAAGGCGAGTTGTATTTTTAATCAGGAAAGATTGTCAGCAAGAATGGAAGGATATGGAAAGGGAAGGTTAGATTAAACCAGATCCTCAGAAGGGTTGGATGGAGACTTTCAAGGCTGCTACACTGAAATGACATGGGCAGGGACACCTTCCACTGTCCCAGGCTGCTCCAAGCCCCAG
>JANPWX010019521.1:0-22030 GCA_024734555.1 Trochalopteron elliotii | reverse complement strand
GATTGGGATCTCTTGGAAAGGGGATTTGTGTCCCTGGATGGGGGATCCATAGGGATCTCTGAGAAAAAGGGATTTGTGTCCCTGAATGGGGGATCCATAGGGATTGGGATCTCTGGGAAAGGGGATTTGTGTCCCTGGATGGGGAATCCACAGGGATTAGGATCTCTGGGAATGAGGGATTTGTGTCCCCAGGGATGGAGTATCCATAGGGATTGGGATCTCTGGAAAGGGGATTTGTGTCCCTGGATGGGAGGTCCATAGGCATTGGGATCTCTGGGAAAAGGGGGGATCTCTGGGAAAAGGGATTTTTATCCCCAGGGATGGGGTATCCCATGGGATTGGGATCTCTGGGAAACAGCATTTGTGTCCCTGGATGGGAATCTTCAGGAAAGGGGGATTTGCAGCAGTACCCTGTGCAGAAATCCCAGGAAGACGGAGGTGTTGGGAGCAGCCTGGGAATGGGGGCTGGGATTGGGATGGGATCAGGAGCAGCTGTGGAATCCATGGGATTGGGATGGAATGGTTTCCATGAGATTGGGAGCAGGATCTGTGGGATGCAGGGATGGGGTCGGTGGGATTTAGGGATGGGATCCACGCCAGGCCCTTCCCAGGCTCCTATTCCAGCCAGGCTGCAGCTCCAGAGGTTTTCCAGGAATTGCGGAGGCTCCGAGTGACACAAACATGAGATTTTCCCGGGGATTTAATTTGGGATTGATCCAAGGCCTGGCTGGGCAGGGTTTGCTGGGAGTTGTCTGAGAATTGTCTGGGAATTGGCCAGGAATTGGCTGGGAATTGGTTGGGAATTTTTTGGGAATTGGCTGGGAATTTGTGGGGGGTTTTGCTGGGAATTCCTTTGCAAGGAGCAAGGGCTGAGCTGGAATTCTGGATCCACACAATGTCCAAGCTCTGCTGAGGGATTTGGGGGCAGAAAAGTGGGATCAGGGATCAGGCCTGGCCCTGCCCCTCTCTTGCATCCCAGGGATCCCATGGATTCATCCCCGATTCCCTCCAGGCCGGGAATTCCCGGAGAGCAGATCCCGGGCACTCCATGGGAGCCATTCCAAAGAAACCCCTTGGTAAGGGAGAGGGGCTCCGGGGATTCCCAGGGAATGATGGCAGGAAAGGGGAGCTCCAGGCTCCAGTTCCAGGTGTTTAATTCAAAACTGCTCCCAAATCCTTTGGAAAAGGTGGGATATTCCTTGGGAAAGCTGCTCCAAAGCTTTCCAGGGAATGATGGCAGGAAAGAACATCCCTGGAGCGACTCCAGCCCCACAATTCCATGGATTTCTGTACAAATCCAGGTGTTCCATTCAAAAATACTCCCAAAATCCTTTGGAAAAGTTGGAATATTTCTTAAGAAAGATTGGAATTATGTCATTAAAGCCCCCCACTTCCATGGATTTTGTACAAATCCCGCTTTTTAAATTCCATGGATATCTGTACAAATCCTGGGTTTTAATTAAGAAATTCCCCCCCAAACCCTCTGGAGAAGTTGGGAATTTTCCTGGGAATGGGATCCTGAGGTTTCCCAGGCTTGGATCCAGCAGAGGGCAGCCCTGGGCTCCATCCCCATCCCAGGAATCCCGGGAAGTGCATCCTGAAGATCCAGGCATTTATAGGAATAGAGAACATTCAATTCCTCATTAATAGGCATAATTAATATTAATGAGCAGTTTCAATAAATGTGCAATAAGAAGTTCTGCATGGATTAGAGGGATTAATTAAAGACACATTTGAATATTAACTTATTTAAATATTTACAAATATAAATACATAAATATGGATTTAAAAATAAATGTAAAGCTGTAAATATAAATCTGAAATATAAACATGACTGTGAATATAAATTTAAACAGGAGCATAAATACAAACATGAAAGTAAATAAAGTACAAACATGAAAATAAATCTAAAACTAAATATCAATATAAATATAAAATATATAAATATTAATAGAAATACAAAAATAAATAGGGATAATTAATATTAATGATGAGTGTTAATAAATGCGCAATGAAAAGTTCTGTGTGGATTAGAAGTATTAATTTGAAGATGTGTGAATGAAGGAATGCAAATACTAATATATTTAAATATCTGCAAGTGGATAGAACTATAAATACACAAACAAATACAAACTTAGAAATTAATACAAATTCGAATATAAAAGCAAATGGAAATAAAATACAAATATGAATATATATAAGTGTAAATATAAAGAATATCAACATTAATACAAAAATATAGAAATACGAATGTAAACGTAAATACAAACAAAAACACGAATGCAAATATAAATATAGAAATATAAAAATAAAAAAGAAATACAAAAATAAAGAAGAAAGAAATAAGTACAAACAAAAATACAAATACGAGTATATAAAAACATAAAAATAAAAAATAAACAGAAAAACAAAAAACAGAAATAAATACAAACAAGCCTACAAATACGAATGTAAATATAGAAATAAAAAAATGAAGAAGAAATAGTAAAATGAAGAACTGGAGGGCTGGAGGTGTAGCTCTGACACGAGGAGCACAAACCCGGATTTGGGGCTGAGTTCCCAGCCCAGCCCGGAGCTCCCCGGGGACGCGGGGCCCGCCCGGCCCCTCCCGGATGTTTCCCATTCCCGGCCCCTCCCGGACCGGTCCGGGCGCTTCCCGCCCCGCCCCTCATTTGCATATATTCACATACATTAACATACATCTACATCCATTTGTGTGGGAGTGACCCCATCCCGGCCTGAGCATCCCCAGTTCTCCCTGGATCCAGGATCCACAGGCCAGATCCAATCCCTGTGGGAATGAGCTCATTCCAAGCTCTCCATCCCCGATTTTTCCTGGATCAAATTCCTGTGGGAATGAGCCCATCCCAGGCTCTGCATCCCCAATATTCCCTGGATTCATCCCAGACTCTCCATTCCTGATTTTTCCTGGATCCAATCCCTGTGGGAATGAGGCCATTCCAAGCTCTCCATCCCGATTTTTTCTGGATCCAATCCCTGTGGGAATGAGCCCATCCTGGGCTCTGCATCCCCAATATTCCCTGGATCCCATAAGTGAGATCCACTCCCTGTGACTCCGTGCTGGGCTCAGCATTCCCAGGATCCAGGATCCACCAGTGGGATCCGACCCCTGTGACCCCATCCTGGCCTGAGCATCCCCAGTTTTCCTTGGATCCAGGATCCACAGGCTGGATCCAATCACTGTGGGAATGACCCCATCCCAAACTCTGCATCCCCAAGTTTTCCTGGATTCATCCCAGACTCTGCCACCCTGATTTTTCCTGGATCCCATCCCTGTGGGGGTGATCCCATCCTGGGCTCTCCATCCCCAGTTTTTCCTGGATCTATCCCTGGCTCTGCATCCCCCATTTCCCTGGATCCAGCATCCACAGGCTGGATCCAGGTCCCTGTGTCCATGGGGTCTGAGCCCATCCTGAGCTCTGCATCCCCAAATTCCTTGGATCCAGTCCCTGTGCAGTGACCCCATCCTGAGCTGTGCATCCCAAATTTTTCCTGGATCCGGGATCCACAGTCCAGATCCAAGCCCTGTGACCCCATCCTGGCCTGAGAATTCCCAGTTTTCCCTGGATCCAGGATCCATAGAGCAGATTCAATCCCCGTGACCTGACTCCATTCCAAGCTCTTCATCCCCAGTTTTTCCCTGGATCCAGTCCCAGGCTCTGGATCCCAAATTTTCCCTGGATCCACCCCAAGCTCTGCATCCCAAATTTTCCCTGGATCCAGGATCCACAGGGGAATCCAATCCCTGTGGCCTGACCCCATCCCAGGCTCTCCATTCCCGATTTTTCCAGGCTGATCCAACCCACCTTGCCGAACTTTTCTGGAATTTTTTTCCCAAGCCGGGAGCCGTCAAACCCCCCTGACCCCCGGGATCCGCCTGGAAAAGCCGCTCCCGGGTGATTTTTTTGGGATCATTTCCTGGTTCCGCTCCCGGGGGGAATTCCCCATCCGGAAATCCAAACTCTGAAATTCTCCATCCGGAGACCCGAGGCTGGATCGATTCCCGGTGGATCCATGGATCACGGAACGCTCGGCTGAATCCCTGGAATGACTCCCCGGAATTTCAGGCTCGGCCGGAGCCCCGGCCCCGCCCGGCCCCGCCCGAGCCCGACCCGGCCCGGCGGCCCCGCGGCCGCTCCACAGGGGAATTCCCGGCGCGCTCCCGCTTTTCTCAGCCCAGGTGAGCTTTTCTTGGGATGGGGGAGGCTGGAAAACCGGGAATGGGTCGGGAATGAGCGGCGGGGGGGGACCTCCGGATGGGTGGATTTGGGGTGTGTGCATCCCTGATCCCCAAAAAACACCAGGTAAGGGTTGGATCCCCCAAAAAACCACCAGGAAGGAGTTAGATCAAAAAAACCCAAACCACCGGGAAAGGGTTGGATCGCAAAAAAAAAAAAACCACCCCGAAAAGGTTGGATCCCCCCAAAAAACCCCAACCCACCAGGAAAGGGTTGGATCCCAAAAAGAAAACTGTGGGAAAAGCTTGGATCCCAAAGAAACACCAGGAAAGAGTTGGATCCCCCCCAAAAAAAAGAACTATGGGAAAGACTTGGATCAAAAAAACCCAAACCACAAAAAACCTACTACTGGGAAAGGCTTGGATCCCAAAACAAAAAACCACCTGGAAAGGGTTGGATCCCCACAAAAAAATAAAGGAGAGGGTTGGATCCCAAAAAGTCCACTGGGAAAGGGTTGGATCTCCCTCCAAAATAAACCACCACCGGGAAAGGGTTGGGTCCCAACGCTGATCCCTTTGGGATGGAGGATCCAAAGTCTGGAATTCCAGGATTTTTCCAAAGGCCAGGAGCCATCCCAAAAATCCAGGGACTCTCTGCTCTTCCCTGGCCTTTCCAGAGGCGGATTTTTGGGATGAGTGTTCCCACATCCCACTGGGAATCCCAAATCCCAGGGGTTGGGGTGGGACAGGAGGGCTGGAAATAAGGTTTGGAAAAAACTCCGGGAAAATCACTGTAATTCTCAGGAAAAATCATGGTAAATCCCAGGATAAAACTCCAGAAAAATCTCTTTCATTCCCAGAAAAAAAGCTCCAGAAAACCCACTTTAATTCCCAGGAGAAGCACAAGAAAAAAATCACTTTAATTCCCAGAAAAATCACCTTAATTTCTGAAAAAAAAAAACCCAACCCCAAAATGCCTCAAAAATCCCACAGGAAAATTCACTTTAATTCCAGGAAAAAACTCCAGAAAAATCACTTTAATTCCCAGAAGAAAAAAAAAAAAAAAGGAAAAATCACTTTAATTCACAAAGCCCCCAAAACGCTTCTGCTGTTTCCCAAAAATAATCTGGGAATGGTTTTCCCTCCCCAAAACCAGGATGGGAGGGATCCAAATAAAGGGAAATTTGGGGAAGAGAAAGGGGATTGTTTTTGGAAACTAAAGGGAATTTTTGTGGCCAAATGAAGGGCAATTTTGGGACAAATGAAAGGGATACTCTTGGGAAAATAAAGGGAATTTTTGAGGCCAGATGGGATTTTTGGGAGATATGAAGGGATTTTTTGGAAGATAAAGATTTGTTTTTTTTTTAAGATAAAAACGATTTTTTTGTTTGCTTTTTGGCAAACAAATGGAATTTTATGGCCCAATGAAAGGGTTTTTTTTGGAGTGAATAAAGGGAAATTTGGGGCAAATTAAAGGGGAATTTTGGGAAAAGAAAGGAAATTTTGGGGCCAAATGAAAGGTATTTTTTGGGGAAGGAAAACAAAGAATCCATATGCAGGGCATTTTAAATCCCGGGGGGGCGGGGGTGCGGGGGTGTTTGGCTCCCGGCTGGATTTTTGAGAGTTTTTAAAGGAATTTTCCCGGGAATTCCCAGAAAAATCCGCTTTGCCTGGGAATTCCGGGCTGGGGTTGAAGGGAGAGGGGAGAAATCCTGAATTCCTGGGATTGGGAATCCCGGGAAGAGGAGGGGAAGGAAAAGCCGGAAAAGGAAAAGGAGGGGAAGGAAAAGGGGGAAAAGGAAAAGCAGGAGAAGAAGGAGAAGCACGTAGAGGAAAAGCAGGAAAAGCAGGAAAAGCAGGAAAAGCAGGAAAGAGAAAAGCAGGAGAAGCGGGAAAAGGAGGAGGAGGACAGGGGAAAGCGAGAAAAGCAGGAAAAGGAAAAGCAGGAGGAGCGGGAGAAGCAGGAAAAGTGGGAGAAGCAGGAAAGGCAGGAAAAGGAAGACAGGAAAAGCGGGATAGAAACAGCAGGAAAAGGAGGAGGAGGAGGAGGAAGGGGAGGAGGAGCGGCCGATGATTCCCAAATCCCGGCATCCCTCGCTCCGCTGGAAGCGGCTCCGGGCCGGGCCCGGCGCTGTCCGCCGGGATTTGGGAATTCCGGGAGAAGCCCCGGGAGCCGGGACAGCCCCGGGAGGATCCCGGGATCCCGCGGGGGCAGCGATTCCCGCCGGGATCCGGGAATTCCCGGCCCCGCGGCCCATGCGGACACCGAGCAGCGGCCGCGGCCTGCCCAGGTCAGCGCATTCCCGATTTTCCTGCTCCCGATTCCCAAAAAACCCCCACATCCAGCCGGAGATCCGGCCCCAAGGACCCGGATCCAGCCCCAAATCCAAACTTCCCGAGGTTTTCCCGGTGTCTGCCCTGCCCTCTGCTCCAGCTATTCCCGATTTTCCTGCCCCTGCTTCCCAAAAATCCAGCCCCAAATCCCTGGATCCAGCCCCAAGTCCCCGTTCCCGCCCCCAAATTCCCATTTCCAGAGGTTTTCCCGGCGGGAGGAGCCCTCCCGTTCCTCCCTGCTGTCACAGTCACTCCCGCTTTTCCTGCTTCTTCCCAAAAATCCACCCCCACATCCAGGGATCCGCCTGAAAGTACTGGGATCCATATGGAAATCCCCATTCCCACCCAAGATCCCTGGATCCAACTGGAAATCCCCATTCCCACCCCAAATCCCTGGATCTAGCTGGAAATCCCCATTCCCACCCCAAATATCTGGATCCATATGGAAATCCCCATTCCCACCCCAAATCCCTGGATCCAGCTGGAAATCCCTATTCCCACCCCAAATCCATGGATCCACCTCCAAATCCACATTTCCACCCCCAAATCCTGATATCCAGAGATTTTCCTGGCCATTCCTGCTTTTCCTGCTCCCGCTTCCCAAAAATCCACCCCCAAGTCCCTGGATCCATCCCCAAGTCCCAATATCCAGAGGTTTTCCCCTTGGGAAGAGCCCTTCCCTTCCCTCCCCACTGCCCCGGCCATTCCCACTCTTATTCCCACCCAAAAATTCCCAGTTTTTCCCTGATGGTTGAATTTAAAACTCCCAAAAAAACAGGAATGGGAAGGGAAATTCCCATCAGTAACTCTCCCCATTTCCCGCCCTGTTCTTTTCCCAAATTCCCAAATCCCTGCGGGATTTCCTGGCCCCTGTGGGAATTCCTCAGTCTCAGATTCCTGCAGGAATGCCGGTGCTTTTCCCGGTTTTAGGGATTTTTTGGGAAGCGTTGGTGCCGCAGGAAAGAAACCTCTGAAATATTTTTCCCTTTTTTTTTGTTTCCTTATTTTTTAAGGAATTAATTGGGGGTTTAGGGAGAACGAACAAACAAATAAATTTTTGGATTTTCCCAGAAATTCCAGGGAAAACCACAAGGAATGCAGTTCTGGGGGAAAATTCCTGATGTTTTCTGCTGGAATAAAACCAGGAATAAAATCTGGGATCTTGGGCAGCTCAGATTCTTGGCGGCATCTCCTGGTGTGGATTTTTTTTGAAAAATAAAGGGAATTCTGGGACAAATGGAAGGGATTTTTCTTTAAAAAATGGGGAGTTTTTGGGACAAATGAAGGGAATTTTGGGGCCCAATGAAAGGAAATTTCGAGGAAAAATAAAGGGAACTTTCGGAGCCCATTAAAGGGGAATTTTGGGACAAATGAAGGGAATTTGGGGCAAATGGAAGGGATGTTTTGGGAGGTAATTGATTTATTACTGGTTGTTAATTACCAGTTATTCATTCCTGGGTATTTATTCCCAGGATTAGCAGCGGGGCAGGGCTGATTCCTGGCCATTCCCACTGGGATGAATCCCAGATTTCCCATTGGGATAGATCCCAGATTTCCCACTGGGGTAGATCCTGGATTTCCCACTGGGATGAATCCTGGATTTCCCACTGGGATGGATCCTGGATTTCCCCCCGCATTCCCAATCCCTGATCCGATCCCGGCAGGTTGGGATGGATCCAGATCCACAGGAAGGGCTCAGGATGATCCTGGGGCGGACCTGGATCCCTGGGATGATCCTGGGATGGATCCAGATCCATGGAATAATTCTGGAATGGATCTGGATCCATGGGAAGGGCTCGGGATGATCCCAGGGCGGATCTGGATCCGTCTCATGGATCTGGATCCGTTAAATGATCCTGGGATGTATCCAGATCCATGCAGTGATTCTGGGATGGATCCGGATCCACAGGAAGGGCTTGGGATGATCCTGGGATGGATCTGGATCTGTGGAATAATCCTTGGATGGATCTAGATCTGTGGGATTATCCCGGGGCAGATCCAGATCCCTGAGATGGATCTGGATCTATGGGAAGGGCTCGGGATGGATCCAGATCTGTGGGATGATCCTGGGATGGATCTGGATCTGTGGAATAATCCTTGGATGGATCCGGATCTGTTGAATGATCCCAGGATGATCCCAGAGTGGATCCAGGAGCGGCTCCCCCCAGTAGCAGCTCCTGTGCCAGGGATAAAAATATCCCGGGATAAAAATAGGCCAGGCTGGGCTGGGCTCTGGATCCGGCTGCTCCTGTTCCTGCTGGGAAGAGCCGGAGCCAGGGCCTCCTTGGGAATGCCCATTCTAAGGGATGATTCCCATCCCAGCGCCCCTGGAGAATCCTGAATCCCCTTTTTCCTGTCCCACTTTGTTTCCATGGAGCTCTGAGTCCCGGTTTTCTTCTCCTGCTTCCCGTTTTTTGTTTCCTAATTTATTTCCATGGATCCCCAGCAGCTCCTGGGAATCCACATTCCCAAGGATGTTCTCCCATCCCCGTGTCCTTGGATTTTCCTACTTCCCGTTTTTCCTGTCCCAGTCTATTTCCATGGATTCCTGCTTCCCATTTTTCCTGCCCAGCAGCTCCTGGGAATCCCCATTCCCAGGGATGATCTCCCATCTCCCATCCCCCATCCCTGGATTTCATCTCCCTGTGCATTCCCACAGACCCTGCTGGGCTGATCCCATTTTTCCTCATCCCGTGGGATCCGTTTGGCTCCCGGGATGTTCCCGCCCCCGACTGCCCGAAAAACTCCAGGAAAAAATCCCCTTTTCCCTTGGATCAGTCCCGATCCCAGGATTATTTTGGAGACCTGGGATAAATGCGGCGCTGGGATAAATCCGGGCTGGTCTGGGCTGAGGTCAGCGCTCCAAACGGGAGTGACCTTTTCCCGGGATAAAATTGGGATGGGCCGCGATTCCCACTGGCAGAAGGACCCGGAGTGGGACAGGGCTGGATCCTGATTCTGGGGTTTTTCCTGAGGATTCCCAACTTTGAGGGTTTTTCTGGAGTCAGCGTGGCAGGAACCAGGAATTCTCAGTGTCCCAGGAACGCCCGGCTCTGGGGCTTGCCTGGGATTTTAGGGATTCATTTCCTGGTTTTTGGGGATTCATCTCCTGGGATTTCGGAGATTCTTGTCCTGGTTTTTGGGATTCATCTCCCATTTTTTTGTGGCTTGAGCTCCCTTTTTTTGGTGGATTCATCTCCTGGTTTTCGTGGATTCCTCTCCCAGTTTGTGTGGATTGATCTCCTGGGTTTTGGTGGATTCTTGTCCTGGATTTCTGGTTCTCTTGGCATCCACAAGGAAAATTCCCAGGTGGGGTGACCCGGGAGATGTTCCCACTTCAGGGAAAGAATTCCATGAGGGAAGATCCCAGCCTTTCCTGGGACATTTCCCCAGGCTCATCCCTTGGGAACATTCCCAAGGCTCCGACCTTGCTGCCCTTCCTGGTGCCCTCCAGGCGCTCTCGGCTTTCTGGGCGGATGTTCCATCGATCCCTGGATCGATCCCGGCCGGATCCCGGCTCTTCCCGCCCTTCCCCGGGAGCAGGAGCCACAATTCCCGGGATAAATTCCCTCTGAGCCATTCCCAGCTCCCTGCCCGAGCGGGAGCTGGAGCCGGATCCACCCTGCTGGAGCCTCCTGGTCCTTTCCAGGGCTGCCTTTGGGGCTGATCCCCCTTTCCCAACCCTTTTTTCCTGTGTCTCACCCCTTTCTCCCCCTTTCTCAACCCTTTTTCCCCCTTTCCCGACCGTTTTCCCCTGTTTCCCAACCCTTTTTCCCCTTTCCCAACCCTTTTTTCCCTGTTTTCTGCAGGAACGCCCCTGGAGCAGCCGGGCCCCCCCCCCCCTGGCCCCCCCCCCCCCCCCCTCCAGTAGGTACTGTCAGCCTTGGGCTCAGGAATTTGGGAATTTTAGGAATTTTGGGACTGGGACACCTGGCCCAGGGTGGGAAGGAGGGAGCAGCACCCCGAGTATTCCGGATATACCAGTTGGAGCCTCTCGGGATTGGGAAAATGGAGAGCTCTTGGATCTTGGGGTCTGGGGGTGCTGATCCTGTTCTGTCCCTGGTTCCCCCTTTCCCTGGTTCTGTTTCCTCATTTCTCTGTTTCCCTGGTTCCCTGGTTCTCTGTTTCCTTTTCCCCGTTTCCCTGGTTCCATTTCCCTGTTTCCCTGGTTCCCCGTTTCCCTGATTCCCTGGTTGTGTTTCCCTGATTCCCTGGTTCCCTGGTTCCTTTCACTGTTTCCCTGTTTTCCCTCCCTGCCTCCATTCCCGGTCTCTGTTCCCTTCCCATCCCTCTCCCTCCCCTTGCCTCCTGTTCTCCATCTCCATCCCCTTCCCCTCCATCCCCTTCCTCTTCCCTCTCCTCCGTCCCGTTTTCCATCCTCTATCTCCATTCCCCTTCCTTGTTTTTCTCCATCCCCATTCTCCTCCTCCATCGCCTTTTTTCTTCCTCCTGTTCCTCCATCCTCCTTTTCCTCTTCTTCCTCCATCCTTGTTCTCCCTTCTCCTCCATCTCCATCCCCCTTCTCATCTTCTCCTCCTCCATCCATTTTTCCTCCTCCATCTCCCTCCCCTCCCTCCTCTTCCTCCCTCCCCTTTTTCCTTCTCAATCCCTGGCCCCATTCTCCTCCCTCTCCTCCATCCCCTTCCCCTCCATCGTCTTCCTCTTCCCTCTCCTCTGTCCCCTTTTCTATCCTCTATTTTCCATGCCCCTTCCCTGTTTTTCTCCATCTGGATTCTTCTCATCTTCCATCCCCTTTTTTCTCCTTCTTCTTCCTCCACCTCCCTCCTCCATCTCCTCCCTCCTCTTGCCCTTCATCCTCCTTCTCTTCTTCCTCCATCCCTATCCCCATCCCCACCCCCATCCCCCTTCTCCCTCCTGCTCCATCTGTTCCCTTCTATTCCAACTCCACCCCCTTTTCCTCCATCTCCCTTCTCCCTGCTTCGTCTCCATCTCCCTTCTCCATCCCTTTTTTCCTCTTCCATCTCCCTTCCCCTCCATCCCTCTCCCTTTTCCCCATCCCCAATCCCTGTTTCCCACTCTCCCATACCCCATTCCATGTTTTCCATGCCCGTTCCCGGTGCAGGATCTCCCCCAGAGCCCCCCGGCTCTGCAGGGATGGAGGAGCCGGGCCAGGCCTTTGACTTCGAGGACAGTGAAGAAGAGGAGGAGGGGGAGGAAGAGGAGGAGGACGAGGATTCAGGAGCTGATCCCTGCCCTGATCCCAATGCCAATCCCAGAGCCGATCCTGGAGCCGATCCCAGAGCTGATCCCGGTGCTGACGTTGCTCTCCAGGCGCCCCCGCGCCGGCGGCGCCCGCCCAGCTCTGGTGAGGAGCGTTCCCGGTATTCCTGTGTGGAATTCCCGGATATTCCCAGTGTGGAATTCTTGGTATTCCCAGTGTGGAATTCCCAGTATTTCCATGTGGAATTCCTGGTCATTCCCAGTGTGGGATTCCCAGTATTCCCATGTGGAATTCCCAGACATTCCCATTGTGGAATTCCCAGTATTTCCATGTAGAATACCTGGTCATTCCCAGCGTGGAATTTCTGGTATGGAATTCCCATTGTGGAATTCCCAGTATTTCCATGTAGAATACCTAGTCATTCCTGGTGTGGAATTTCTGATATGGAATTCCCAGTGTTGATTCCCGGTATTCCCAGTGTGGAATTCCCGGTGTGGAATTCCCAGTATTTCTGCTGTGGAATTCTCAGTATTCCCAGTGTGGAATTCCTGGTCATTCTCAGTGTGGAATTCCTGGACATTCCCAGTGTGGAATTCCCAGTATTCCCAGTGTGGAATTCCCAGACATTCCCAATGTGGAATTCGTGGACATTCCCAGTGTGGAATTCCCAGTATTCCCTGTGTGGAATTCCCAGACATTCCCAATGTGGAATTCCTGGACATTCCCAGTGTATCCCAGGGGTGCCAACCCTGTTTCTCTTTGCTTTCCTTCCCTGCAGAAGGGCTGGAGCTGGAGACCCAGGAAGGGTGAGTGGGATTTGGGGCATTTGATGGGATTTCCTGGGAGTTTTGGGGGTTTTAGTGGGATTTCAGGGAGTTTAGTGAGATTTCCAGGGAATTTGGGGTTTCTGGTGGGATTTGGGGGAGTTTCCTGGAATTTCCAGGGAGTTTTCTGGGATTTTGGGGGGTTCCAGGAGGTTTTGGTGGGAATTCTGGGAGTTCTGGTGGGATTTCGGGATCTGTCCCTGCTCTTTGATATCACAGCTGCTGCTGTGCCTCAGTTTACCCCAACTTCTCCCCATTCCAAGGAGCTCCAAGCAGGAGAACTCTGGGATTTTGGGATCTTTTCCATCATCCCTAAAAAGCCAGGATGTCCCTAAAGCCTGGGATCCCCCAAATCCAGGAAGGAGCACAATGTGGGGGGAGGAAAATTCCTTATTTGGTTCCTGCCATAGGAATGGGGGTGAGAGGGGGTGGGAGCTTTGGGAATACCCAATCCTGAGGGATTTGCCTCTGATCCCGAGGGATTTGTGCCCGATCCTGGGGGATTTGTGCCTGATCCCGGGGGATTTGTGCCCGATCCCAAGGGATTTTCCCCCCATCCCAAGGGATTTGCCCCTGATCCCGAGGGGTTTTTCCCTGGAACTCTCCCTGACCCTGCTCTGGCAGGATCCCGGAGCGGGTGAGCAACGGGGAGGCCGGAGGAGATTCCCAGATCCGGACCCACACCTGGAAGAGGGAGAGCATCTGCCGAGGTGGGGGAAGGCTGGGATAACCATGGGAAAACCCCTGGATAACCCTGGGATAAGCCTGGATAACCCCTGGATAACTCCTGGATAACCCTGGATAACCCCTGGGATAACCTCTGGGATAACCCTGGGATAACTCTGAATAACCCCTAGGATAACCCTGGATAACCCCTGGGATAACCCCTGGGATAACCCTGGATAACCCTTGGGATAAACCCTGAGATAACCCCTGGGATAACCCTGGGATAAGACTGGGATTACCCCTGGCATAACCTCTGGAATAACCCTAATCTAACCCCTGGAATAACCCTGGATAATCCCTGGATAGCCCTAGTATAACCCCTGAGATAACCCTGGGATAACCCTGGAATGACCCCTGGGATAACCCCTGGGATAACACCTGGATAACCCTGAATAACCCTGAATAACCCTGGGATAACGCCTGGGATAACCCCTGGGATAAGCCTGAATAACCCTGGATAACCCCTGGGATAACGCTGGGATAACTCTGGATAACTCCTGGAATAACCCCTGGGATCACCCTGGATAACCCCTGGATAACCCTGGCTAACCCCAGGGATAACCTTGGGAAAATCCCTGGGATAACCCTGGGAAAATCCCTGGGATAACCCCTGGATAACCCCTGGGATAACCTCTGGGATAACCCCTGGGATAACCCTGGATAACCCCTGGGATAACACTGAGATAACTCTGGATAACTCCTGGGATAACCCCTGGGATAACCCTGGATAACCCCTGGGATAACCCTGGATAACCCCTGGGATAACACTGGGATAACTCTGGATAACTCCTGGGATAACCCCTGGGATAACCCTGGATAACCCCTGGGATAACTCTGGATAACCCCTGGGATAACCCCTGGGATAACCCTGGCATAACCCCTGGGATAACCCTGGGATAACTCCTGGGATAACCCCTGGGAGAACCCCTGGATAACCCCTGGGATAACCCTGGGATAACCCCTGGGATAACCCTGGATAACCCCTGGGATAACCACTGATGGTCTCAGGGAGGTTTCCCCATCCCATTGGGGTCCCAGGCTGCTGATCCCAGTCCTGGTCCCAGTCCCGATTCCAATCCCAATCCTGATCCTGATCCGATCCCAATCCGCAATCCTAATCCTGATCCTAGTCCCGGTCCCGGTCCTGGTCCCGTTCCCGGTCCCAATCCTGATCCCAGTCCCGATCCCAATCCCAATCCCAATCCCAATCCCAATCCCAATCATGATCCCAATCCCAGTCATGATCCCGATCCAATCCCAGTCCTGATCCCAATCCCAATCCCGATCTGATCCCAATCCCAACCCCAATCCCGGGTTTTTCAGGGGAGCGTTTCTCCTTCCCGGAGGTGGAGGACGAGGTCATCTACGACGACGTTCCCTGCGAGGGCCTGGATGTGGATCAGGACGGTACAGCCACGCCTCTTCCCACTTTTCCAGCCGGAAACTGCCTCTGCCCAGTTTTCCAGAGCCCCCCATCCCATTTTCCAGCAGGAATCACCTATTCCTGTTTTTCCAGGGCCCACAATCCCATTTTCCTCTTCCCACTTTCCAGGGCCCCCCATCCCATTTTCCATCAAGAAGAAGAATCCCATCCTCCAGGAGGCTGTGGGATGGGAATAATGGGGAGATCCTGGGATTTGGGAGGGATTGGGCTGCTCCCAGAGGGCTGCAGGACCCTGAGGGTGCTGGAGGAGGGGACTTCTGGAATTCTGCACTATGATTCCCCTTCCTCTTTCCCTTCCCTTTCCCACCTGATTCCCACCCCACAACCCCTCCTGGATCCATCCATCCATCCATCCATCCATCCATCCATCCATCCATCCATCCATCCATCCATCCATCCATCCATCCATCCCAGTGTGCTCCCAGCTCCCTTCCAAACAATCAAACCCCAGAATTCCCATGGCTTGGGAGCGCAGGGAAAAGTGGGAATGGAACAGGAATGGAGCAGGAATTGAGCAAGAATCCAGTGGGAATCCCGCAGGAATGGAGCGGGAATGGAGCGGGACTGGAGCGGGAATACAGCAAGAGTGTAGTGGGAATTGAGCAGGAATCCAATGGGAATGGAGTGGGAATGGAGTGAGAATCCAGCAGAAATGGAGCGGGAATTGAGTGGGAATCCAGTGAGAACAGAGTGGGAACGGAGCAGGAATGCAGTGGGAATGGAGCGGGCATGGGGCACGGATCAGGAACAGAGCAGGAATGCAGCGGGCACGGATCGGGACCAGAGCGGGAATGGATCAGGAATCCAGCAGGAACGATCAGGATTTTCCTGGTGTTTCCAGGGGCAGGTCAGATCTACGCCGAGGTGCAGCGCGGGGAGGGGACGCGCCTGGGGCAGGACCTGGGCTGGAGCTCCAGTGAGTTCGAGAGTTACAGCGAGGGCGAGTCCGGGGAGGAATCCCGGACGGAATCCCGGCGGGACGCCGAGCCCGCCAAGCTCCGCGCTGCCTTCCAGCCCAAGGTATCCATCCCTCCTTTGGAATGCTCATACTTCCCTTGGAATTCCCATCCCTCCAGCCCAAGGTATCCTTCCCTCCTTTGGAATCCTCATTCTTCCCTTTGGAATCCTCATCCCTCCAGCTCAGGGTATCCATCCCTCCTTTGGAATCCTCATCTTTCCCTTGGAATTCCCATCCCTCCCTTTGGAATCCTCATCCCTCCAGCCCAAGGTATCCCCTACCTCTGGAATTCTCATCCCTCCCTCTGGAATTCTCATGCCTCCCTTTGGAATCCTGATCCCTCCAGCCCAAGGTATCCCTCCCTCTGGAATTCCCATCCTTCCTTTGGAAATCCCATCCTCCCCTTGAAATCCTGATCCCTCCCAAGGTATTCCTCCTTTGGAATTCTCATCTCTCCCTTGGAATCCTCATCCCTCCTTGGATCCTCACCCCTCCAGCTCAAGGTATCCCTTTGGAATCCCCATCCCGGGTTTTCCCGGGATTCTCCTGCATGGAGGCACTGGAGCATCCCGCAGATGCTGCTGCGTTTTTCCTGGAATTTTCTTTCTGTTTTTCTCCTTTTCTTTTAATTTTCCTCTTGCTGGAGCCTCTCCCTGCCTTTCCCTGCTCCTGCTGCTCTCCCTGCTCCATCTCAGCTGGAATTCCAGGATGCTGCTGCCTGTTCCTGCTGCTTTGGGATGATTCCTGCTGCTTTTGGGGCTCTCCCTGCCTTTCCCTGCTTCTGCTGCTCTCCCTGCTCCATCTCAGCTGGGATTTCAGGATTTTTTGGGATGATTCCTCCCCTTTTTGAGCCTCTCCCTGCCTTTCCCTGCTGCTCCTGCACTCCCTGTCTGCTCCCAGCCAGAATTCTGGGCTGCTGCCTCTGTTCCCTGCTCCTGTGGGGTGATTCCTCCTGTGTTTGAGCCTTTCCCTGCTGCTCCTGCACTCCCTGTTCCATCTCAGTTGGGATTTCAGGATTTTTGGGCATGATTCCTCCTGGTTGTGCTCCTCTCTCTGTCTTTCCCTGCTGTTCCTGCACTCCCTGCTCGGTCCCAGATGGAATTCCGGGCTGCTGCTGCTGTTCCCTGCTCCTTTGGGGTGATTTCTCCTGTGTTTGAGCCTTTCCCTGCTCCTAGGGCACTTCCTGCTCCATCCCAGCTGGGATTTTGGGATGATTCCTCGTGGTTTTGCTCCTCTCCCTGTCTTTCCCTGCTGCTCCTGCAGTCCCTGCCTGCTCCCAGCCGGAATTCCGGGCTGCTGCCACTGTTCCCTGCTCCTTTGGGATGATCTCTCCTGTTTTTTTGCATTTGCTGCTTCCCTGGATCTCTGCTCCGCTCTCCCGCTTTGCTTTGGGCTCAGCTCTCTCCCGACTTCCATAAACTCAAGGAAAAATGCGCCAGGACTAAGAGGGAGCTCCTGGCTCGGAGAGTTGGGGGGAAGGAAATGCAGGAGCTGAAGCACAAATCCGATTGGAAGGTACCGATCCCATCCCGCATCCTGAAATTCCCAACATTCCCCTTGTGGGACGGATCCAGGCTGGGCTTATCTCATTCCCATCCCAAAATATCAGCCTGGAACTTCCGAGGTGCCCTGGCAGCTCCCGGGGCTTCCCGAGCTGTCAGAATTCAGGGATTCAGGAATTCAGGAATTCAGGAAGGAGTTTGGGAAGGAATTCCGGAATTCAGGGATTCAGGAATTCAGGAAGGAATTCAGCAATTCAGGAGGGAAGGAATTCAGGAAGGAGTTCAGGAAGGAATTACGGAATTCAGGAAGAGAGGAATCCAGGAATATGGGAAGGAATTCAGGAAGTAATTCAGGAAGGAATTCAAGAATTTAGGAAGGAATTCAGGAAGAAATTCAGTGTAGGAATTCAGGGAGGAGTTCAGGAAGAAATTCAGTTTAGGAATTCAGGAAGGAATTCAGGAATATGGGAAGGAATTCAGGAAGGAAGGAGTTCAGAAATTCAGGAAAGCAGGAATTCAGGAAGAAATTTAGGAAGAAATTTAGGAAGGACTTCAGGAAGGAATTCACAAAGGAAGGAATTCAGGAATTCAGGAAGGAATTCAGGAGAGAGGAAGGAAGGAGAATTTTGGGAATTGGGAAACCTCAGGGCAGAGCCTTTCCCACCCCATCCCATCCTGGCTGGTATTCCGTGGGGTGAAAGGCTGGGATTTGGGGCTTGAAATGCCGGGATTGGGGGTGTGAGAGGCCGATCCCCTTCTCCTGCCCCACACCCTGATCCTGGCACAGGAAGGTCGGGAGCTGCCCCCAACTCCCTTCCCGACCCCGCTCGGCTGCGCTGCAGATCCTGCTCTGGCTGCTGTGGATCCATGGGCAGGATCCACAGGGATCCACAGGGATCCAGGAGGGATCCTGGAGTCCTGGCCATGCGCCTGCTGCTCCCAGCTGCGTGGGAAAACAGGGAATGGTGCTCCATGGATATTCCTTAGGGGCCGGATCCAGGATGGGATCCTGTGGCAGCCCAGAGCTTCCTGATCCTTGTGATCCCTGTGATGATTCCTGAAATCACTGTGATCCTGGTGATCCCTGTGATTCCGGTGACCGTTGTGATCCCAGTGATGTTCCCTTTGATCCCTGTGCTGATCCCTGTGATCCCAGGGATCCCAGTGATCTTTCCTTTGATCCCTGGTGATCCCTGTGATCCCAGTGATTGCGCTGATCCCTGCGCTGATCCCTGCGCTGATCCCTGCCCTGATCCCAGTGGTCCTGGTAATCCTGGTGATCCCCTGTGATCCCTGAGATGTTTCCTTTGATCCCAGTGATCCCAGCAATGATCCCTGCAATCCCTGCGCTGATCCCTGCTCTGATCCCGGCGCTGATCCCTGTGCCAATCCCAGTGCTGATCCCGGTGCTGATCCCTGCTCTGAGCCCGGTGATCCCTGTGCTGATCCCTGGAATCCCTGTGATGTTTCCTTTGGTCCCTGTGCTGCTCCCGGCGCTGAGCCTGCCCTGATCCCAGTGATCCCTGTGCTGATCCTGGCACTGACCCTGCCCTGATCTCAGTGATCCCAGCTCTGTTCCCCGCCCTGATCCCTGCAATCCCAGCTCTGATCCCTGTCCTGATCCCAGCTCCATTCCCGGTCCAGGTGTCTCAGCTGATGCGAGCAGCGCGCAGTGGCACCAAGGACGGGCTGGAGCGCACGCGCATGGCTGTGCTGCGCAAGGTGACCTTCCTGCAGCGCCGCGACAGCCCAGGTGAGACATTCCCAGTGAGCCATTCCCAGGAATCCTCGGCCCCCGGGAACTGCCCTCCCCCTCTGCCCGCGACATTCCAGGGGTTTGGAGCTCTCCTGGGACTCTCTGCAAGCTCCATCTCCCTCCTTTCATCCTTTGGGGTGAAACAGCAGCCCCCGGGGGGTCCTTGGGTTTTCCCTTCAGGATCTTTTTCCCTGAATTCCCAAATCCCTGGGGTCTTCCCTTGGATTTTTCCTTCAGGATTTTTTCCCTGAATTCCCACTTCCAAGGGGCTTTCCCTTGGATTTTTTCCCCTCAGGTTTTTTCCCCCTGAAATCCCAGTTCTCAGAAGGTTTCCCTTGGATTTTTCCCTCAGAATTTTTCCCCTGAAATCCCAGTTTCCAGGGATTTCCCTTGGATTTTCCCTCAGCATTTTTCCCTAAATTCCCAGTTCCCGGCGGGGTTTTCCTGACCCTTCCCTGTCCCGTGGGGAATGGGGAACAGGAAAACCAAGCCCTGCAGCCAAGCAAAGCCCTTGGACAGAGTGGTTTTTAGGGAATCCTTATCCCACTCACCTTTCCCAGTTTTCCTGGATCATTCCCTGCATTTGAAGCTTTCCTTCAGCTGTTCCCATTCCTTGCCAACTCAAACGTTTTTTGGGATAAAACAGTGCCTCCTCCCAGCAGCACCGGAGTTTCCTTTGGATTTTCCCTGCGGATTTTTCCCTGAATTCCCAATTCCCGGGGGTTTTCCCTGTCCTGCAGGGGATGGGGAGCGCAGGAGGAGCGCGGCCGAGGCGGAGAAGCCGCCGCGCTCCCGCCGGAGCTCCCGGGTTTCCCTGGAGCAGCCGAGGGCAGGTAGGATCCAGGGGAGGTAGGATTGATCCCACTGGATCCCCAGCGCCTGGAGCTTCCCCTGGGATCGGCTGCGTGTGTCCCACAGCATACCCAAAGCTTCCCCTGGGATCTGTGTTCCCAGAGCTTTCCTGGCATTCCCTTGGGATCAGCATTCCCAAAGCTTCCTCTGGGATCAGCTGCATATGTCCTGCCATTCCCAGAGCATTCCCACGGCTTCTCTTGGGATTGACTGCGTGTGTCCCAGAGCATTCCCATGGGATTGACTGCCTGTGTCCTGGCATTCCCAGAGCATTCCTGGCATTCCCATGGGATCGGCTATGTGTGTCCTGGCACTCCCAGAGCATTCCCAAAGCTTCCCATGGGATCGGCTGCATGTGTCCCAGCATTCCCAGAGCATTCCCGAGGTTTTCCATGGGATGGGATAGGCTGTGTGTGTCCTGCCATTTGCAGAGCATTCCCACAGTTTCCATGGGATCGGTCCCGCCATTCCTGCAGTTTCCCATGGGATTGGTCCCTCCATTCCTGCAGTTTCCATAGGATCAGTCCTGCCTTTCCTGCAGCTTCCTATGGGATCAGTCCCTTCATTCCTGCAGCTTCCCATGGGATCAGTCCCTCTGTTCTCGCAGTTTCCCATGGGATCAGTCCCTTCATTCCTGCAGTTTCCCATGGGATCAGTCCCTCCATTCCCGCAGTTTCCATGGGATCAGTCCCTCCATTCCCGCAGTTTCCATGGGATCAGTCCCTCCATTCCCGCACGGCCAGCACAGCCTTGGGGCGCGGCGACCCCGGGAGAGCATCCCGGGGAGGAGGAGCCGAAATTAGGGAAGGAAAAAGCTCTGGGCAGCCCTGCCCTTCCCTCTCTGCCCCCGGCCCTTACCTTCCCTTCCTTCCCTTCCCGGGATTCCCGGCCCGGGATGGCCCCGGGGCCATGTGGAGGCGGCGGCCACGCTCCCATCCCGAGCTTTCCTTGGCTCATCCCAAACTTTCCCTGGCTCATCCCGAGCTTTCCTTGGCTCGCTCGCTCTCCTCCTCTTCGGCTGCTTCGGGCTCGGGTAAGGGCTGCCCGCTCGGGCGCTTCCCGCTTTTCCTGCGCTCCCGGCTCCTTCTCCAGGCTCCTTTTCCTGTTTGCCGCTGGCTTGGAGTGAGGACGGGGCGCTGTTCCTGCTGTTCCCGGGCAGATTTTTGGGATGGGGACCCTCCCTTTCCCCTCCCTGTCCCCTCCCCACTGTCCTGGTCCCCATGGCGGCACTTCCCGGTTTTCCTGCGCTCCCGGCTCCTTTTCCTGTTTCCTTTTCCTATTTCCCGGCTCACTTGGAGCGAGGATGAGGCGCTGTTCCCGCTGTTCCTGAGTGGATTTTTGGGATGGGGACCCTCCCTGTCCTATCCTTGTCCCCTCCCTGTGCCATCCCCGTTGTCCCGGTCCGCTCCTGCCCCCGGATCATCCCGGTGTCCGGTTACCGCTCTAGAAGGACACGGGATACCCCTGGGAAAACGGGGAAAACATGGAGAACCAACGGGGAAAGGGTTCATTTTGGGGTTTTTGGTGTTCCCGTGTGCAGGGGACTCGGAGGAGGAGGATTCCGGGTTCCTGGAGGTCACTGTGTCTGATGTGAAGCACCCACGGCCCGAGCTGGGCCCCGCGCCTGAGGGGCTGAGCCCGCAGCAGGTCCGGGATTGGGATCGGGGCTTTCCCGGGATCTGGGTTGGGGACTTTCCTGGGATCTGAGGGGGTCACAGCTTCCCCTGGGCGCCGTGACTGAGGGGCTGAGCCCACAGCAGGTCTGAGATCAGCATTGGGATCGGGATTGGGATCAGGATCAGAATTGGGGTTTTTCTGGGATTTGGGGTTCGGGCTTTCCTGGGATCTGGGGTCGGGGCTTTCCTGGGATCTGGGGTCGGGGCTTTTCCAGGATCTGGGGTCGGGGCTTTCCTGGGATTCAGAGTGTTATGGCCTCTCCTGGGCCCCATGATTGAGCAACGGGCTCAATGCCGAGTCAGCAAAACTGGTGCTGCTGGGTCAGCGCTTCCGCCGGGCTGGGGCTGGTTCCCCTTTCCTGGGATTTGGGGTTGGGGATCACGGCTGAGCCCCACAGGCTGGGCCTGCATTTCCCTGATACTGGCATTCGGGATTTTGGGATCAAGGCTGTGCCTGTGTTTCCCCCATCCCGGGATTCAGGATTTGTGGGATCAGGGCTGTGCCTGCATTTCCTCTTAATCCAGGATTTGGGGTTTTGGGATCATGGCTGGGCCTGCATTTCCCCTCTCCTGGGGTT
>JANPWX010019520.1:0-23839 GCA_024734555.1 Trochalopteron elliotii | reverse complement strand
TCTCCCTGAGCTCCCAACATCCCCCAGGTACCAGGGACACAGGTACACCCTGGCACAGGGATGATCCCCCTCTGTGTGCTCCCACCATCCCCCAGGTACCCCCCCACCCCCGGGTACAGGGATGATCTCCCCCTGTGCTCCCAGTGTCCCCCAGGGTCACACCAATCCACCTGGATGCCACCAGAGGCACACAGGATTCTCTCTCTGGCACCTGTGAGCCCCCAGACACCCACAGAAGTTTCAGCCTGTTTCCCCTTTCCTCTGGAATGGGTCCTGGGTGCCCCATGGCTGCACACTGGGTACAGGCAGTCCTGCTCCCGGCCCGTGGCCATGGCTCCAATCATGTAAAAGGCTTTCAGAGTGCAGGGTGGCCATAAATCTCTCGAGTTTTGAGCCCCTTTCCAGCTCCAAGTTGCCACCTGGGCTGTTTGCCAAATGGCTTGGCTGATTTTCCTGTGGACGTGCCAGAGGCTCTTGGAGCAGCTCCGAAGGCACAATGTCCATTTGTCCACTTGTCCATTTGTCCACATCACCTGCAGGGCTCCTCAGCAAGAACTGGGGTGTGACTGGGAAGGTGCAGGGTGCTCGGAGAGGTGGGTGCACAGATCTCCCCCAGCCCCCCACGTAAACACACGTACTCTGCCTCACTTCCCCTGGCACCGGCACCACCTTAAAATAGATCTGCCTTAAAATAACACCTTGCTAACCCCAGGCAGATGTGTAGTTTTTCTTTCCCAGCAATCAGGAGTTCTTTTTTTTTTTTTTTTTTTTTTTTTTTCAGTGAGAAACTGTTTAGATAGAAATAGGCACTGGGAGAGGGGGTTGATGGCACCAGCACCACAAACTACACCCTGAAGCCAGTGGCCCCTGGGTGCCCCCACTGAGCAGCCCCCAAACACTTTTGAGTTGAAATCCCTCAGATTTGTGGGCAAGGAGGACATTTCTGGTGCTGGAGGTGCTATAGCAACCGAGTGAAGGTGCTTGGAAAAAGCACAGAGGGGAAATAAATAAAATAAAAGCATTGGTGGGAAGTAGAGTGGTAGTGAAAGGAGGAGAGGAGCAGGAGGTCCCCAGAGTGCCAAAGCATCCAAAGGTATTTCTTTTGGGTGCTTTTAAACCGAAAATTCCCAAAGAGCAGAATGGTACAGGAAGGAGAAGAAGTCAGACTGGGTCCTGCGTGTATCCCAAACTCCCGTGTGAATTCCCAGCTCCATGTCCCTGCGGGGTCTCTCTCACTCCCCTTTCCCTCCCAGGCCGTGGGTGCTGTCACCCCTCATCCCTCAGCACCCTCCAGCCTTGCAGAACCCCTGCATTTTGGGGCTGATCCTCCACCCCACCCAGCTCTGTGTTCTAAAATGAAACTGGAGCTGTTCTCGCTGGTGAGAGCCCCGCACCGGCCGGGGCTGTGATGTGCCGGGCACCGCCCCGTCCTCCTGCCGAGCAGGAGGGAAAAAACCCCAAATCTGCCACCCGGGGAGCTGTGTCAGAGGGTTTGAGCTGCCAGACACCCCGGCCATAGGAAAAAAACCCAACACCTTTTGATTAGAACTTCCTCCCCATTACATTTGATTTTATTTTTCCCTTCCCCTCCCAGCCTTTCCCTTTGCTGCCACGTTTTGGCAGGATTAATTCGAGATAAAGTTACCCTGAGTGACGGCCTTTGCTTTTGTGTTCTCCTTGTCTATTTTCCGCCTGGCTAAGCCTAGAAAAACTCCAGAGAAATTCTCCAGCTTCCAGCCCTGCCAGGGGGCCCCGGCTCAGCCGACACTCATCTGCCGTCTCGGCGTTCAACCGCGGAAAAAAAAAAACCCCACAACACCTTCTGACAAGGGTTATTTTTATTTCTAATGAAAAGCGAAGCCTGCTGTGCACAGGTGGAGTGGGACGATGACAGGCACCGAGGTGCTCACATCAAAATGATTGAGAGCCAGAATTTCCCAGGGGAGGCTCTTTTTTGGGGGCAGGGGGGGAGGGACTCCCCAAGCCCCTGGTGTTTGATGGCTTTGCAGCCTGAAGGGTGATAAAACAACCCCTCTGTGTCCGGGAGGGGTCAGGGGTGGAGGGGTTGTGGCTGCACCATCAGGCCAAGCCAAGCCTCTGTGCTTTGCTGCTCCCCCAAGCGTGGGGTCATTTCATGGGGATAAATGTGGGACTTGGTGTAAAATGAGGGGCAGGAACATCAGGGTGTCCAGGCAGGGGCAGAACCTGGGTGCCCCCAGCAGGTCCAGGGTGGGGTTTCCTCCTTGGTGCCAGAGTGTCCCGACCTGCTGTGCTGTGTCCAGCCCTTAGAAAAGGACTTCCAAAAGTCTTTCAAAAAGGACTTCAGCTTCAAAAAGTGACTTTGAGCTCTGTAAGTGCCCAAGGCCAGGTTCTACAGGGCTCGGAGCAGCCTTGTCCAGGAGAAGGGGATGAACTGGGATGATCTTTTAGAATGTCCAGCTTGTCCCTGGTGGGTTTCAGGCAGGGTGACACACAAAACAGGAGCTGCTGATGCCACCCTCACTGGGCTCCCATCCCGTGGGCTCAGTCAGTTATTGAGCCCTGTTATTACCTTTTTAACATTTATATCTGGACTCACAGTAATTATTCCTCCAGCAGGGTGGAGGTTATTAGGATAACTCCTCCTGTGGTTAGTTTAGATTAGTTTGAGATGGAGAAAGGCAGAGAGAAGCTGGGAAGTACTGGGGTTATGCATTGGAAAGGGCAGCTGCAGGAGAAGGCAGCAAAAGTCCTGCTGTCCCTAGAGGCTCCACAGGGCCACTGGGGGGTACAGGACCACTGGAGGGTACAGGACCACCCCTCCCCAGGGAGGTGGACAGGGAGGCAGCATCCTGAAACACAGACCTGGAGAGCAAACCCCTGCTGGGACGGCGCAGCCACCCTGGGAAATTTGCACATGTGAAGCTTCTCCATGCCAACCCTTGACCCCACCAAGCCAAGCTGCAGCTCCACTTGCACCCCAGGAAGGTTCTCCTGGCTTGTTGCAGGTTTCCACCACCAGGCACAGGAGCCAGAGTGTGTTTGTTGACACTCCCCACCCCTGGCAGCAGCATTTTGCAGCCCCAGTAAATGCCCTTTCCATCTTGCTCTGATCATTAGCCGAGAGCATTCCGCTCCAGAGCTCTGCAATAATGGAAGGCACTGAACTTCAGGATCTCAATTAACTATAGCAAATGCTCTAGATCCTAGGAAAATACTTTGCTCAAATTATATTGCAATAATAATGTGTATGTCCATTTGCTCCCCGGGAGCGTGGCCATGGATCTCAATCCTGCTCCCCGAGCTCTGGCCTTTCATCTCCATCCTGCCCAATGCACAGAGCCATTCCTAATCCCTGGGCTCCTCTGCCATCTCCCAAAACAAAATCCAGCCCTAATGCTGCCTGGCACTCCACCTCTCTCCTGATAAATGCATTCCAGCTCTTAATGAACGACACCACGGCGTTATAATTAATAAGCAGAAGCGCCCGGTCCTTTGGCTGCCAACTCCCTTAATTGCAAGGCTGCCACTGCAGCAGCTGAGATCCTCACAGCTCCAAGGTCACGCTCCAGGTTTGGGGGTGATCTGGGGAGGGGAGAGGAGAATCAGGATCTGCAGCCTTTAAATGAGGAAATGGAATGAGGCAGTGGTGGGGAAGGACCTGGGCATGGTCAGCACCACCCCAGCACGGCAGGGCTGGGGGGTTTCTGTGGGGCAGGAGCAGGAGATGAGCTCAGTTTTGCTGGATCCAGGTGAGGATGGCTTGGAGGTGGTGCCTGTGTGGGATGGGGATGGCAAAGCCCTGCCAGAGCTGTTACCCAGCCCTACAGTGCTGCCTCCCCAATCTCGTCCAGCCTGCAGGAGTCTAATAAAACAAGTCCACACGTTACAAAATCAATTTCCTCTCTATTAATTTGGGTCTCTTAAGATTTATCATCGTCTTTCATCACCAGATTAAAAGCAATTGGCAAAGTCTCAAATAACCTTTTAATTCTGAACTGGGAGCCAAGATGCAGATACTGTGTCCTCTGCAGGGGCTCTCTGGACAGGATGGGGTCTGGCACCCCAATTTGGGACTGGGCACAGGCACATCCATACAGGGTGGGGTCTGGCACCCCAGTTTGAGGCCGGGCACATCCACACCTGTCCTGCCCATGGTGAGTCTGAGCCTGGCTCTTGGTTCGTGGTGGAATTAATTACAGTTCTTCCTCTGCCTTCAATCAAAGGCTGCACTTTGATATTTATGTTCCCAGTTGTGGGTTGTGGCCTTGATTCATTAAGATTTGCATAGTAATTGTTTTCTTCTAACGATCTGGGAGGATGGCACCGTGGGGAGACGGGGGTGGGCAGGCTGGGGCAGAGATCTGGAACTCCATCGCCAAAACTGCCAATTTCTGCCCCAAAATGTGTTTGGCTTCTCCTGACCATGGCAAAGTGATTTGGGTCGGCCCAGCCATGTCCCTTCAATGATCTGTGAAGATCTCAGTGCTCCCATCCCTCCAGAGTGAGATTTGATCCGAGTTGCTTCCCCACAACCTGATCTTGGCTGCGTTCTGCTTTTCTAGCTTTTGTTTGTTTTCTTCTGTCTTATTTTTATTTTTTTATATTTTTTTTCGATAGAAGGGCTAAGCCTGTCCAGCTGCTTGACTGCAATTCATCCATGACTATCACAGAATCCCAGAATGGATTGGGTTGGAGGGAGCCTTAAAGCTCAACCAGTTCCATGGGCAGGGACACCTCCCACTGTCCCAGGCTGCTCTCAGCCCTGTCCAACCTGGCCTTGGGCACTGCCAGGGATCCTGTGCCAGAGGCTGCCCACCCTCCCAGGGATAAATAGCCCCTTCCCACATTCAAGAAGCAGCAAAAAGTGAGATAATAACAGAAGGAGTTTTGGTTCCAGACAGGCAAATTCCTCTCAAAGGTAAGCCAGTATATGACAAAAAGGACAAAAAGTTGATTAAGAGTCAAAAGGTAACATGTAACCAAGAGGGGTGGGCAATTACAGAACTCAACACTGTGATCTTTACCTCCAGACCAATCCCAAGAATATACCTGGACCAAAAATGGGCCAAATTGAAAGAGTCCAGGGGCCTGGGGAACAATTCCTGCCCAAGATCCCATCCAGCCCTGCCCTCTGGCAGTGGGAGCAATTCCCCACGTCCTGGCACTCCAGGCCCTTGCCCAAAGTCCCAGTCAATGGTTCCCCAAAACCAGGAAGGGGATGGAGCAGCTGGAAAGAGTCCAGGGAGAGCATGGGATACTCCAAGGGCTGGGGCAGGTGTGCACAGGTGTGTTCATGGCTGGGACAGGTGTGTTCATGGCTGGGACAGGTGTGCACATGGCTGGGACAGGTGTGCCCATGGCTGGGACAGGTGTGCCCATGGGCTGGGACAGGTGTGCACAGGTGTGTTCATGGCTGAGACAGGTGTGCACAGGTGTGCCCATGGTTGGGACAGGCGTGCCCATGGCTGGGACAGGTGTGCACAGGTGTGTTCATGGGCTGGGACGCGTGAGCACAGGTGTGTTTATGGCTGGGACAGGTGTGCCCATGGGCTGGGACAGGTGTGTTCATGGGCTGGGACAGGTGTGCACAGGTGTGTTCATGGTTGGGACAGGTGTGTTCATGGCTAGGACAGGTGTGCACAGGTGTGTTTATGGCTGGGACAGGTGTGCCCATGGCTGGGACGCGTGAGCACAGGTGTGTTTATGGCTGGGACAGGTGTGCCCATGGCTGGGACGGGTGAGCACAGGTGTGTCCATGGCTGGGACAGGTGTGCCCATGGGCTGGGACAGGTGTGTTCATGGCTGGGACAGGTGTGCACAGGTGTGGCCATGGCTGGGACAGGTGAGCTCCACATGGTGCTGACACCAAGCACGAGCTGCCCCAGAGCTGCAGGAGGGAAGGGGCTGGAGGTAAATGACTGCACAGCTCTGCACTGACAGGAAGGGACCATTTAAATCTGAAGGAAAGGTCAATGATATCATGACAGTGGCAGAGGATTCACAGCAGAGTGGGAAATTGCAGCTGAGTGACAGCCAGGAGAGCTGGGACAGCAGGGACAGGGCTGGGCTGGGATCAAACACCCAGGGACAGCAGCACTGCTCCAGCTGACCACCCAAAGGTTCTGTGGGGGTGACAGATGTTTATTTGTGTATTTTCATGATCAAAGCAGGGGGTTATTGTGTTGGCTTGGCAGGGTGGATGGCAATCCTTCTCCAGGTAGGTTCTTCCTCCTGTGGGCAGAGAAAGGGTTGGAACCCAGCTCTGCTTTGGGTGAGCAGCTGCAGGAGAAAGAGGAGGATGATGATGATGATGATAATAATAATAATAATAGTGATAATAATAGTAATAACAACAACAACAACAACAACAACAACAACAATAATAATAATAATAATAATAATAATAATAATAATAATAATAATAATTTTGTTTTCTCATCTCTGTACAGCCTGTCTGTTTCAGGAGATTTTCCCTCTCCCAGGGCAGTGATGGAGATCTGCCCATTGATCTCCTAACGGGGCCGTATCCAAACAGGAGGTGAGGAGTTCCCGGGTTCCTGCTCACCTGTGGGAGCTGCTGGGTGGGAGTTTTCCTGCTCTGCCAGTGCAGAGGTTTGTCCTCCCTGTGCCGCTGCTGGGACCAGCACACCCTGCCGGGGCTCCTGGCTCAGGGTTTGGGCTCAGGCTGGGCGGGGAGAGTGACTCTGCCCTCGCAGGTGGCACCGGAGCCCAGCTCAGTCCTGAGGGAGATCAAAGCTCTGGGTTTAATATCCAAAAGAGCCACCGCAGCTCCCCCAGCACCAGCTCCTGTCCTGCTTTTCCCCAGGCTGGCTCCTGCCCTCCTCCCGCGCTCATTAGACACGAGCCGAGCACTTTGCAGCTCCTTAAGCTGCTCCTCTCCCGCAACCCCCCGGGATCCAAACCAGAAATTCCTCCTCTTTGAAGGGGCTCACACCAAAGCCTGCGTCGAGCTTTGAACCTACCACGTGTCATCGCCTGGAATAATTCATGTTAAACACTTGATTGTGGTGGTGTGGTGTAGGAGCATCCGTGGAGGGCAGGGAGAGGGAACTCTGCAGAGCTGAGACATTCTAGAACACGTGGGTTTATTGCAAGGGTGGTGGGTAAAAAGGGCCTTTTGCCTTCAGCCACCAGCCTGGGCTGAGGGGAAGTCCCAAAGAGAGAGGGAGAGAGAGAACAAGAGGGTGAGAGGTAAGAAGGGAGGGAGCAGGAGAGCCAGAGAGAGGTGGCAGGGTCAGAGCACAGGGGGAAGAGATCGAGGTCCTTGTTACAATCCATTATATCTCCTTTTGTGTTGAATATTCCAATTTACACTAACCAACCAGTCCAAGACACAAAATCCTATAGAATCTACATACAGCCTATAAGAACTGCTACATTACCATGCTGTGTTATATTTTAAACTCTAAAAACTACTCTTTAGACTTTTCTCTTTTGCTACATTGACCTTTGGGTACCTCAGCCAGCAGAAGGGTGTTGTTCAATCCAAAGGGATTCTCCTTCAGCTGGCTGGGCTGTTGTTTTCAGGTTATATAGTAACTATATATAACTATATATATATAAAATAACTGTATTAACTATATATATATAGTTATATAGTTATATATAGTTATATAGTTATACATAGTTATATATAGATATGTAACTATATATATTATATAGTTATGTATATATATATGTAACTATATATATTATATAGTTATGTATATAACTATAATTATATATATATAAATATATATAAAAATATATATGTTATATGTATAAGACTGGGTATCCTACAACTCAAAGCAAGCTTTCATTTCTATTTCTATCATAGGTTTCATATTTTCAGAGTCTTTTGCTAAGCAATCATATTTATAAGGTTTCCCTGATTCATCTTCCCCAACATGTGGGGGCTGGAGCTCCCCTGGCTCCTGGGCTGTGGCAGGGAAGGGGTGGGAGCCTCTCCAGAGTTTGTGGGATGGTCGTGGCTCTGCAGAGTGTTTCTATCCAACCAATCGTTTTGGCAGATAAAATCCCTGTCGAAGCTGCACCAAGTGTCTTCCACGAGTTGTCGGGGCTGAGGTGGGCGAGGGGAGGGCATGGAATAGAAGAGCAGCAGAAGCAGAGTGAGAGGAATTCAATCTTTCTATTTGTTCTTACCCAAATAAATTGAGATGTATTTGTGGAAGTGTCAGAGAAGCCCGCAGGAATGATACTATAAAATAACACAGCTGCTTCATGAGTCTATGACAGACAGCACAGATTAATGTACCGGCGTTTTTATGGTCTGTTAACAACTGATATGGGTTTTAAATATATTATCTCCTATTGTATTGTCTGTCATTTTAAAAACTGCTCATGTCTATTGTGTTTGCTTTTAAGAGGTGCTTATGGAACAATCAGCCAGTCGCTTCCTGATCTCTCCTCTTCCCCACTTCCTAGATATATCATTATCTCGCCCTCTTCCTCTCTTTTTTTTTTTTTTTTTCCCTAGATAGTTTTTCCCCAGCACTTTCATGGGCAATTTATTCCAAAACCTATCGAAGCCCCCTCATGTACCTTAATTTCGGGAGCTTTAAAAAGCTTTTCCACCTTCACAGCTGGTTATCAGTGAGATGTGTGTGAGCTGTGGGGAGGGGTCAGGCTGGAGCTCTGACGGGCACAGTGGGGCTGGGGGCTGTGGAAGGGGTGGGTGGGTGCCTGAGCCCCCCTGGGCTGTGCCTGTGCCCCCCAGGGCTCCAGGTGTCTGCTCTGCTGAGCTTGGGGACAGAGAAGGAGCCCGGAGTGGGCTCTGGGCTGGGACAGTGACAGGATGGGGTTTACTGAGCACTGAGGAAGACACGGAGAGCTCTGAGGTGTGGAGAAAATCCTGCACTGGCTCTCAGTGTTCAGTGAATGAGCAAAAACTTGGGTTTTCTTTTTGGCTGGGACTTGGGGAGATGGGGCTGTGAGGGACAGGGCTCCTGGATGCCCCAGCAAAGGGGATTTCACTCAGACTCCCCTGCAACCTCTTCAGTGATCCCTTCACCCAGGAAATGCTCCCAGGCAGAAGCTCCCCCTGACTTTGCTTCTGCCTCTCTCGGCCACTCCCTCCATCGCTGTCACACAGTGGAAGGTTTGTCACCTCCTCCTGCGGCCAGCCGTGACCAGCAGCACCCTCCAGCACTGCTGCACACCCCCAGCCCAGCCCGGGCCCGGCTCGGCTTCTCCCGGGGCAGAAACGTCAAAGATCGATGGCTGCAGTGACTCTGCCACACACGGAGCCAGGAGGGAACATCTGCACCCTCTCCCCGGCATCTGGCACCTCCAGCTGGGCACATCAGCACTGGGAACTCTGCCCACTGTCCCCCCCCGGGCCATTCTCACACCCTTGGGGTGACATCGTCACCAGAGATGCTCAGGACCTGCACTGACTCATCCCTACCCTTCATCTGCAGCCCTAAAAATGTCCTTTTCCCCCCACTTTGCACCCCTCAAACCTGGGCAGCCCCCAAAGCAGCTGCAGGGCTCCTGTGGGCAGCAGTGAGGGGAGGTAATGGATGTGTTTTGTGTCCATAACTTTCTCAAAAGGCTCGAATTGCTGTATTTGGAATTATATTAGATTGCAAGAACAAAGATGCCCTTTTGATGCTTTGTAGCAGCGCTGGAGATAATGAAAGGAGAGGAATTTTGATAAGGATGAAAGATAGCTTCCTTCAGCTTCCCACGGCTGATAAAGTGCTGCCCAGATGAAGAGAGTTTAGAATTAAAAGCACCACGAAAGTAAAACAAAGTAAACACTGCCCAGCGCCTCTCTAACAAGATAAAATGACACTGTGGAGAGGAGACAAACAGGACAATAAAGAGAAGCACTCAACTCAACACGGAGAGGGACAGCAGAGGTTTGAGATGGGAGCAGAGGCACTGGGAGCTGTGATGGGGGAAACAGCAGCCAGGGAATGTGCTGAGGGTGTGAACTTTGGGCTCCTGCATCCCTCCCTGCCACACACGGGCAGCAAAGGGAGCTCAGTGCTGCTGTGAGGATGGGATTGAGGAAAGGCAGTGCCAGGATCAGCTCCTCGGCGTGTGTCAGCCAGGGGGGAAAATGGGAAAATGTGGATTTTCCTTGCCTGATGCTGTTCTTGGTGTCAGATGTGCTGGGTCTGGCCGTGGCGCAGCACAGCACAGGCCAAATGGCCAAATGAGGTGCTGGAGATGGCCAAGAACCTTCTGGAAAGGGGTGGCCAAAAACCTCCTGGGAAATAGTGACCAGAGACCTCCTCACTGGAAGCCAAGGACCTGTGGGAGCTGTGAGAAGTGGTGGCAAGGAGCTCCTGGGTGGGGACGGTGTGTCCCCACTCACAGACAGGTCCCAGCCCCATCCAGGGCCCCGGGGCTGCTCCCTGCTCTGCCCCAAGCCTCCCTGCAGGTTTGGAGTTGCAGTTTTGGAGCTGCAGTTTTGGGGCTGCAGTTTTGGGGTTGCAGTTTGGGGCTGTGGTTTTGGGGTTGCAGTTTTGGAGCTGCAGTTTTGGGGCTGCAGTTTTGGAGCTGCAGTTTTGGGGCTCTGGTTTTGGGGCTGTATTTTTGAGGCTGTATTTCTGAGGCTGCAGTTTTGGGGCTGCATTTTTGGGGCTGCAGTTTTGGGGCTGCAGTTTTGAGGCTGCAGTTTTGAGGCTGCAGTTTTGGGGCTGCAGTTTTGGGGCTGCAGTTTTGAGGCTGCAGTTTTGCAGCTGCAGTTTTGGGGCTGCAGTTTTGGGTCTGCAGTTTTGGGGTTGCAGTTTGGGGCTGTGGTTTTGGGGCTGCAGTTTTGGAGCAGCATTTTTGGGGCTGCAGTTTTGGAGTTGCAGTTTTGGGGCTGTGGTTTTGGGGCTGCAGTTTTGGAGCTGCAGTTTTGGAGCCGCATTTTTGGGGCTGCAGTTTTGGGGACACAGTTTTGAGGCTGTATTTTTGGGGCTGCAATTTTGGGGCTGCATTTTTGGGGCTGCAGCTTTCGGGCTGTATTTTTGGGGCTGCAGTTTTGGCAGCAGCTCGGGCCCTGGCTGGGCGTGGCCAGTGCTGGCCTTGCTCAAGGCAGTGTCTGTGGCTGCCATGGCAACCAGGGATGCAAAACCGCGGCTCAAATCCCCAAACAAACAAACCCTCCACACCACCAAACCCTCAGAATCCTCCTCACCTTGCTCCCCACGAGCTGTTTGTTCTCCTGGGACCTGCTGGGGTGCCAGGCTCACACTGGGGGGACCTGTGACCCCCCTGTTCCCCACATTTCCCTTTCCAGGCCCCAAGCAGATCCTGTTGTGGGTGTATTTATCACAGCAGCAGCTTTTCTCCCGTGTTTTCACTTTCCTTAGTGCAGAGAAGAAACCACCTTGACCACAGAGCCACCACACTTTGGGGTGTGCTCCCTGCTTTGAGAGCTTGAGAGGGGGAAAATAACCCCCCCAAAAAAAATTGAAATTGTCACTGACACCCAGATCAAGCCTTTCCTGTCCATGTCCAAATCTGATGTTTATATCCTGACTTCTTGTTTGCCTGAAAATTGAGGTTTGTTTTACACAACAGGAAGTATTCACCTTTTTCCCTTCACCAATACTCCCTGGCTGGGTCAAAACACCAGCTCAAGCTGAGCCAGGCTGTGTGGCTGCTGTCCTCTCACCACCCTGGATCAGATCTTCCAGGAAAACCCCACGCAGGAGGCTCCAGGGCTGCTCTGGGAGCTGCAGTAAAAGAGATTAAACTGATAGGAGTTACTCCCTTGGGAATCCTGCTAAATCCTTCTGAAAGAAATCCTGAGAGATGCTTGTAATATTTAATGGGGATAAAAAACAATAGGTGTCCATAGAAATGATCCTGTAGGGAAAACAGCCCAGCTCCTGTAGGAAATGAATCTGTAGGAATGCTGGAGGATCATGGAGATCTAATTATATTTCTCAGAGTGTTTTAAAACCTGGTGGGGTGAAGTGAACACGGGGAGTTTGCCTTTAATTGAATGAACCTTTGGAAAAGAAGGTGGAACAGTGACAAAGTGAGCTCTGGAGCCAGAGCATCCATCAGTCTGAGAGGGGGATGATTTGTGCCTGGAGGACTCTGCAGATATTTCGGGCAGCTTTAGGGAAAGGTCTCTGTGAGGCCACCTGGGGCTGTCTCATCTGCATCGTGACAGAAGGAGGGAGATTTCTCCAAACCCTCAGGGCGACACCAGAGCATCCTCTGAGGGCAAAGGGGCCAAAGCCTCAATTTTGGCAGAAAATGGGGCAATTTGGGGTGTGCTCCATGCTTTGAGAGCTTGAGAGGGGGAAAATAACCCCCCCAAAAAAATGAAATGGCCACTGACACCCAGATCGAGCCTTTCCTGTCCATGTCCACATTTGGTGTTTACATCCCTGACTTCTTGTTTGCCTGAAAATTGAGATTTGCTTTTCACAACAGGAAATATTCACCTTTCCTGTGTGGGGACACTTTGGTGTCCTGGTTTGAAGTTCTCTGGGGGGCATTTGGACAGGGAGGACATCGGGGTTGCTGCAGGGACAGTCGTGCTGCAGGAGGGAAATGTGATAAATATTTTCAAAGGCAACTTAGAAGAAAAGTTCTGAGCAGATTATAGTTTAATCATTTGATCTCCCAGGTAAATATTAACACTGGAAAACCATTTGTTTTATATTCTCCAAATGCCTGAAGTGTTCCCAACCAGGCAGGATTTAATCCTGTCCTTATCAAGCTCTGGAATCTGCTCTGGGTCAGTTCCTGCTGGGATCAGAAGCAGAAGGACACAACAGGGGCTGGTCCCAAGCCAATCTCCTGGGGTCCAGGTGTCAGCTGCTTGGGTCAGGGGACAGAAAACTGCCCCAGGCCCACACTGACTTGGAGCTGCTCTCTTTATGTCTCTGTGCCTCAGGATCAGGGCCAGGGGAGGTTTTACTGCACTCCCCTCTCAGTTTTGGGTGCTGGAACACCTTTGGTGTCCTTGTTGCCCCTGCTGATGCCACGGCACTGATCCTAAATCTTGTGGCAGGGAAAGGACACCTGGGTGTCAAGCCAAGGGATCAGCAGGATGGGGAAACCCTCTCCATCCCCCTGCCTGCTCTGCACACCAGGTCACAAAGCCCTTGGTGAATCCATATGGGGCCAAAGCAAAGGGATCAGCAAAGTGATGATCAGCAGAGAGAGGAATCCTGAGGAGGGGGACTGAAACTGCTCCTGGAGAGAAGCTCCTTTGGTGCCCGTCTCCTCCTCATCCAACACCACCCTCCCATCACTCCCACTGATGGCATTGAATGGACAATTAAGTTATCAAAACCTTCCTGCACTGATTTCTTCAGACTTGTCTCCTGAAGTCCCCGTGTGCTTGAGAACGTGTAAAAATACAGAGGGAATGAACAGCAGAAAGAGTCTAAACAAGCCCAAACAGAGTGGAAACCTCAAATCTCACAAACCTTATGCAGCTTCATGCTTCAAATCACCTTAAGTATTTGCAGCACGCACCAGGATCTCCTTTCTATCATAATTAAATACGTCTGTCTCCCAGCAAAGGGAGGAGAGCTCGGGGGAGTTGTCACCATCCTTAATCTCAGCTGCCATTCCTCAGCAGCTCTGTCACAGCAGTTCCCAAACAGGGGCTGGGGGTAAAAAGAATCTTCCAGGACAGGCTTTGAGCCGTGTCCCATCTCTGCAGGCTGCAGGGTGGATCCAGCCTGAGGAAGAGCAGGAGGAGTTAGAGCAGGAGGAGCGTTTTGTAGAGTTGGGGTCCCACTGGTTAAGTTGGACTTGGGGGAATCTCTGGGAGTTGAGGAGGGTGGAGATGGTGGGGATGTGTGAGGAGGGGGTGCTGAGCCCCCTTTCCATGGGCAACCCTGGCTGGGCAGGGCTGGGCTGAGCTGGGCTGGACCAGGCTGGGCTGGGCTGGGCTGGACTGGGCTGAGCTGGACTGGACTGGGCTGGGCTGGGCTGGGCTGGGCTGGGCTGGGCTGGGCTGGGCTGGGCTGGGTTGGACTGGGCTGGGCTGGGCTGGGCTGAGCTGGACTGGGCTGGGGAGGGCAGGGAGTCAGCCTTGCCCGCCCGGTGGAAAGCTCCAGGAGCATCTGGGGCTGTGCTGGTGCCCGGGCAGCCCTGGCCCTTGGCAGAGGAGCTCCCCAAACCCTCACACCCCTCAGGTTCCATCCCCGGGCAGGATCTCCCAGCCCTGACCGTGCTCAAGCCTTGTCTCTGCCGGGGGGGCAGAAGGTCTGGCCGGGGGAAGCGCCTGTACACAACATTTTCACTGATAAAAATGGGGCTGGCTTTGAGCGAAAATGCCACTGTGATTCCTCCAAATGGAAAATCAATAGGAGTCCAAAATTAATTAACCGTGCCTGCAGTTGGGGCAAGCGGTTAAATAAAGCTGAATGAAGCTTTTCAGCCCGCAGCTGGGGCAGGATCCTCCCGTCGGGTGCCTCCATCGCGGCTTCCTCTGACCATCCCCCGCCATCGATTCCTCCTCCCGCAGTTCCCCCTCCAGCCCCGCTCCTCCGGGAGACGCGGAGCCTTTCCGGGGGGAGCGGACCAGAGGGCCCCGCCAGGAGCTGCTCAAGGTCAGACCGGCTGCTGCTTTCCGATGGGGCGGGCTCCAGAGAGTAAACAATAATTAACCTTAAATTAAAACTGCTTGTAATCTTTGATTACCCGCCTGGTTCCGCGGTGTGCCAAGCCCATTTTGTTTCTGGTTTCCTTGGAGATACCACCCGGCCTCCCCACCCCCTTCCAGCTCTGCTCCAGCTTTTTTTTTAAATTTTTTTTTTAAAGCAGGTTTAAAAACAGCTATTAAGAGAGCTTGTTAATCATCATCCCAGGCTGCTAATAGCACTCTGGCCACGGTTAATCACAACGAGCTGCAAGGATGCTGCAAATGCTTTCAGTGGAATAATTGCCTCCCTGTTCCTTCCCTTTGCTGCATCCCCTTTAATGCAGAATTCCCTTCTCTGCCCAGGTTGGGAAATTTGGATGCAGGACACTTCTGGCTGTCTGGATTTTGGCTCGGCTGGTGGTGACACCCTGACGGAGTCGGGGACCCTGTTTGGGTTTGAGCTCAGCAGCTCCGGGCGTGCAGCGAGAGGCGATTTGGGAGCTGGGGCCGTGTCCTGGGAAAGGCCCGAGCTGGAGACAGGAGGTCCCCGGGGATGTGGATGCTGTTAATAACAGCAGCAGCCTCCGCCTTTTCAAACCTCCGAGGAACTTCTGGTTTTTTTCACTCCTCAGTGCCCCGCGCCTCAGATGCGCTGTCAGAGCGCTCCGAGCAGCCTCGGCCCCGAGGAAATCAGCGCTGCAGATAAGGCGATCCCGGCTCCATCTCCAGGGCTTCCTTCTCCCCCCGGAGCTGCTCCAGCTCCTGCTGCTGTAGGTGGGGGAAGGTTTGACCTCCCAGGTCTGAAATCTGTAAATCAGCTCAGCACATCCTTTTTTTCCTGAGTTAAGCAGTTGCTTAAAGTCTTCCCTGTAGAAGCCCAGGGCACGGGGCTGGTGCTGTAATAAACGAAGTTTCTGTCTCCAGCATCCTCCCGACAGGGAGGCTGAGGGGAGAGACCCCCAAATCCCCAGCCCAGCAGCCCTGGCCCGTCCCTCTGAGCGGGATTTAAACCTCGCCCGTCCCTCTGAGCAGGGTTTAAACCTCGCCCGTCCCTCTGAGCGGGGTTTAAACCTCGCCTATCCAACTGAGCGGGGTTTAAACCTCGCCCGTCCCTCTGAGCCGTGTTTGAACCTCACCCATCCCTCTGAGCGGGGTTTAAACCTCGCCCGTCCCTCTGAGCGGGGTTTAAACCTCGCCCGTCCCTCTGAGCGGGGTTTAAACCTCGCCCACCCGAGCGGGTGTTAATTGCGGCTCCGGCTGCTCCTGCTGGAATGACAGATACGGGACAATTCCGCCGCTTGACAATAATTGTTCTCCTAATTACGGCGATGACATTTACTGGAAAGCCACTGCAATCCCATTACCTTCTCACGCTAAATTCTGTGACTTTAAAATTGCCTTCCCTGCCTCCTCCTCCTCCTGGTGTTTGTCCCCCTGGATTCAGGCGTGTTTACCTGCAACACGGGCTGCCATGGATGGTCCTGGGGGCCCTGAAAAACAGGATATTCACTTGAATTTGGGGGAGTTTTTTTCAGGGGGATTGATACTTTTTGCCTGTCCTGTCCTGCATTTTTTAACCCATCACCCGGATGGGGGATGCTGGAATATTCGACTGGCTGGGGAGGTGACAGCACCCAGGCACTGCCACCCAAAATTAATCCATTGCCATCCATTAATCCATTAATCCATCACCCCCAGAACAAGAGAGGACAGCAGACAGAGGGAGTTTGACCACAGAATTTCTTTTTCTGGATTGCAGGTAGCTCCCTCAAGCCTGAACCTCCTCATCCTCCCCCACCACCAAGAGAAAGGTGCCTGTAAATAGTTAATTTTTAAGACCCTCAATATTTTATAAATGGTTCTAATGAGCCGCTGTTCTGTTTTGTTTGGCTGTTTATGTGTCATTAAGCCTGTGAACGAGATACTTTAACTTAATGTGTTGCCCTCAAAAATATCTTTTAATAAAGCACTCTAGCTCTTCTCTGGAGAGCCAACGTTGGTTAAGCTGGATAAATGATGATGAAGATGATGCCTTTCAGCAGCTTCTTCCTTCCTCTGCCCTCTTCTCTGCTTGCTTCACACTGAAACAGCTCAAGTTTATGATTTAAGAGGGGGGAAACTCTTAATTTTCAGGATTGGGAAAGCTGAAGTATGGTCATGCACTAGAGCTGTGCCCTAAAGCTGGGCTGCCCTCCCAGCCCACCAGTGTGGTCGTGCCTGTGGTGGGGTAAAGAAAGGGCTGAAATTCAGACACAGAAGCCATGCAGAGAGACAGGTCCCTTCCCTTTGGGACTGGAGAAGTCAAAGGGTTTGGCCAACCTCCAAGGCAGAAAGGAGCAGGAGCACCATCTCCTCTTTGAATTACAGTCCTCCCTCTCTGAAATAAAAAATAAAAGAGGAGAAAAAGCCTTTTTCTGTCTCCAGGATGACTGCTGGGAGGTGATCATTTTTCTTTGAGAAACTGAGGCTCCCTTGTAAAAAACTTATGGAGAAATAAGGTCATTTGTCAATTCAAGTCATTGTCTTCCATACATAAAAAACATGGCAAGTGCAGCTTTTGTAAAATCTAAATTGAAAGTAAATAGCGAGCGGGCAGTTCTTGGTGATAAAACCTCCTATTCTGTAGATTTCTGGTACAATATTTATTTTATCCTCTTTATAACTACAAGGGCTGTCTCTGTGTGTTATTAAAGTAATGCATTTGCTTAACCTGCACTTAAATTCCCTCCCAACCTTCCCTGATTGTACATCTCACTGCTACATGTTCCCAGCCTGCTGGTCTCAGCTGGACAATTATATTAACTGCTTCTATTTGCAATTACTATGAATCATAAAGCAAGTCTGAATGGATTGTTTTTCTTTATTGAAAATGTTTAAACTTAATGCATGGCAAATGTCACAGCCGTGGGGCTGCTCCTCGGCTCCTGGGGAAGTGCCTGATGGCTGCTGATGGAGCACTGGGGATGGATTTTGTCATTTCCTCTGCCCATCCCTTCCCCTGCCATGCTGAGTGTTCAAAGCCCGGCTGGAATGAGCTGGTCCAAGTGAAAAGTGTCCCTGCCCATGGAACACAAGGGACTTTAAGGTCTCCACCAAGCCAAACTACCCTGGGACTCCCTGAATACACCAAAAAAACCCCCCAAACCCACAAGCAGTTCCCTTGACATCTCTGTGAGAGTGATGCAGCTCCCCTTTTCAAAATCACAGATGCTGGCTGGGCTGAATCCAGAGGGGGCTGAACCTGAGCTCATCCTACACCTCTTCCCCCTGGGCTGTTCCAAGGTGGAATGTTGTGCTGCAGAGATGTTGTTCTCCAGGAAAGTTCAGGAAACACCTGGGACAAGGACAAGGGAACAGTCCTGCTGCTTCCCACTGCTCCCTCCAGATGTTCCTCAGCTCTACCAACTTCATTTGGGGTTTCCCTTCAGTGTCCCCCCACCAAGGTGCTCCCCCCTGACTTGGCAGGACAAAGTTTTGGAGGTCTCTGAGGCTCCTGGAGCTCTTTGGTGTCTCTCAGCACAGGGGCAGGTGAGTTCCAAGGGCAGTGATGGATTTTGTCCAGCAGGAGTTGGATGATGTCCCACAAAGCACTCTCATTCCTGCAACTCATCTTGCAGCCTTCAGCTCTACTTCACTTTTTTTTTTTTTTTTCAGCCCAGCCAGGACAAATTCTTCTTGTGCTGTGGCTCTGAGGTGGTTGATGGCCCAGATTGCATTGGTAAGGGAATGGAGGTGACCTAAACCCATGGAAAACTGGGAAAAATAAGAACATTTCTGGTTCTGGCAGGGCAGGGGGGGCTGTGGGAGTGGAGGGTTGAGCTTGGGCAGGGCAGGCAGTGGCTGGCAGGGAGCTGTGCTGGGAGGACAGGCTAAAGGACAGGAATACATCTTGATTTCTTAATTATTATGTTTTAAATACCACTGCAGGGGGGGTTGTGCCACTCATCTGGGAATGAACTGGGTACAGATGGGCCTGACCCCACTCCTGTCACCTTCCTGGCATCCCACAGCCCCAGGAAGGTTTGTGTGGCAATTTCAGGCACACGAAGGACGAGGCAGACACAGAAGGTCAGGCAGGAAAAGCTTCTCTTTTAATTTCTGACTCCATCTTTTATACATTTTGGCCAGAAGGCAAAAGATTGGCTAAACAAGTTGCCCCCTTTCTGATCTGGTTGGTGAGCATCACCATCAATCACATTCCTCCTCCCAGAGGAGAAATATGTAAACAAAATAGAGAAGTTCTAAATATCTACATAGTTTATATGAAGCTGCATGAGAACCTCCACTACAACCTGCAAACACTGGAAAGCAGCAAAATTCAGGGTGACAGGTTTGGGTTCAGCTGGGATCTGTGTCTAACTGGCCCTGTCCCTGTTGTCCCTTTGTTTTGTGGAGCCCAGGACATGAGGCTGATGAGGGAGCTGTGGGGAAAAGCTTAGTCCATTTGGGAATGCTGCTCTTGGGGTGGGCTGGGATGTGTGTGGGACACGGCCCCTCCATCCTGTGCTCTCATTTCATGCAGGAGCAGCAGGGAAGCTCTGGGCTGGGCTGTGCAGCCCCTTTGTGCCCCGGGGGAGGGTTCAGGGTTTGCTTTTCTGCATCAGGGATCTGCATTTCTGACACCACACGACTCACCCAGGTGGAGCCACGCCAGCCCCGAGCAGCTCGGTGGGCAGAGCTGCTCCTCTGAGCTCACTCTCACAAACTGGGAGTAACTCCAAGGACGTGGGAGAGGTTGGACAGTGGAGAGCTGGTTCAGGATGAAGCAAGGCTGGCTGAAAGCCAAAGCAAATCCAATTTTCCTTCCACCCCGAGACAGAAACTTGCGGAGCCGGGTTCAGATTGAACTCGGTGTTTTGGTTCAGCTCGAAGTGCTCCCTCATTTTTAGCCTCAACATCATCAAAGTCCCCCTTAATAAGATTTGTATCTCAGACACATTCCTTTGCAGCGTGCTGCTAATGCATCCAAAACGGCAACGTCCCACATCCCATAACACTTGCCATTTTTAAAAGAACTATATGCTTTCCTTTCTTGTTTTTAAATCACATTTTTAGGTCCAGACGAAGCAAGACAGCGGCAGAGATGGAATCAATAGTGCACAGAAGTGATAGAAATTCCCCAGCCTTAATAAACTTCATGCACGGCTTCCTATTGCAGCTGTAGATCAGCCCAGACAAACGGGGAACTGCTCTGGGAGGCGGCCAGGACGCCTCAGCATTGCCTGAAATAGGGTTTGGTTATTAAAAGGGTTACAGATGACGCAGTTCCCATCCTTTTCAGCTGGTTTGGTTCCCTCCTATGCTTTTATTGTGCTCCTGGAGGTTGTGGTTTGTAGCAAGAAATCTTTTCCCCAGAAAAAAAATCCTGCCAGAAGTCGCTGTGTTCCCCCATCACTGCCTCCTCCTCGTCCTCTTGGGGCTCTGCTGGGGTGCAGAGTCCCCGTGCCCAGCTCTGCTCTGGAGTATTTGTGGCAGTTTTGGAGGGATTGGTGTTAATATTCCCCCCAAAATGTGAGCGTCCATCTCTCCTTTCAGCAGCTGCAGCTTCCCCCACGCAGCGACAGCCACAGAATTCAGTCCCTCTTCCCCCTCCCGGGGGAGACGTGGGAGAGATCAACACACCAAAGCAATTAAAAAATAATAATCACAGACCAGTAGAAAAGGAAAAAGCATAAAAAGTGGGACTAATTTTATGACAAGAAATGAGGCTGTAAAACCAGGAGCAATTAGAGCACAAAGGCAATTAAACCATTTCAAAAGGCTCAGTGAAATTTATTTACTTCTTCCTGGTTGGGTTTGTGGTTGGTTTTTTTTTGGTTTTTTTTTTTTTTTCTGGGAGGCTTTTGGGGACTGGGGACCTTTTATTTTTCCCCAGTGCTGATGGAACCTGGGGCCAGGAGTTTCCTTTTCCCCTCCAGGCCTTAACTCTGTTTTTCTGGAGCTTAATTTCTTTTTTGAGGAACAGAAAATAAAAGGCAGGAGCTTCTCCTGGCAGTGGAGCAGCAGGAGCCACCCCTCAGATGGAGCTTCTCGGGAAGGTTTGGGTCATCTGCTCCTCCCACCACCCCTCCAGGCAGAGATTTGAGGTCGTTCTCCTCCTCATAGGGATGGATTAGCAGGGTCAGGGAGGAAATGCCCCGTGGTGGGGGCACAGATCAGCTGTGGCTGCTCCTGGATCCCTGGAAATTCCCAAGGCCAGGCTGGACAGGGCTTGGATCACCCTGGGATGGTGGGAGGTGTCCCTGGACTGTTTTAAAGTCCCTCCCAAGCCAAAGCATCCCATGATTTTACAAGAGATGGTGGGAAAAAAAAAAAAAAAAGCTGCTGTGACTCCCCAGATCATGGATTATATCAGGAATTTTGGCACCGTGTGCTTGGGGACCAAAGTGCTGGGCTGGAGATGAGGATTTAAACCTGTGTGGATTTAAACCCAAGGTGGCAGAGGAACACCAGGACAGTCCTCTGGTGCAGCCAGGGAAAAGGGAGGACACTGGTCTGCACCAAAACCCCTGAACCGTGTCCTTGAGCCTCCCAGCACCGACCTCAGGCCTTTCATTACCCAAATTACAGCACCTAAAGTGCATCTCTGGATCCCCCCCCACCCTAAATCCCAGGAAACTCAATAAGTGCTCACATGTTATGATGATGAGTTGCCCATAACTCTCCCAACACGTCTCTATTTATATCTCCATATTCACTTACAGGATGAAGCAGCTGCCTGGAATATTTATTGCTGTGTTATTGATGCTCCTGCAGGGGGGCAGGACCCTGCCCCCAGCCCCCGGGGGGTTTGTGATCCTTGGGGGAATGTGAAGTCCTCAGCTCTCCTCCACAGCCTGCGATGGGGAAACCTTGTGGAAAGTCTCCAAACGACAGCCTGGCCCCAAATTTCCCTCTTCAGCTGCGTTAAATTGGGACACTCGAATGCATTTTGTGGACGAGTGGATGGAATGTCCCTGCTCCCAGTGAGGTCAGTAAGAGAAACTGGGGAAAACATAATTTCCACACGTTTTTAGCACCTCAGTGAGATTTCTTTTCCGGAACTGCGGCTTTATTCAAGTTGAAAATTACCTTGAAAAAACTCGGACATAGTCGGTACTTCGCTCTCCTCCTGCGCAAAATGGGTCAAACGGCGCGGAGAGGGAAAACCCTGCTGGGAACCTCCCCGGGGCGCTGCTTTATCACCCCGATAACGACCCTGAAACCTCGGTCAGCAAATTGCAGCGGCTCTTAATGGCAAAGAGGCAACATAAAAACCCCCGTTTATTACAGTTAAACCCTGTCCTCTGCAGCACAAACCTGATGTCCTGACTTTGGCAGTTGCCTTCCAAAAAAAAAAAACAAAAAAAACCTCGCTGCCAATAAAGATGCAGAGGTTGATAATGAAAGATGAAAGGCCAGTGATGAGCTCTGGTGGTGCTGCAGGAGATGCTCTCTGGGGTGGGCACACAAGGGTGGCTGCACCCCCGTCCCAGACCCATCAATGATAAGTGATGAAATGTTTCAAAAAGGAAAAATTCCCCCAAACGCAGAGCTGGGAGCTCACAGCCAGCACAGAACCTCCTTCCTTCCTTCCTTGATGCCCGACCTAAACTTGTCTGAACCTCTCCTGATTTCTCCGGATGATTTCCTGGTTCATAACTAGAAGGAAATGAGGTTTTGAAGAGCCCGTAGCCTGAGATTTATTCCATTTCTGCTCCCTTTGAATCAGGAGCCATCAATAGTCATGGTGTGTCACAGGGTATCTAAATTACAACGCACCATTTCAGCTGCCTAATTGGATGAATGAATTTTAGACAAAATTAATGAATGGTGAAGAGCTCATTTTTTTTAGTCTTTTTTTCTCGTTTCTTTTTTTTTTTTTTTTTCCCAGGTTTTTTTTTTTTAATTTTTTTCTCTCCCCATGCAAATTCCCGCCGACGTAAATCAATTGTCTGCGCTTAAAATTCACGAAGCGTCGAGAGGGGGATCCCCACAGCTTTCCCGGCTCCCTCGTGGCTGCCTCGGGAACTGAGGGATAAACACAGAGCCAGCCAAAAATGTTGATTCGCTGGGATGGTTTTGCAGATGGCTCTTTGGGGTGTTTTTTCCTGCTCTCTTCCTGGCCCAGAGAAGGAGGATTCGCCTCCTCCCCCGGCACCTGCAGCAGCCCAAGAGCGGCAGCGAGGTGGGTGCAGCGAGCTCCGAGCTCAGTTCATTGCTTGGGGCTTTTGCTGGGTGTAAAGTAACACACCGAGTATATAAAGGGATTTATAGATGTGGGATATATATATATATAAATGCATAAAGTGATATAGCAAGTGTAAAAAGTAATAGAATGTAAAGTAAAAGTATCTATAGAACTGTGTGTGTGTGTATATATATATATACTTGAATATATACATATAAGTGTGTATATATATATATAAATATAATATATATATTATATTTATATATATCTATCATATATCCATATAGGAGGTTGGAACTAGATTATCTTTAAGATCCTTCCAACCCAAACCATTTTATGAATCTGTGGGTTTTTACTCTGCCCACAAAGGGTCCACGTCGTGTTCCTCTGGGGCTGCTGCCCCGCCCTGGGATTTTCCAGGGGGAGCAGGGGGGTCTGGATGATGCTCAGTGCTTGAGTTGTTTTTGGAGCTTTATTCAAGGTGTGTTTTCTCCTTCATTTATTTTGTTTTTTCCTCCTGGAGAGAGGGAGAGTCTGGAGCAAAAAAGGACCTGGGGTGGGGGAAAAGAGGGAAGGTCTGGAGGGGGCAGAGGGAGAGGACGCTGGCCCATTTCTCCAGTCATACATGTATTTATACCCAGGCCCTGGTGTGCTTATTTACCCTCAGATTTAGTGACAGAAAGTGAAACAGGACCCAGATAAGTGACCTGGTTTAAATCACTCTGTAGGGTTTTTAACAACAACCAAAAAAAAAAAAGAAAAAAAGACAAAAAGAAAGAAAAGTCCCTCCAGATTTGAGAAACTTCAGCTGAAGTTTCACCACTTGGAGCACATTTGAATCTCACCAGGTAACTTCATTTGGTTTCCTTAATGAAGGCAGCGCAGCAGGGTTAATTCTGCTTTCTATGTGAAAAGATTAAGTAGTAGTTGGGTAAAACACTTCATCACTGAAGTGATTTTCAGGATGTACTCACTCCGAAGGCACAGATGTAATACCTGCTTTTAAATTCAATTAGCTCTGACTCAGTTGTGTTGCCTGAATACATTACCACAGCTTGAGACAGTCAGTGTTATTCTTTAAAGCTAAAAAAAAAAAAAAAAAAAAAAAA
>JANPWX010019518.1:137350-226746 GCA_024734555.1 Trochalopteron elliotii | reverse complement strand
ATATATAATCATCCCAGTTTACCCCACCCTACATAATCATACTACTGCAGATGTATTTCGGGGGGGTAGTTTGAGGGCATGAGTCAAGCACAACCAAGGAAAATCCCTCCTTATTACTCATCTGTGTACCCTACCAAGCAGTGCTTAACCAGGGCTAAAAACCTAGAGGTCGGTTTGCTGATACCTTTCTTCAAGGACCCCAACTCATTTGATGATCTGATGTCATTGATTTTGATCTTGGATCTCACATAAATTTCTAGGAATGCACAACCTGCTCGATTTTCAAAGGTAAAAACAGTTACATCCAGCTGTGGATATTAAGGCAACTGGTTAATAGGAATGATCTCTCAGGATTTAGCAGTAGGAACAGTAGCAAAGTCCAGAATCATCAACAGAAACTATGGGAGATGGATTAACTCTAATTTTCTTTTTTGTTCCCTTTCTGTCTTAAGACAAACCTTATTACACTAATTTTTCAGCTTGTTCTGTAAGCCCACTGCCGTTCTTGAAGCATGATACAAATGACATCATCTCTTTAAATTTTATAAAGTTCAAAGTACAACAGAGGTGGGAGAGCAGAGATGATTATTATTTTATGTCCTAGAAATTATTTATTCTCACTTACCACCAGGGTTTGAAGGATTCTGACACATTTACATTTCTTCAATGAACTAAAATTAGTGTTGGTGTGTATTTTCATTTCCACTGTTGCAGTCCTTAACCTTTGCATCTGTAGTTTCTTGATCTTTATTTGACAACATTGAAAATTCAACCTGAAACATGAAACTATTTCCTTTTCTTTACAGAGTTCTGATTTACCTTGTAAATGGCAAAATACCTATTATGGCATCACTGAAGACGTGCTTAACTGTGGGTGACCTGTTACATCTGTTGAAGTGAACATCAAAAGACCATTTAATCACTTGTAATGTTTTTTTCCTTGCCTGGGCCAGTGTTTTGTAAGGGTAGAGTTCTGCTAATGCACACTTCTGCCGGGAAGCTTCCCAAGGTGGGGCACAAGAGATGCTAAGTGGCAGAAGGAAGACGAGCAGAAGCCATTAACATTTCCCCAGCAAGGTCAAATTTGATGTTTTCTTTGTTTGTAGTATCCAAATTAAGAAGATGCTTCTCTGCTTTGAGTGTTGCCTCGACATAAACGTACTCCTGGGTAATCTCAGGCTGGTCACTTCTCCTTACCATTAGCCACCCATTAACAAGCTGATTGAAAAGGGCCCAGCACAGCTTACACAAAGCACTGACTATTTTCCAGGAAGACCAAATTTCTCATCAGATTCACCAACGCTTCAGACTATCAATAAACAAAATAAAACATTCTCCTTCTGAAAGGCTATGATCACAGGAGAAACCTTTGCGTTCTTTCTTCTTTTTTTTTATTGAAAACATGTTGGGGGGAAAAAAAGGTGTTATCTTGCCTTTATTTTTTTTTTTTCCTGAAGCCAGTATTACCAGCCATTTTACTTGTACTTTACTATTATTATCTAGGTGATGGCTGTGACATGTTGATCATATATGGCAGTGAGAAAATTGATTTCCCTCAACAGAAATGCTTCCAATTTTCCCTGAGCCATAATTTTATGTCCACAACAAAATAAAAGGGTCATTTTCCTTAAGATGAGGGAATTGAAATCTTTGATAAAAGCCATAGTAAATGTTGTACTTTTGATTGCGGAAACTGCAGTTTTCACAAACATTTCCCTGTCTGTTCTGTGTGTGTGTGTGTGTTTCTGGGTGGGAAAAGGAGAGAGAAAGGAGGCAAAAAGAAGCTTTTGGAAAGACTGAAGTTGCTTTAAGAAGTTCTGCAAATCTACAGATTCTTCCTGGACACAACTGTTTGTTTGGAAAATTTAGGACTCTATTTTTAGCTTTCAGTCAAGCTTCTCCTTTTCAAAAATTATTCTAGGTAAAGCCACACTTCACAATCATCTATGTATGACTGCTTAATTTTCTTGTATGATTTTGAAAAATAGGTTTGGGGATTATTTATGTAACTCCAATTGCCAAAATTTACTTTTCTTAAGGGACTACAGTCACAGTAGGTCCGCCCCCCCACCCCCCCAAAAAAAGGTAAATAATCTTTTTTTTCTCCATTAAAGAAAGATCTCTTCTATTGTTTGGCTGTCTTTTTGTTTTGGGGTGTTTTTTTTGTGGTTTTTGTTGTTGTTTTGGGTTGTTTGTTGGTTGGTTTTTTGGTTTTTTGGGGTTTTTTGGTGGGTTTTTTGGTTTTGGTTTTTTGGGTTTTTTTTTGGTTTTTTTTGGTTTTGTTTTTTTTTTTTTTGAAAGAGGATCTCTTTTATCCTTAAACAATCTGGTAGCTATATTTATTAAATTACCACTTCAGGGAAAAATATAGGAACTGATAGGGCTGATGAGATGAAAATCTACTGAAGACTTATTCTTCTGTTTGAAAACTATTTAAACATATAATAGACATTTTTAAAATTTTTGTGTTGTTTTGACTCTCACAATAGCAAGTAGGGAAGGTCTGGGAAGTTGGCTAGTCAATTCACAAGCAGGGTTTTTCATTTAAATTGGTTTTGTTCAATAGTCAGAAAGAAATCTGTGCTGAATCCTTGAATATTCAGGAAATCTTGAAAACTGACCTTTTGGTACTTTTCTGCATTGATCTTTTATGTCCATAGTCCCATGTGTGAGTGTAATGCATGTGATAATGTCTCACTAGAAGTTTTTGCCTCTATCAAACTACACTCTTTGATATCTCACTTCTACAAGATGAAAGACTCCCATAATTGGCCTCATCTCAGTTTGGCTTGTGGAGTGGCAAGGGAATTGTGCCCAATCAAAGATGTGTTTCCAGAATTTACAGTGAAGGAGACAAGGAGCTAGAGACAAAGCATGAACAGTCTTTTCCCTATATGAGTCTGATCTCAGTCTGGTACCTGAAGACAGACATAAAGAATAGCTGTTATTTTGACAGAAATACAGTATCAGGTAAATAAGAAATTTTCTCTTACTTTCATGGAAGTGTGACAGAGTTTACTCAGTTTGATGGCTTGATGGTTTTTCCTTGGCATTTCTTCATGCATGGGTTTTTTCCTCACTTTCCTTGGCTTATAAATAGGGAAATGTTGCAAGAACTCAGCACTTCAGGAGTATGGGAGTGCAAAGTTTAATTAGATGCTGAGATGATGTTAACAGCAAAAGAGAGGAGTCATTTAGAAGTGCCTTGCCTGTTATGTATACATTGTTCACAACATCCAGAAGATGTGCATTTGACAGAAGAGTTAATCTTGTGATCTCTTTGCTTATTTCATCTGTACTCGAGAGAGGACAGAGATGGAGGTCAGTTCAGACATGCGGGTTCTGGTTGTTCCACCAGGGACATAAACAGGAGACAGTAAGTCATGAAACAAGGATAATGTTAAAAATCACAAGAGCTTTTTCTGAGACAGTAATTTTCCCAAAGCCAAGAAAAGTAATTCTTCCCTTTTTATTTGGAAGGTATTTTTTTATTAATACCATATTAATAAAACCATCATTCTAATATTTCTTTTTAACCTCAGTGAATTAGATTGCAGCAAAGAGAAGGCCATGCATTTTGCCCAGCTGGTGCTGGGAGGGCTTAGTTATAAGAGGTATTTTGCATTTTGTGTTCTCTGCATGGTAAATGAGAGAATAGATTGGACAAATTTTCTGAGGTTTCTGCTGATTTTTGGTTTTCTTATTGAGGTACAGCACAAAAATTCCCCTGTGTATGATATTCACAGGCAGAACTAGTGTAAAGGGAAGTACATCTTGAGAACAAAAGGACTTCTGCACTTTGCTTAGAAGTGTTGGAAAAAAGTCACCCAGAAAAGTGGAAAGAACATATACAATCAAAAAGCAAGATCTACTTTCTGGTGGAGTGAGTGAGAGGTAGACAGATTTATTATGACATTATGTCTCATCAGATAGAACCAGCCTGTAGCATAAAAAGAACTTGAGAGACAGAAACAGATGATAGAATGGGGCTTTTCTTTTTCTTCCTGGAATAGACACACTTTTGCTCTCTCCGCTTTAATATTAATTCAGAAAATAGTATAAGAATGAAAAAGTTTGGCTCTGAGGTGACATTGATACCAGGAGTGACATTATTGGTGCCTTTTGCTGTCCTCTCTCAGCATCACCTACATGGTGATAATTTGTAAATCCCATGAGGAGACTTGGATGATGCTGCCTTACTAACATCTGTGGATATTTTCAAGTGTTCAAGAATGGTAGAAAATTAAGTCCTGAAAATCCAACACAGAATATGCAAAACTAAGACCCACTCAAACAGGGTTGCTTTTGAAAATTTGAATCTGACTAAAATATAGATCATCCAAGCTAGAATCAAGGAACAAAACTGTTCCTAGTTTCTGCTCAGTTCTCCCAGATATATTCCCTAGTGGGCAGTTTGCCAGTATGGGATAATGTTACCAAAACATATTTCTCTTTGCAGCCAAGTGAATCTCTGAAACAAAATACACTGGCAAATGAGAAACATATCATGAGGCAGACAAGAGCTGCCTAGGACAGTGGTGGGGAGGTGGTTGGCACAGCCAAGGTAAGAATCAAGACATCTCAGAAAACATTCCAATGACTGGGGCAAAGTTTATTCCAGATCTCTTCCAGGGAAGGAAGTATCCTATACCCAAAGGGGTATCCTTTGCTGTAGCAGAGTGCTCCATCTGGGGCACAGGTCCAGTGCAGGAAACTGCATTGCACTTCCATGGAAATCCATGTAAATTATTTCCTGTTGTATCTGTGAGGTTACTAATCCCTGTCTGCTTCTGGAGCAGTGTAATTGGGACATAGTGGAGGAGAAACTTTTAATTCCACAGAAGTGACAATGCTGTCTTTGTATCCCACTACCATATTGCAGACTCTGTACTCTTTCTGGTTTATTTTAAATAGTACAGACTTTTGTACCTTTTATAAGAATGAGACTTTATTTATTTCATGATTTTTAGTTGATTTCTCCATGTTTCTCCTCGGTCATCTCATCCAGATATATCTCTTAATCCTGTAAGATCATATTTGGTGAAATATTACTGCATACTCATACTGTAGACTGCAGATAGAGGTGGAGCAACTGGGGCAAGTAAAATGTTGAATTATTGCTTAAGGAGCACAGACTGGTGTTCCCACCATCAGGGAGGTAGATACAAAGTCTCATTCAATAGACAAGTCTGATTGCTGACTCCTCAACATATTAGAAGAGAAATTCCTAAATTCACGGTTGGAGGTTAGAACCAAAGAGACAATTCCAAAGCTCAAGCAGAGTCCTCTACCTTTCCTTTTTAATGGATAACAGCCCTCACTGACTATTATTAGAAGTGATTTGGCATTTCAACATGCAATAGGCATAGAGTGAGATTTTTCAAAACCATTACACATCTAATTTACATTGACGGAAAATCCCATGAGACACCTAAATACCTCTGGACAGCCTTACTGTGCCAATTCATAAAGCTCACTCATGTTCCTCCTTCTCACATTGAGCAAACTCCTGATTTTTACTGTGTGAATCATTCTAAATTCCTGTTCCCTTGATTAGGATGCCAAGTTTGCACGTAAATAATTTTCAGCTATTATGGGAAACCTTTGTAAGAAATGTCTTTTTTTTCTTCTTCTTTTTTTATTTTCTTTTTTTTATTATTATTTTATTTTTTTTGGAATATTTGTTACAGTTCTCTGCAGTCACCCTGCTGCTGAGCATGCGGATCAGATTCAGACCAGGGCAGTGTGATGCAACAAGCTGAATTTCTTGACTGACCTTCAGCCTTCCCCCTCCATGGCAATATACAGCTTTCTATTCTGCTAAGTGAAAGTCAGAAACAGGGGCCAACTGAAAAGTAATTCTTTTCACTCTTCTGCAGAAACAACAAAAAGGTTGCTTCTGTAGATGAGAAATTCTTTTGCTCATCTCTACTGGAGACTGAATTGTTTATTGTATTGACTGCCCATCATTGTGGGCTGGGTTTTAACAGATATGACAATTTATCTGTATCAAGGATTGGGGGGGTGCTGTTGTGATACATTAAATACCTTTGCAATCTTTTTTTTTTCTTTCTATCTTTCTTTCTCTCTCTCTTTTTTTTTTAAGCACTAAATCTCAGCATGACTATATCCTGCAGTGGAAAATTACTACCATTCAGAAATGTGCCTTGCTGCATTACGGTTGTATATTTGAAGACTCAAAGCTCTATCTGCAGCACAAAAGCAGGCTCAACAAATGACTTAGCATCTTTGATCCTTTATCACAACACTTTATGGCAGCATTTTCTACTTGGTATGAGTCCAGGTACCCTTGTGAAATTAGTATTTTTTGCTCTTTATTTTATAGACCAATTATGCATCTTCATTGAAATGTCCTATTATCATTAATATCCGTCCGAAATTGTTTCTAGTAGGATCAGAATCACTCCATGAATGAATGAATAAATGAATGTTTTTACAGCACCAGATGACAAACTTTGCAACGACCTGTCTCTTTATCAAAATGATTGTATGGGAAGATATTTAAAATGAGGCATTATTTTTAGACCAAATTCAGAGAGATACACTGCTTGTCAGCTCTGTGTCTAAGATACAGAAGGTAAGAGGATCCTGCTACACCTACCCTTTTGAGGGGGTTGATTTTTAAGAATTTCTCTTTCAATATGCACTTGGATCCACATTAGAAGCAGTCAGAGGCTTTTAAGGGGAGAAAATCTCAGGACAGTGTACAGAATCAGAGCCAGGGTCGTGACCTTGACTATTGATCCAGCCTCTCTTATTTCCACAGCTTGCTGAGGCTTGTTCTTCCAACCTGCTGGTGTACATTAGAGCAGAAATCCATAACATGGCCATGTTCATCCAAGCACAGGAAGAAACTAAATTAAATGTTAAAAAACAATCTGAGGCTGGAGTTGGAGACAATTCATCATGATCCTAGACGTCAGGCAGGTAGGATGACCAAGAGTTCCTCAGCCAATAGACCCCAAAGAGAATATGGAGGGTCCTCACTGCCTCATTTGTCAGGTACAGAGCAGATAGTCGGAAAAACACTGAGGGAAAAAAATATACCCAAGGTCAGCGTTTTAATTCCCAACCATGCACAAATATTCATCTCTTGGAATGCAACCTGTAATTGAGGTTTAGGGAAGAAAGGGAGGGCAATAAAAAAAAATATCTGACATTAATAAATTAGTGGTCAAAACTAGAAGAAAATAAAATTTAGCATGGAAGCAATATAGTAAAAATTGAGGTCCAGCTGAGTTTTTACAACTCTGGAACAAGGTTTAGGAGAAGAATTTGACTGCAGACTTGAGTAATCTGTTAAAATCTGCAGTCTGTCTTTCACTTTCAAAGGTTATGTCTGTGGACTGCCAACCTTCCTTCTTGATGAAAAGGGTTTATAGCTGTATGATCTGTGATGCATAGAACAGAGAATAAAAGAGATTGTGTAGGCTGTTTGAACTGTTTAGAAACTTCTCTTGGCTTCTCAAACTGTGGTTATTTGTACTGGACACAGATCATGTCCCTTATGTACTGACCCAAAACATGTAACCTAAAGAATCCATCCCATGTGGCAGTATTTTCTTCTGGGAACTACGGAACATACACACCTTGACAATACTGTGCAATTACTGTGGTGATTGGAAATATTCACAAACCCCAATATAGTCTGTAAGGGTGCTGTTCAAAATTAGCTGGCTGGTGAGAAAGAAGAACCTGCCAATTTTGTGAACATGAATTAAATTTCCTGTTGTGGTTGAATTGTGTTCTCCCTTGAAACATTGATAAGCAGGTATCTGAGCTGAAAATAGTCTCCTGCCCTTTAATTTTATTCCTAAGTTACGTTACAGTGTTTGTGCGTTATCAGCATGTGCTGTTAAACCTCATCATGCTGAATGCCAATCTGATGAAACATAATAAGACATAACACAGTTTGACAGCTAATATTTAAAGAAGAAATCTTATCTCCCACTATCTAAATAGCAAAGGGCTCCCATTCAGACACTTAGAGATTCTTAGTGGATATCTTGAGAGAACAGTTAACCTGAGCTTTCTCAGAATGGTTCCCCAATATAGGCAGCAGCTTTGTACATGTGTGAGTTTAAAACACAATGCACTCATAGATTGGTAAATTCACACTGAACAATTCCTGAACTTCCTTTTTAATCTGTAGTGCTCTAAGCAAGAATATGTAGGAAATAGGGGTTAACTGATGCTCCCATGATCTCTCCTATCAAATACTCTCCAATATCCAAATGAGATAATGTATTTTAACAAGCCAATGAAAAACGAGGTAATCTCCAGTTAAAAAATGTGGGAAAGATGTGACATACCAGGTACAGGAGTTTGCTGAACATAAATTCCTGCATGCTGAACATCACAAATTGCTCTGTTTTCTTGTCTGCCTCTTTTCAGTTAGAGCAGGGTGATTATAAGTGGTAGAAGATCAGTACTCTACTGTTAAAGATTTATACTTTGCCATCTTTTTCAAGTGTCTGGATTCTTACTTTCATCTGTCATTAGCCTGATTTTTACCCCTAAAAACTAACTTACAGTTAATACTGTTAACTTACAGTAATTTCAAAATAAGGGAAACATATGGATACTTATGAATAAATATTGGGGAAAAAATACCATACGCTGAGCACTTGCTATAAAAACATCTCAGCTTTCCTTATTTGGGAAATATGACTTGAATATATCTGAGTTGCATGATAACTTTCTAAATTGTAAAACCTTTTGAAATTATTCAGCTTGAAAGGAATTTCACTACTACTGAAAAGATCCATCTGCTTTCCAAAACTCTTTTTTTTTCTTTTCTGAAAATTTAGGATTAACTTTGTATCTGACAAAATCAAGCCAGTTTTGTTGTGTGTACATCTGCTGCCACTGAATTGCAGAAATACCCATGATCCAGACTGCCAAGGCTCTGTGATCATCTCTGTCCAGATGGTGAGTTGTGTGCATCCAGAACCCCACTCTGGGAGAGATGAGGTCAGCACACACCTCCTGATAATGCCTCCTCCCCTCACCTGGCCACACACCTATCCTTGCCAGCACCCACACAAGTACCAGCATCAGATAAACTCGAATCTTCTGAAAGAGCTGAAACAAAATGCAAAGCCTTTCTCAATTCATCCAGGTAGGAACTGTTCTTATGGCAGTTCTGTAGCATTCTAACAAAGGGGCACTTCCCAATTGTGCTGATAATGCTCCATGGCTGTTCCCTGGAAACTTTACTCATGACAATATTTAACTTTCTAATTTCCCAATAATTAAATAACAAAAAACCACACCAGCAGGGGTGTGGAATATCCTTTCAGGGAAATTCAGGCAAATTTTGTCAAATTCAGCAACGCTGAAATATTAATTTCCCATAGCACATTAGCAGCTTGAATCTACATAGTAATACATGAATGAAACAGGCATTGTTTAGCTAAATGTAAGCTGAACTAGACTGTATCTTTTACTGCATCACATAGACTCTTGAACATTGTTATTTGACCATACACATTTCTGAAATGTCACAAAAAAACCATTTTCTCCTTTCATTTGGAATTGGTATTCTTAGCTTTTATACCCAACTAACATCTTAAAAAATAGATTTGAGAACAGTTTTGTGGTACAGTAGTTAGAATGAGAATCTCTGAGGATATGTAATTTTAATTGTTTGCTTAACTTAGCTGTGAAATTTGACCCACCTTTTTATTGCACCTAAGTCCACACTTCCTCTTCAAAATACACCAGTGCAGTTCCCTGCTGCTTAGGTAATAGGCAAGAGTGTGGCTGATAATTTGCTTCACTGGAGTCCTTGTATTTTATTTCTTGCATAAAGGAAAGTGGCATCAGTATTTAGATGTGCAGCAATAGAAACAGGACAGGGGGTTTAAAAGTAAGAACTTCTTTCATCATGGTGTGTTTATGGACTGCAAGCCAGTAGAACTCAATAATGTTCTGCAGTGAAGAAAGTACCATCAAAAGTAATGTTTGAATCTTTTTTAGTGGTACTGCACAGTTACTATTGTCTTTTTTTAAGACATCACAGAGGACTTAAAGGACTATGACAGATAAATGCAGTCTTTAAAGCTACTCATGCATTCTTAATGGACAGCCTGTTAATTTGAGGTCTAGGTCAAGAATTTGAATGCCATTCACTAAACACCTCTTTGTCAACAAAAGCTAGTTTTCCCTTAGGGTAAATTGTAACTCATTAATTGTAATTAAATTAAACATATGCGACAACTAGAAAACCCAGGGTGCATTCTGTGAGGAACATCATTCCAGCAGCCCATGGCTGAGTGCTGGGATGTTCAGGGGTTCTGCAAGTGAGGAGATAATATGTCTTTAGCTAAATAACACATTGAATAAAGAGGGCAAGTAATAAATATCTTACCCAAATAATATTTTTTCCGTTAGATAGTAAATATTAAAAAATGTTAGCATTAAATATCATTTGGTTGGTTTTTTTTTGCAAGTTTAAGCCAATAGACATGATATTCAAGATATTTTGCATCCTGTATATCAACCATAAGAAAATATAATTTTAAGCCTGTATTTATGTTTATGGCAGCAATTAAACTGTGTTAACAGCAGAGACCTTTGCCTTTGGAAGCTCTGTATAATCCATCCTCAGATTCTAAGTTAAATCAGTTTGGTTGTCAAAGATGAGTCCCTAATGGGCAATGGTCCACATCACAAAGCCATCAGGTAATTGCCACTATTTGGCATATTTGGCAGTTCCTATTAGGTGAGGCCCAGGCCTGAGCTATTACACTGAAGTGTTACATCACTGCAGATTGGACACAACAAAACAACAATTGGGATGAAAAAGATATTCTGGTTTGGACATGGCATTTTTTGGTCAAAATATGGAAGCAGATTTTGTTCAATATTTATCTTATTTTGTCACTTTTCTGCATGGTGAATATTTCTATTTTCATCTAAACTGAAGTAATTGGCTTTAAGGGGTTTTGGCATTTTCGTTTTTACAAAAACTATTTTTTTTCCCAATTCATATGCCATAATTATTATAAATTCATTAAATGCTTCACATATTTTTGGGAGCAAGAATATTTTTATTAGAATGCTTTCATCTGAAAAAATACTTAGTCTGCTTTTTTATTTAGTCTGCTTTCATATGAAAAAATATAGTTGGCTGAGAAACAGTGTGCTGAAGTCATCCACGAGGAGAGAGAGAGCTCTGGTGCATACAGATGCTCCCACTGCATTTGTGATCTGAACAGTAAGTGGCCAACTTGAAGACTGAGGACATTCAGAAACAGTAGATAACTGACCTTGTGTTTTTGTTCAGCTGAGATATGTGCTTATAAAAATTCAGTTAACATGCTCTCTGCAGTTTCCTAGCTGCAACTCTGTTGGGAGCAGGTCTCTATTTAAAACACATGTGTTGTTTAGCATGGCTATTTGTATCAAAATCCCCACTGTGAATAGTCAAGTGACAAATATTAAAGTGGGGAACCATGTATAAACAGGAGTGCTAGGCCCCTTTGAATGTGTTTGGAAAATGTTCAGTGGAGTGTAGGTGGAAAGATATGGAGGGGAAGGTATACCTCATCTCTCTCCTATGTTATTTACTCAGGAGAAACATAGTAATGTGTTATTATTACAAGTCCTGATATTGCAGACGTATGAGCTCTACATAAAATCTAATCCATGAACTCCTGCATCTAAGGCTTCTTTCACATTACTGACCATACAATCCAAGCATCTTTCTCATCTTTGTCATGGATCATCATGAGGAGAAGAGCATCTCATCAGCAGCAAGCATCCCATGATCAGGGGTCCTGACTCAGAGAGGCAGCTTCACTGACAGATGTGTAAAAAGTTTGAATCTCTCTCTGCTGTACAAAATGCAAGCTACTGTGCAACTGATATGATTACATGAGACATGCTCATGTAACTCCCATGACAAACTCCCAAAGAAGGCTGCAAAGGAGAGGGAAACAGGAAGGTAAGTATCAGGTTTGCTTCCTTTGCTGGCACTAGAAACACAATCTTGAGAAGAAGCCATTGCCTGGGAGCTAAGCAAGCCTTGATGTGGATGCTCTGTCACAACCTGCTCCTGAGGACTGGGAGTTAATAAACCTATATAGCACAGGGAATTCCTTTTTCCTACTTCAATTTACAATATAGAAATGCTTAGATAATACAGGAATAATGAAGGGTAGGAATTATTGTTTTAGTTGACAAAGCTTTGTCCAGCTTTCATTCAGCTCCTTTAATAGAGCTTGGCATGAATCCTTGTTTCTTCATGTCCTCTCTTTGCTGTTTACTTCCTTCGGAGAGCTTGCCCTATCAAAAACTTTCTGAGAAATCTATGTTTAAGATAAGAAAGCCTCTGTTTTACAAATAGCTGAATGGAAGCTGGGTGGGGTTATATACACACTGGTCTCAAACACATCTGTGAAGTTCTTTGCTGTGCCTTCATTGTGATAAGCTCTTCTTTCCCTTTCCATGTTAGTGATCGTTGTGCTGTTGGCTCAAGTCTCTTGCCTGTCTGATGCAGTATATTTGTGTGACTGAGGGATGATCAGGAGGTGGCATACCTGTTTTGCTTTCCAAGGTGTTGTAGACTCCTCATCACTCAATGTGTGGAGTACACTCCTGCTTGCTTTGTCCCCTGGAGGGTTTTCCTATCTGGTTTACTGCGTATGAAGAGAAATTGCTTTCTGAGTCCTGACATTCATACATCCAGTCACCTCCTGTCCTGCTACCAAAACCTGAGACAAGATGCCCTCTCCCTCCACTCGACTTGTTGAATTTTCTCTCTAAATCTGTGATTTGGAAACTGTGACTGGGAATTTGTTAGATGCAATATGTATTGTGAGGCTTTGCCATGACACTTGGCCTTGCCTGGAAGTCAGATAGGTGTGGAAGATGCTGCTCATATCTCAGCAGGTACCACTCCTCTGTAGGGTGGCTGAACCGGGCAGGTTGTGGCATTTTCTGACCATGGATGGACACAGTCTTGAAATTGCCCCATCCATTTTCCCAAACCTCAAGGTTTACACTTGTGTTTAGCACTGTAGCCATGGACCTTGACCACAGCTCCTTATCCACTCAGGTGGACATTGGGCCCTTGATCACACTGACCTTTGTTACTGAAAATGGTCTTTACTCATTCAGCTGGGACACATCACAAAATTTGGGTTTTGAATCCCATTGGCTCTGTTTTTATTGAAGTTACAAGGAAAGAAAAAAATACCTGACTGGTTTTAGTCTATCTGGTCATCTCAAAAAAAACCCTTTTTTTTTTTTACTTCTGCAAATACTAGTCATCCCATAGGAAGTATCATGTCATTTGTAATTATACCATGATGACAGTGATCACAGCTTTATCACTGTGGTCACAAGAAAATAATGGAGGTTCAGTAAGTGCAAGCAAAATACCCCTTGCTGGCAGCCTTGAGGGGCTGCTTGTGACCAGAATCTAAAGTCAGGAAGGACTGCAGTGAAGGAGTGGTCACAGCCTCCTCCCATCATCCCAGGTTCATCAAAACCTCCCTCCCCACCCAGACTAAGTGTGGGCATGGGACAGCAGCTCCACTGCTTCTGGTTTCCTTAAATACTCTACAAAACCTTCCACAGATGTGAAGAAGAGGAAATCATGGCTAAGGCTAATAAAAGAAAATAGTTCACACTGAGAGAAAGCACTGATGTAAGTAATACATCTTACTCACAGTTTGGTGTTAGCTTGCTTGGGGGTGTTGAATTTCTGGCTGTCTGGCTGTATGATTGCCATTGTTAAGACCTGTCACAACTATTTGTGATTTGATGAATTAAGTGAGTGCTCTACCTCTCCATGAAATGAAGTTTTATGCAGATACATCAGTACTGTGGACATCACTGCTAGGTTTTTTCCCCACTGCAAGCATCTACTGTCCAAAATATTAGATCAGATATTACTGAAAACACTTTTCAACTGGAAATAAAAGTTAGTAGGTCACTTCTGTGTCTGTAATAACTCTGAGAAGCTATTTTTAACTAACAGTATTAATATTTCCTTTCCTGTGTCAGGAATTGATGGCATTTTTCTGTGGGGATATGTGTGTATATCTCTATTAGACTACTTCTCATGTCAAGAATCTTCATGTTTCTTGACAATTTCAGACAAAGCTAATATTCTTTTCTACTTGCTTGGTTTACTCTTGAGTGATACCAACTAGAGAGAAAAGTATGGAAAAGGAAATTCTTTCTGAATGTGCCCAGAGGACATTAACATCCACCTACAGCCATTTTTATAAGAGGGCTCATACGACAGGGCTGCTGCAGATGCTTGGGGCTGGCCTTGGTGGGTTCCCAGAGTAGGGGGTGGCTGCCATGCCCCGGCATGAAGAAGCCAGAGGTTTTACTGAGGAAAAACCTGCTGCACAAGCCCAGCTTTTCCTGGCTGATTCTGCCAGGCCATGGGGCTGCATGATGGCTGAGGCTCTTCATCTGACTCCGAGGCCATCATGACTGAAGTGAGCAGCAGCCTCTTGTCTCCTCCATCCTCCAGAGAGAGCTCTCTCCGTGTAGCTTATGAGCTTAGTGGCCATAATGACTCTGGGACAGAAAGAGAAATACTTCAAGGAGCTGTACTGACAAAGGGGGATAAAAGGATAATATGCCATCATATGCCTTTCCATGGTGGACTGCATAAGGACACTTGAAAGCCAGAATGGTGTGCAGTGCCTGCTGGGCTGTCTGAGGAGAGTGGCTGAGACACAGCTAAGAGATCTGTGGGGTGCTGTGGGTGCTCACCCCTGATTTGGTTCATATAATTGAATCCTCCTGGACTGAAGGAGTGTGTTGCTCCATGATGAAATAGAGTGAGGCAATCGATGACAGAAAATATTTAAGAATAAAGAGAATGTAGTGGAAATACAGGGAGCAGGAATGTGTTGCCACATCCCTGGCTACAGTGCCCTTCTTCTGCTTTGGTTTCTTCATTTTATATTCTTGGATGTTTCTTCTGTAAAGTAAAGGCTCAGGAATTCAGAAGCAATGGAGTATAATTAAAGTAAGGCATTTCACCTGTTGCTAGAGTTCTTGCTTGCTGTAAACTCAGGAGACAAATATTAAAAAACCTGATCTTCTTAGGGGTTGATGCTATAGTACAGATTAAGGGATAAGATATTAAAGAGCAGAGTTATTAACTGTTTTGCATCTGGTTTTACAAATGAAGATGGTGGAGATTTACTTAAACTGCATCAGATGTTTAAGGCTAGCAGATGAAGAATTAGGAAGTGTGCAGATTAACACGAGTGATGATTAAGAAAAGCTTATAGGCTCTAAATCCTATTAATGTTTTTTGACAAATGACAAGTGATACAAGAAGGATATACATAAATGTGGTTTAAAGGGCTGAGCCAGACCTTGGAAACAGGCAAAACTCTGCCTCTGGAAACAGTCAGAGCAAGGACTACTTGGTTTGATTTTGGACTCTAGGCATCATTGCAAGAATAAAATTAACTTTGACAAACTCCCAGCTCTTTAGATGCCACTAATTTATCCTCTTTTTGTGACCTACTAGCTCTGAATTTGTTGAGTATATGTCTAGCACTGGTTGCATATTGAGAAGCACTCTGTGGCCTGCAGGTTGTTACCTGTTTGACTAAGACTGCACAAGTCAGACTTGAAAGGCAAACCTGGGTTGTCTGGTTTATACATAACAAATAGACCTTATCCTGGCACTCTGTTATTACTTCAGCTGCAAGAAAAAGGGCTTTTATTGTGGACATCTGGGGTTTTGAGGAAATGGTTATTGTCAGTGTAAAATATAAAACTATGGCAGAAGTTTTACAGAATTAGCAGCAATACAAAGATTTCTAGGTTTGAAAGTTATACTTTTATCTCTTGAGTTAAAAGCATCTTAGTACCTGAGAACTCTTACAACTAATATTTGGTAACAGTCACCTTGTCTTTTTTCTGTGGCTTGCTCTATCACTTCTGGGAAAAAAAACAAAAGGAGAAGGCTGACCCATACAGATTCCCTCAAGGCTGAGGGAGATGCTAGGAGGAGTGTGTCTGAAATCCAACCAAAAATAGAAAGGCTGGAAGAAAAAGATCTTTGGAAGTTTTGGGGGAGGAAGAAGGGCAAGCATGTGTGCTTGGAGATAAAAAGACTGAAATAAAGGAGAGGAGAGAAACAGAAGGTATGTGACAAGAGGAATTTTATCTACTCCCCACCAAGCCTGGAGTTAACAGACTGTGAAGGTAAGAGAGGCAGCTGCAAGCAGGGAGCTGGCAAGTGTTGTGAAGGAAGTGGGAAGGAGTTGGTGCCAGTATAGTGCAGGCTGGCACTGGCTGGGAAATCTTGCTGAGAAGAGGGAAAGGGGGAAGCCCCATGGCAGGGCTGGAGGTGCAGTAAATTCTGGATTACTGTATGCTATTTTGGTGAAAGAATAAACACTGCCAAGGCAAGGTGAAATGCTGAGGGAAGAGGAGAGATTGTGGTCACTCTCCCATATCCTTATGGTGGTTTCTTTCTCTACTCCATTTCAAGTCTGGATAATCTGCCTTAATTGGCAAGGATCCAGGGATTGCATTGGCTTCTTTCTGTTCTTTTCTTAGTCATAAGTGTGCTTGTTCTGACTTCTTCATTTTTGCTTTGTGCCCCCAACATCCCTGAATAGTCTTTTTGTATCTGTGAAAATGCAAAGTGAATCAAATCTGTGTGAGCCATCAAAGGTGTTGTCCTCTTGTAGCTTCCATGTGGAAACTTCTGCTTACCCTTCTTCTTTTTGCACTCAAAATACTACTACAGGGCTGTAGAATACTCTAAAAAATGTTATACACCCTTTGATTGCAACAAGTAAAATTTGAAAACCAAAGTGATTATTACTATTGAATTCTCAAAACTTTTTGAGGCAATGTTAAGTACTACTGTTATCAATGTATTTTAACAGCTAGAGCTGGAGAAATGAAGGGCTCTTTTCCCCTGGTATAACCTAACTTGAGAGGGCCACAGCAAAGCCTGCCCAGGGAATCCTGGCTCACAGTACTGATTACAGGGGTTTTTCTCATGGGACACCATTGGAATGTTTGCTTCACTTTTGAAGATGGTCAGATATATGTCAGAAGTGAAGCTATGCTTTTCTGAAATTGTTTTTTTGGGAAATCTTTCCTCTTTGTACTGAAATTGTATTTTAGGTTCTATCAATAGAGACACTGCCTCTTCTCATGTCTTTGAAATGCATTACCTGGGAAGAAGAATTACTGTAACTGAGGTTCTTACACAGTCTTATGCTGCATACTCTGAAAAGTGACACTGATGGTTTTGTGAATTTGCAGAGATAATAACTTCAAGAGAACTTTTTGCTGAAATGGTGACTGAATTCCTTACTGATGCAAAGACTTGGACTCTCTTTTTAGACCTGATCCAAGAGCTAACACTCTGCTTTTTTTGCCTTTTTTTTTTCCCTAGGTATAGGTGACACTTTGTCTTACTGCACTACACTTACTAGATCTGATGGAATGTTTTAAAATTACCATTTTATCAGAAAATGTGGTTTACCAGAAAACTACACAGCAGTGAAGTGTTATCACCCCAGACCACATGTGTATTTGCAGACCATATGTGTATCCAATGATTGAGCACAGGCTCTCAGTATTGCCTTTCATACTTTGATAACCTTGATATTCAAACTTTTGACCATGCTAAGGGCTTTTCTTCCCTAATAAACAACACTTTGCCAAATATGCAGAGTGAGAGAGGACTGGGGGAAGTGAAAATGTGCTCCCTGGGTGCTGGTTTAGCTGTATAAGCACGAGAAGCTGTCCTCATGTTCAAGGATCACAGCTTAGTGATCCCTGCTGTTCAGTGGGCTAGAACAGGGCAGAGGATGGCTTCCAGGCTGAGCTGCAGAAGGTGGATGAGGTATCCCAGAGGGTGTCAGGGTTCATATTTTAAAATAAGGTTGGTACAGAATCTCTCTGCCTCCTGCTCAGTTACAGCACAGAGATCCTGGCAGTTCACAGAACATGGAGATGATCTGTGAAAGTGGATCTGAGGTTGTTTCTGTGGCAAAGTGAGTGTTTCCTCATGGCAGTGAACTTGCACCACACTCTCTTAAGGGCTATTAATCATTTTTTAGCCTTTGAGATTGAAGGGGAAGTTCAGCTGCTTGGCCAAGCTTTCAAAGTACGGCATTAGGGGGAGATGTATCGTGAATGGCAAAAACCTTTTCAAGAAAGAAAATTTCAAACAATTTTTTTCCATAAAAACTGATTTGAAGAGTGAAAAGGAAGCTTAAAGAGAAATTGTAAATGAATTTGACTATGTCATGGCTCAGGCTTGTTCCTAAAACTATTGCAGGAGCTGGAATATGTTAAAAAGTTGAGGCAAACATTCTGAAAGCTCCTCTAGAAAGGGCAAATAAAACTTAAAAGCAATGTACAGTACAAATAAGTTTGCTTTTTAATGTCACTGCAATTAAACAGTAGAGATACAACTTAACAACAGATTTTTAATGCACTAAAAGAGATAACAGGTAGAGGAGCATGTTTTAATTTGAAGTGGTGCTCCCTCTCTGGTGTGGTGGTGATGGCAGCATCACCAAAGACCAGTGACCAGTAATGAATGTGTCGCACTCGAAGGTCCCTCCAGGCTTCTGATTCAATCTTTTGAGTTATAGGATCAGGACAAAATGAACTATTTTTCAGGCTTGTAAATATGTGACAAATGACAGTGCAGGAACTATTGATTCCAATCACACTGATACAATGTTTCATAGTCAGGACAGACCCGCTTTACAAATTACTTGCAAGTTGAAGAGCAAAGCCATACATAACATGCTTCAAACCGTATCAATCTTCTGGGGTGTTTCTGTCACTAGTTGCCTTCAGATTTGAATAAAATGCCCAGAATTGAAATGTATGTTTTAAATATTTTTCTGGATTAAGTCGGTGCTGCAGTGCTTTGGCTTGGAGCAGAGTCAGAGAGTGAGACTTGGGCCCCTGACTCAGGGTTGGGGCTCATGTACAGCAGCGAGCACGTGCTGTCATTTATCTAATGCTGACAATGTTTAAATAGCCTGTAAATGTGAATAATGGGCTCCTCTCTCTGTAGAGATTGTTACTGCAATTATTGCAGTACAAGAAACATCTAAAGATGAGTTTAGGACATGTCAGCTGACTCTGAGGAGCAAGTTAGATTTTTGGGGGATTTCTTTAAACAGTGGGCACAACTAAAAAATATGATTGAATTTTCTTTCTGTTTCTAAAGCTAAGATTATAATGGGATGTAATTTTGATAAAAAACTTGATTATGAATATTTAAGATTGCAGGCTGATAGATTATTGTTATCATCTTGGTAAAGAGAGTCAATAATGAACAAAGAAAGTCTCATGTTGCATGCACGTGTTGAATACACAATTTTCTCCTGGGAGATGCTCAGAGGAGCCAACTGCATGTGGTAAGTTAGTAGTGTTCATTCATGTATTAATGAAAGCTGCCTGGATGCTGTGGTAATGAAGGCAATATATAACCTGTACCAAATGGAAAAAACACCTCCAGTCCAGTGCCTGTTGTATAAAAATAGCTTTCTTGGTGGTAGTTATTTGTTACAGCTTGTGACCTACACTATTGATAATGCTTGAAATCTCCCTCTACTGTTCAGCAAAGTCAAATGAAAGCTGAAAAGAGAACACTTATTTTAGGTGGGGATGAAATTACTTGAAGTTTACAAAAGTTTATTTGATTAACTGGTAATAGATGGCTTACAATATTTTTTAGTGGGACATGAATAAATAACTTCACTTGAGGACAGCCCTTGATCAATGGTAGTCATCTTCATGGGTACAGTGGGAAAGAAATTAAAAGAAATATCCATGTTTCTAATGAATTATCATAGTACACTTTTAGTTACAGAAAGAGATACATTAATTTGAGCTATGTAACCATTATTTTTTGCTTCCTGGCTCACTACTATTATCCAGAATTCAGTTCTAGTTCACCATACTTATCGCATACCTTAAAGGAACCCTGTGTGATGATTTATTATAGACCTTTTTCCCTGCTGCTTCAAGGAATAAGCCATCTGTGTACCATAAAGGTATTATGAAAAGCTTTACAGTGTTGTCTGTGAGGCAGATCTGGGCAGTCAGCACAAAGAGCAGCTCTTGGTTTAGAAGGTACTTCTACCACTGTGAGCTCTCTGGACCAGCTGGGATTCAGTTCCACCCTTTGCTTCGTTCGCTTTCCCCTCCTTGCTTCTAATCTATTTTTCTTCTCCATTAAAGTGTGTTAAACCAAAAAGCAAGAGAGATTAGGGAAACAGTAATGCTACAACCAACCTCTCATTAGAAAGTCAAGCTTCTGGCAGGGCTGTAATTAATTAGTGTTTTGTCTGACCACATAACTATATCAAACCTTATTATTGGCTCAGTCCACTCAAGCCAGGTCAAGCTTCAACTACTGACCTCACTAAGTGAAATCTTGGTCAGGAAGCTATTTTAACTGCAGCATGCTTCTAAATCTAGGCTGTAGTTGTCTGCATTTGGCTGTGCAGGCTGCAGTTGCAACCCAGTCAATGCACAAAGAATTCAGTTTTGCCAAGCCAGGTCAAGCCAGGCTTGTAGTTTCCCAAGCGAATTTTTCCTAAAGCTGGAATCCATTTTTTTGCTGCTTCACTTGGTTGATCAATGGGTATCATTCAATGATAATATTGACTTAAACTATCTCAGAATGTCAGATGAAGTTCATATCTCTCTGGCTTACAGAAGGCAATGGTAATCATCTGCACTTCATAGACCAACAGCACAAAATGGATAGAGATTTTATTTACTCCTTTCCCAAACCTACAGGAGGATGCTGCTTCAGTGCTTTGTCAAGGGTTTGGGGAAATACTTGATTGCAGCTCTTTCACTTGCTTCTGTTACTCCTGGAACCCTGTGCTTGCTGTTCCCTAAGTGTCTAGGGTCAGGATTTGTCTCAGTATTGAAAAAGAAATCTGTTTAGTGTTGTATAGAGCAATTTGTTTTTAATGTGTTGCAGTGTGAGGTTTTGTGTTGGCATCCACACTTTGAAAACAGACATTGACTTATGTCTTTTTATTTCAAGCAGCAAGTGAAAATGCAATAGGATGTTCCAAATCCTCTTTACAGAACACCAGTGTGGCTTAGAGCAAACCTTAGCAAAACTCAAGTTGAAATATCACAGGTTCTTATTGTTACCTCGATCAATTCAGATCCAAATTTTGCATTGTCATGGTAATCTTTATTTGATGTTAGCTAGTAAAAAAAAGGTAAAGGATAAGAATAACTTTTTTACTCCCCTTTCCTATGAGTTGTCCCTGGAAGTTTGACATTCCTGAGTTTCTTTGCCTTTGAATGATGTACACAGGGTCATTTGTACTGATGCAAAGGTGTAGGAAACCAGAAAATTTCCTATTGCTCCCTTAGCATCCCCAATAGTGTTGCTGCTGATGAAGAAACCAGCTGCTGTGGCAGCTCCATAAGAAAAGGGATAGACTAGGCTCCAGTTTCCCACACTGCACTGGTTATTTTAGCTGATGCTCTGACAGAGTTCACACTATGTGTAAACCTGAAGAAAAAAAAAATGTTTCCAGTATTTCTATGGGAAATCTGTGGGAAGGGGAAATAGACCAGCATTGTGACCCTCAGCTTAATATTCTCAGAAACATATACTGTCTCCAGCAGAGAAATTTCAGGAAAAAAACATTTCCACCTCATTCTACTTATGGTCTACAGAGGTCTCTTTGCTGGCAATACTGGTATCAAAAAGCTCTGGGAGGTTGTATGAGCAAATGTGCAATGCCTCCTTGGGTAAAGCACTTTCTGAAACTGTCATCCAGTGTGTAAGACTCTGCTCCTGAGAACTGAAATCCCAATGAATATAAACTTGTATCAATTTTTTAAGAAAGCTTTATTAATCTTGGAATTGTAGAATGGTTCAGGTTGAAAGAGAGCTCTGGAGATGGTCTCATCCAATCACCCTGCTCAGGCAAGGCCATCTAGAGCCAGGACAGTATCCAAGTGGCTTTGGAATATCTCCATGAATGGAGATCCTTAACCTCCTCCCAGGGCAATCTTACAAGTGTTTGGTCAACCTCACAGTAAAATAGTATTTTCTGATGTTCATACAGAACCTCCTGTGTTTCTGTTTTTGTCCATTGCCTCATGTCCTGTCACTGGGCACCACTGGAAGGAGCCTGGCTCAGTCCTGCTTGCACAATCCCTTCTGGTATTTAGATACATTGATAAGATTCCCCCAACCCTCCTCTTCTCTAGGCTAAACAGCCCCAGATCTCTCAGCCTTTCCTTAGAGAAGAGATCCTGCCCTTTCTATCCCTCAGTCACATTCCTGACCCTTTGTTGGACCATCTCCAGTGTATCCACATCTCTTTGCAGTGTAAACTTGTCAATTCCTGGAGCCTTGGCCAAGATCTGGGTCTACACCCAAAGTCTGGCCTTCCAGCCTGCCACCTCCTTTCCTTGTAACAACCAATAAAATTGTGGGAAAACTGGTACATGTCTCCTACAACATCCCATTCCCAACTGACGTGCTCTGTGCCATGTGGACAGTTACTTGCTAAACTTAAGAAGGTATTAAGAACCTTTAATCTGTTAACTTTTCTTTAAAGTCATGGCATTAAAATGAGAATCCAACTTATTCTGTCCTTTAGAATGTGAGATTACAGCCTTGATGCAGCCATATTAGTGAAGATTAGGGGTTCACAGCAGTGGCACCCAGAGTCCCAGTGCTCCTTGAGCCTGGACTGCTGGTGAGAAGGGATTATGTCCTGGCAGGGTTTTTTCACAGTCCTGGAAGGGATATGTGCTATCTGTGAGCTGACACAATTGCAAGGCTGCTCCATCTGCATGCAGACCTTGGGAGCAGCAGATGGCTGACTGCTGTTATTAAACTCTGCATCTTTCCCTGAAGAATTAAGGTTCTCCAAGTGTAATAACCTTTCCTTTTTATCTCAGAATTCTTCTTAAACAACAGTTAAGAGGGCGAAAGCTGCTGATAAAACATTATCACTTCATCTTGGCTACTTAGATAATTTGTGAAGCTTTTATGACGTAGACAAAGAAAAATTTAAATATTTACTTAGCATCAAAATTTGAGGAGAAGCAAGGAAAAAAAATCTGTTCACTTTAAATGGAGATCAAGTGAACTGCATGAATGAAGCTCGGGTGTGTAGTCTTTCTACAATTATTAAGAAGGGAACATGTAATACTTATTACCACTTTGGTGCTGCCAGGATTTTACAACATCACTAAATGATCCTCCCATAACCTCTGGCTCCTTAGCGTTTTTCCCCACTCAGAGGGAGTGTTCTTTATTATCCATGAAAACATAAAAAATTATTTCATTTAAAATTAAATATGTCCATCCGCAAGTGTTCTGCTATATTTCATTAATACTGAGTAATGTCACCCTTCTAACTGATAAAATCCATCTCTAATGGAGCAATATTTTTGAAAGATGTAATAAAATGGCCTTTGAAGTGTCCACTACTTGTAAATTCATTAGACACTACTTTAATTTTAATGGCATGAAATCCAGTGATACTTCGTTGCTCATTCACTCAAGACTTTTCTACTGAGAAAAAAATAATTTAACTCATATTCTCAAAATTCATATCTGTTTTTCAATTTAGCATTTCCTGAGTCTTGTATATAGTGTTATTTTATTCAGTGTTTAACTCAACTCATGTGCATGATTTTGCACAAATAGGTAATGTGCTGTTACTAATAGTCCAGTTTTTAAACATATCAAGCCACTTCTCCCAGCGTGAAACAAATTAACTATTGGGGATCTAAACCAGAAATCATTGATAGATCATAGTCAGGTCTTCAGGGTTAGCTTGAATCATAGTGCTGAGGGTGAAAGGTCAGAACTTCAAATACTTCCCAATGCGTTATTTCCTTTCTTAATAACATTGGCTTAGGTGCAGCTGTTACTGGTTCCAGGTCCAAATGTGTGGGCTTGTTTGGTAAAGATAAGATTTCATTCAGGAATACCTATGTGCAGTGTCTCCTTAACTTGGAGGCTGAAGCACTTAAATGATCAAACCCATTGCCAGGTCACTTGTACTCACCATTCACACACAGCCCCCCAGTGCACCATCACATGCATCAAATCCTGAGCAGGGCAGGGCAGAATAGGGAAAACTCCCTTTACCCTTTGGTAATGAGCTATTTTGTGTCTGTTGAAAAAAAAAAAATAGCTGAAAATTGAACGAGTTAAAAGGGATCCTTGGCTGAAGGGAATTTTCTCATCCCATTTATGGGGACTTCCTTGAATTTCTCTCTACACAGGAATAGGACCTATGTCTGTATTAGTGCATGAGCCCTTGTGGAGGTTTTCTCTTTAAAGGCATGTCCAGGAGAAGAAAGGATATAAGCAAGGTCCAATAATCCCTTCCTGGCAGAATGGGTCCCCACAGGGCCAATCCAGGGGCTGTATATTGGACCAAGTCCCCGCTCATCTTGTGGTTTATGAGGTTGCAGAGCCCAGCAGCCTGGCAGGTCTGTGCTGGGGGCCTGCCTCACCTGTTCTGCTCAGAGCTGATGTCTTAAAGATCTGCTCTTGTGAGCACCTTGTCTTGGGTGTGGCTTCTGTGTGCCCCAGCACAGCTTGCACAGTTTGCCAGAAGCAATGTGTTGAAACACTTTTATATTGGAAACAAGTGCCATTTTAAGGGTTTTCTCCCAAGAGAAGGTAGGTGCTAACTAACAGTTGCCTTCAGGAAGCAAGGCTGTTTTTGTGACTAGTGGTCTCTTAAAGTAGTATTGTGTCATTTGCCTTTGTCAATGTTTTTAGAACCTTAATTTAATCAATAATTTACAAATGGCTGGAACTAAATGTCAAGTGAAATTTCAAAATCTGGGTAAATGCATTAACTTCAAACAGAAGTTCTCCTTTACCTATTCCAGGGAAACAATTAGTGTCTGACCTTCTCTGATTTTGTTTTTCTCTCAAGTGTTTTTATTTCCCCATAATATATTGTTTTGGGGTTTTCTTCCTCTTCTGACTGATAGAAAATATATCATGGCGGAATTTTTGGTGGTTTTTGTTGGTTTGTTGTTTTGGTTTTTTTAAAAGCTGTGGTCTTTTTGTGTTTTATTTCATCTTGCTTGGTTCACTCTCAATCCACCAGTCCCCAAAGTAGTAAGCCACCTCCCTGTGGTTCAGTGCACCCCCTTGAGTGCAAGTCCATTGCTTCCTTGTTATGAAACTTTTCGGGTTAGCTCTACTTAGATGAAAGCACACCTGGGTCCTGGCTGCAGTGTCCACCTGGAAATTCACTGATGCCAACAAAACATTGCATTCCCCTGAGATGTAACACTTTATTTACTTTCCCAAAAAGGACTTGCAGTTCTGTCATGGAGTTTGTCTACTAAAAAAATATAGTTTGCTGTTAATCTTGGCCACCTCTTGCTGCTTCTATTTAAAGTCCAGGTGTGTTTTTAGTCCCTAATAACTGTGTTAATAATCAGCTTAATGAGCTGCATGTATTCATTCTCATTCTTCAGCACACTGAAAGAACAAAATATGTACCCAAGTGAAAACAATGACTGGCATACATTGTACATTAATTCTTGGAGACAAGTTGTAAATTTTTTCCTCTTTACTGAAGACTTTGTTCGGTAAGTGTTGTCCTTTCTTCATTTGTCAGATACAATTTTATGTGATCAGCTGAATGGACAATTCCGTGTCTATTTCTACCTCTGAATTTTTTTTGCCTAGCATGGCACCTAGACTACTTTGCTTTAGAGTTCAACATTAATTCTGGGGAGCAGATAACATTGTTTACTTGTCACAGTGCTATAATACTTCTATTGTTTCTTCTCTTGTTTAATATATGACTCTAGTGAAGCAGTGAGCGTAATTTGCTTCTAGCTTTTCTAAGCAGAAACATATGAAGTGTCGTTGGTCAGTAGTAGTAGTAGTAATGTTCACAGCTTCATAACCAAAAGTTGTGTAATTTGAAAGAGAACAGAAGGCTATTGAAACATATGGTAGGTCATTGTGATTGACCTTACAAGCATCCAAAGTGATTTCAGGGCCAAAACTTAATCGATAAATTCAGTTTCTCTCTGGAATAAGTTTATTTCTGTCATTGTCAGGAGGTAATCTGTGTGCATCTGAATTCTTATTAGTGCTTCCAGGTTTAAAACTTTGGATGCACATTGTGCTTTCAAGCTGAAACTTGGGATGTGACATTGCACTGCACGCAAGCAGAGCTGAGGTCAATAGAGAAACAGAGCAAAGCCCATGTGCACACCACCAGTGTAAGTGGAGGTACAAACATGCTTGATTTATGTATAAACCATTCACACTTTGGCTATGAGGAAAAATCCTAATCATCATATTAAAGCAGATGTTGGTACAAGTACAGCCAACATATTCAAGATTTATCCTACAACGTTCATTGGTTGTTAGTCTCTTCAATTCTGACTTCTGCAGGTGCAGTATTCTGTTTAATTCAACTTCAGAGGGAAAATCAGAACAATATTAGGAATGAAGTCTAATTTGCATGAAGTAGAAATAAGGAAATTAATTTGCTTAAATTGTTTAAAATTGAGGTTAAACAAATATGTAGGTTATAACTGCTGTCACCACAAATCCTCCTTCTGCATAACAGCCAAAGGTCGAAGATACAGGGGAAAAAATATCTGGTTTGAAAAGTTGAACCTTGAAAACAAATTAGCGGAGAAGTTAAAGCTACATAATATTTCCATAAATTCTGATTTGTCTGTAAGTACACACTAGTGCAAAGACTTTAAAGGAGTCTTTCCATTCATTCATTTATAATGGGATTATTCCAGTATATACTATAGAAGGGATTTTCCATGCATCAGCTGCTATTGTATGACCATACATAATTGGGTCTAAATGCTTACATCAGCTGCCTATTATGTGAAATTAATTTTTGGAACATATGCTGTTGTATTTATACCATTGTTGTTTCATGCTAGATTAATTCTTCAAGGATTGTAATCACATGACACTTATCATTTTAATTATGCCTCTTTAGTTGCAACATATGACAGCTTTTGACTTCTCACCCTCTCCTTCTACAAGTGTGACAGATAAAATTATTAATAAATGCCTGTTTATTATGTAGTTATGCTGTACATGTCCACAGGGTGTAGGTTGGCCTCATGTATTTTGCCCAGAGTACAGTGTCAGCAGAGCCTTTGTGGTTTGCTAATGAGCTAAATCCTGCTAACACCACACATACTCTAAACTGCCAAAAGCCCTTTACACATTCAAACACATACAAAGACTCAGCTGGGTCCTTTGTATAAAAGATTAACTCTTTATTCCAATTAAAGATGAGCTGGCCTGACTTGGTCCAAACAATTAAGAACTGGAAGTAATGAACAAAATGATGAGCAAAGTGGACAGCAACCTTCAGCCTTGGGAGAGTAAACAGGTCTTTTTGCAGATTTTTGAACTTGGTGGGGAGGAAAAGTTGTGTTCTTGAGAACATTTCCTCATGGTGATCTCAGAGATGTCATTTGTCAGACATCCCAGTTTTGGCAAGTCTCATTTCTAGCAAAGAGGTAGATTTGGCTGGTGGAAAGGGAAATGCTCTTAAAAGGAATGATTTAGTGCACTTAAACCTTAATAATCTCTGTACCATAACTTCCTACTGAGATCTAAGTTGCACATTACTTGACTACATCTTCAATTAAAGGAAACTTCTCTTAGTAATTTCAAAGCATTTTGGCTATAAAGAAAAGTTTGAAATTGTTGCATTTGGAACTTTCTGGCCACATTTTCTTGTGCTATTTTGTCTTTTCTTTAATTTTTCTGTGTCTCATTGCTCTGAAATACCCAAAGCCAATAAAGTGTGTATTTTGTGGAACTGTTGTCATCTAAGACTGGCCAAGAGACAGTCAAGGGCACCTGACTATAAGCAGTGAGAATGAGCATGGACACAGAGCTGCTCAATATGTGGAGAAACTAAAAGGCTAAAAGGCCTTTCCAGCAAGAGTATCTGATTAGTGATTTTCACACAGAAGTATAATGTACATATATTTAAATGCATATAGATAAGTAGTGCTGCTTTCAAACATTGTTTGATTCCTGCCTGGTCCCATAGGAACTTTATAAACTCTTGCACCTGAACTTCATTGCAAGTAGCCCAGAGTTGTATGCCAGGGCCTGCAGGAGCAAATTTGTAGTCTAAAATGAACATAAATTTTTCTACTCTATTTAGACATCCCTGACCTGTGCAGGCAGAGATTCACCCTGGCCCTGTTTGCTCTCAGTTTGGCTGGGCCATCAGCCCTCAGTGCCTACCTGTGTCTACCTGCCCTCCAGCTGAGCACTGAGGCTCAGGTGTGGGGTGGAATGACATTCCCCAATGACCTTCTGTTAGGGGAACAATTTGATCAAGTGTTAGCAGCACAAAGTAGGAAATCCATATGGTAATTTTTTCTTTATTTATTTGAAATAAATACCTAAATTAACAGAAGGTGTTTTATAAATTGCTTGAGCAGGATACTGTTTCTCGTTAAAGCAATTGAATTTCTTTTTCTGTCATATATGTGTATTAATACAGTTCTTCACAGAGACTGAACAAATTATTCTCATGTGCATTACATAGTCTTTTAAAAAGCATAGGTATTGACAGAAAATTCTAACCAATATAGTGTGATTTGCCAACCTTATGAAAAAAGATACCTTGTGGTTTAAACACTACTTTCAGTGAAACATTCATTGTCTCAAAATATGGAGCAAGGTCTATTTGTTCTTTTTCAAAACCTGATCCGGCTCTTCTAGATAAATTTGACTTAGTAAATGAAAGAAAGCAAAACTTGTGCTAATGTTAGATGATTTCAATGAGTGGAGTTGCCTGACTGGAAGGAAAGGAGCTCATGTACACTACTAGTATTTGAATCTGATTCTACAATTTTCCTCAGATGCCATAATAAAGGGGGAAAGTCTTAAACTAATTCTGTAAAATTATTTAAATGCCAAGAATGCTGAGATGAAATGACAGTGGGCATTTCAAAACTGTCACTAATAAGAATTACATGTCTAGGCTCTTAAAATCCCAGTGGACACAATCTACTGTGTTAAATGTCTGAATACCTTTGGAAAAAAAAAATAATCTGTCCCTCTGTAGATTAAAATCAGTGGAAAATTCCTGAGAAATCAGAGATGTCTCAATACTTTCAGGGTTGGATATAAATCTCCATTAACTTTTAATGAGACTGAGGATTTTTAAAAATTATTTTTTGTAACATTGTTACTGTAACACTTGTTTGTCATATTTTATAATCACACAAGCCAGTAGATTCCAGTGTCACTTTGAAGGTTGGCACAGAATAACCTTCCCAATGCATCAGTTAAAACATGTCACTGGCAGCTGGGGGAGGGCTGGGTTTCTTGTTCTTGCTCTGCTTTTTTCACATGTTCTGTTTTTTCACCTCCATAACCTTGTCTGATGGGCATCCCTCACATTTACAATGCCTGATGTGCTTCCTGACATCTGTTCAATTTGATTTTCTATAATTTCCATTGATGCCCCTGTTTTCCTGCCATTAAACTAGTATATTGCCCAGCTGGATTCTGGGTCAAGAATGGGCAATCTTTTAAATCTAGTATAAGGTGAAATATTACTGTGGGATGGGAAGGGGAGGAGGGGGAAGATTATAAAACTGACTGAAGGGCTGTCTGTCCTGGGAAGGGAAAGTAAGTGTTTTATCTGGGAGAATGGAAGAGAGGGAAGGTGCATGTATATTTAAGGGAAGAGTATAATATATTTCCTGGCACTGGGAGGCTGTGCATCACCAGCAGCTGAAATTCTGGGGCTGGAGTTGAGATGAATACAAGCAGACAATATCCACCTTCCTACCCCACAGTGACTAGCCATTGACCTTAACCCTCAAGGAAAGGGGCACTCTCACTAGGGGAATTGCATGCTTACTCAGCCCTAAGCCACATCTGAGCCAAAGCTGCCAATTTTGCCAAATTACGTGTGATGCTTTTGAAATGTGGACTATTGTCCACCAGGGACTGAGCTGGAATGGCCGAATTCATTTCACTTAGGTTTTCAATGGCAATAACATTATTTTAAAAAAATACCAACTATACAACATTTATCATTCTGATTTTATTCATCTTTGTCATTTACTTATGTTTCACGGTAGTTTGTAAAAGGCAGTGAAGTTAATGTCCCATTATTTCAAACCCCCAAGGTTAGATTTTCAGGCTTAAATTGAATTTAAAAACCACATGTATAGTTAATTCATACATTAACAAAATTTCTATCCATCACAAGAGCCTTGAGCTTTTGCAGAGTTTTTCACATTTTACTGAAATCATTAATAGCTGAAAAAGAGCCTAGGGATACTGAGATAGGTACTCTGAAGTGCCCCTGAGCAATAGACAAAGAAATACTTCCTTAGGTGAATCTGTAGAATTCTTTGCTGTTCAGCATTGCAAAAAAAAAAACCTTGAGAGCTCAGGTACCTTTCAGTCATGGTGCCAGGACTGTCAGAGCATCCCCTAATGGTGCTGCTAGCAAGTGTGATAACACAGCATTTAGTTAGTAGGGTGATTTTTATTTCTTTTTTAAGCAAACCAAACCACAGACCTTTTAACTAAGCATCATGAAGGTCTTCTCTAAATCAGTTTCTGAAATAGTTACTTGATCAAGAACTCTATCATTGTTTTCCCCCCCACTGAGAAATTTTTAGAACTGTTCTGTCACGTTTCCCTGCAGACAATGGAATTTGGTCATAGGAGTTAGTGGTCTTGGAGGTATAATGATATTTTGTATTTTGTATATAATAATATATAATAATGATATTTGTATATAATGATATAGAATAATGATATTTTGTTTTGTATTAGTGTTTAAATAAACCCAGACTTTTGTTTTTAAAGCAATGAGGTTGTAGGAAAATCCTGCTGCTTTTCTACTTCCTTTCAAGCCCAAATAATGCCCAGACAACAAAAGCTGTGCTGCAAACTGTGTCCAGCAAAGGTGGAGGATGACTGTACTGAGTATTATCTTCCAGGCCCCAATGATGGGTCCCCACACGTTTGGCTGCTTGCAGAGCCATACCTTTGAAAATGCCCATAAAGCTGTCTCTCATCTTGACGAGCTGCAGAATTAGAGACAGCCTTTAACTCTGTCTTGCTTCAGCACTCTCTAAACCTGTTTGAGGCCATACAAGCTCTGAGAAATCAATTATTTGATAGCCTATTCCTCTGTGGTCAATTGCTTGCAGCTCAAAACTAACTTTTGGCAGAGCTGAGGATGAACAGACGTAAAGGCAGCCAGCCCAAAGATTCCTTTTGAACAAAGACTGAAATATGAGAACTACCCTGAAGTAACCAAGGGACCCAGGATGATCTGTGTTTAAAATAAACAAAAAAACCTTGGTCTTGTCCAAAAAATTTGCTTTTCCCCTCCTACAAAAGGCCACACTTTTGTCATACACTGTTCTTTCTGGAGATCTCTCTTTGCTCAGAAGCAAAAAGCTAAAAATGACCTAGTGAACACCCAGGCACTTGCAGGTCTGTTTGCACAATTACGAATGGAACTATTTACACCTTAAGAGATCTATCACCTGTATTTGTATTTCCAGAAAATTGTACCTGAATAAACTAGTTTCCCTAGTATCTTGCCTGTTTCCTCTTACCAGCTATGTTAATTTCTTACACTTGCTTCTACTGTGCTTTTCAGAATCTGACTTCTCAGGGGAAAGGTGTATATAACTCCTTGTACAAATCAAGAGCACAGTGAGAACACTGCCCAGGAGAAACAGTGCCAAGGCCACTACCCCTGCAAAGCTACAAAAGCCACTAATTTTGGCAGGAAATTCTTGAGAACTGATGGCTCATCTCCTGCTGTATATTAGGGTCTGTGGACCATCTCTTCTCATCCAAGGAGAAAAAGTGTAGAATTTGTGACCTATGAAAATCAAGTATTCTGATTTGCATGTATAATTGCTTTAGATTTTGGAAGAGAAGTGGAAATAAATTACCTATGAAGCATTTTCACCTCAGTTCATCTCAAAGCTAGCTTCTTCTGTAGCTTAGTAAGGGTTAGAAGAAAATTAATTTGGCCTCTTGCTGATAATCACGTTTCTCCTCTACATTATTTAATGTTGTGGTGGGACTGAAATCTGTCCTTCCCCAGTCTGAAACCACCTTGACAATAAATATGAAGCTGGCCTTTGAATCATAGGAAAGCAAGTATGATGGTGGTGTCAGGTGACTCCTTGCTAGCACGAAGCACGTGCTGAGCTGACACTGCTCATCCTGCCAACATCAGGATCCACCAGAGTCTGAGCAGAAATGGGGCAGCAAACAACAAATGATCTTCTGTGAGAAGCCCCTGAGTTTTGCTGTGTGTGCTTTTACTGTGTGCACTGGGCAGTGATGGTGTGTTAGACTTTGGGTGTATTGGGGGAGTTGTGGGAAACTCTGGGTAATGGAACATAGCTCCAAAAATGCATTTGTGGGAAACCTTGGAGGGGAATCTTCCCGTGTCATTGGGTGCTGCAAGCCTTACTGTTCAGATGGGAATCTTTATTCTTATTACCCTAAGTTGTAATAAAATCCTTAGCTATAGCTTGAAAGATGAAGTTACAGGGTTGCAGTAGAAGAAGCAGGAGAATGATATGAAAAAAGTGTAATTTCATACCCATCATTTTTCATCATTGAGTTAGGCTGGCTGAAAAGCTTCTATCTATCCCCATCAGAATCTCATTATAGGTCAACTTGCAAAGTAAAGTAATACTCAGTTAAAGTGACAGAATTTCTCAGCTGGCAGATGGCCTGATTGTACAATTATCCACCTTAGATGGCAGTTGTGAAAAATATCAAAGAGCCTGTTAGTGTTTTACCAGAAAAACCTGTTAATTTACACGGCTGTGTGCTGATGAAATGGTTCTTTTCAATTTGAACTGAAGAACATCCAGTTTTCTTGTGTATTTAATGTAGATTACCTGAGAAATGGTGAAATGTAACAATGGCCATACCAAGATGGCCTTGAGGTGATTCTGAGCCTATTATCTGGCCTCTGAGTGGAACCTAAAGTAGATATCTGAGATAAAGAACCAGAACAGAGCAAGCATGTAGTGATACTTCACTAAATGGATCTATTCTGCTTTGATTTGTAGCTTAGAAAGGCTTTTGTGGTGCCTTTTCTATTTGGTAGGTCTCAATGAATTTTCCTTCCATGAATTTGCCTTGTTGCACTTTGACCCTGTGTGCAGCAATAATCACAATTTCTTAGTCTGTGTTCAGTCCAGATGAAATCTGCATTATAATCATTGCAATGAGTCTGCCTAAATAGATGTTGTTGTGTTTTTGCTTTGCTTGGTGTCTTTTTGTTGGTTTGGTTCGGTTTGGTTTGGGTTTTTTTTTGTTTTGTTGTTGTCGTTGTTTTAACAACTGTACCCTCCTAGAAAGATTTAGGGAGAAGATCCAGGAAGATTGGTTGAACTCTGATCCATTTGAATTGTTCTCCAGCACTGGGGAGACTGCTGTGCATGCATAATTACTGGACAATTTTTCAATGGGTAGCTAAACTTTATATTTTTGTGTGCAATTGAATCCTAGCAAAGCATGGATGCAAAGGGATGGGGGGCAACATAATTAGAAGACATGGAACTTTTTGAATCTACAGTGTTCTCTATTTTGAGGAAAATTTGGTATAATACTTTAGTGAGAGTCATTTTGAATTAATTGTTTCTAAGGAAAAATCTGTTTCCAAGGAAAGCAGGAAAAAGATAATTGAACAGAAAGATTTTTAAGCATCTAAGATTGTATTTAAAGGATTTTGACTACTGCTGTTTTTTAGTGTGTTCTTTTTACAGGCTAAATTTTGTATGTGTGTGCTCACTGTGCCCACAATGATTTTGATAGCTGCCTGCAGAAGTTCCTGCCTTTGTAGAATCTTGCTGATTCCCCCAGGTCCAGTTTCTTGTCTGAGGAAAGTGATGCTTCCCCAGAGCACTCCTGTTGGTCTAAAAAGCTGCTTGCTTCCCCACAGGATTAAAGCCACTTGTCTTTAGGGCTCTGTCTGACTGAAGACATTGAAGTTCTACACTCTGCAAAAGTTCACTTTTATTTTATTTTTATTGTTAAGCATCACTATTTGCCTTACTTGGCTTAATACTTTAGACATAGATTGCTTTTCCTCACTACTCTAATTTTGGCTGTAGATGAATTGCCTCTTCCTAGAGAGAAATAAAGATGAAACAATAATAATCTTTCTGTCACAAAAGAATATGGTTTTGGGGACTGTTCTTGCAGATGGAACAGGCTATTTTTTAAAATAAAACAGACTGTCAGTCCAGTGTATTAGCTTCACTCAAGTCTTTACCATGCCATGACATTTCTAGAAAAGGTAAAAATTCTAAATTTTCTGATGTTTCAGGTCTTAGTGTCTGGTGCTACTCCTACAACCAATTGAGAACATTGTGTTGTAAATAATTTTCATTTAATCTCCTAACTGTAAGTTATAAAAAAGGTGAGATTGCTTGGTTTTTTCAACTTTTTAAAATAAACGCGCTCTTCTGTCTTTTCTGGGATCTTGAGGAACATGCCTTGTTACTTACAGATCTGTGTTACTTCTTCAAAAAGCTTTCTATCCCTAGAAAACCAGCATAATGGAATATGTTGCCTTTCCCAGTGTTGGTTATTTGAGCTCATATCCTCCTTGTCATAATTGCCAGTCTCCCATCTCCCTTCATGGGTAGGAAGGGGGTTGGCAGGGTTATCCTCTGCATGATTCAAAGCAATAAACTAGGAGTATTTCCCTCTTTAATGATCACCTTACTATAAGACAGATATTTTAGCTGTCTTTATTTTCCAGGGTATGGCTCCTTCATCTGCTTCTCCTTGGCAGTGAGAAACTCCTCTCAATCAGGAAATGCAGTGGTTACACAGCCCCTTTTACAAGATGGGCAATTTTGAGCAATGACACCCCATTGCAAAGAGAGGGTTTGGAGTGGAGGAAGGAAAGGGTGGCAGTGTCAAGAAAACAGGGAGGTGTCTGAGCCCAAAAAGAAGAAATTTGGAGCACTCAATTAAGAGATCTTGTGGTGCTGCTACTGTTTAAGGCAAGCAAGGTTTTAGACAGGAGCATGGACAGACCTTGTACCTTGTCTGTCACTGACTCCAGTGATCTCCCTGCTTTTCAGTGAATGCTGTGTATTCACATCACACCTCCCAGAAGAATTTTACAAGGAGCATAACCCCACTCACACTACAGGGCCCTGTCAAGTTTCTCAGGCAAAATTTTTCTTTATCACCTTTTGCAATTCATTTAAATATTGGTCTGAGGAAAAAGTGGACTGTGAAATTCATCTCCATTTCTTCTTTGCATGTATTTTTTTTTTGGGATGTTGAATTTCAGGCATCTAAGTGTGTTTGTTGTTGACCTCAATTTCAAATAAGGAAATCTCTGCTGACACTATCCAGTTTGAGCTATTGGCTGTAAAAATGATGCAGTTTTCATTTTGTTGACCTGATTTATCATAATAAGGGCAAAGGCAGTAGTTTTTTTTCCTCTGTTCCAACTTCATAAGCCCACACAAGTCCTCTTTCAGCTCCATTTGAAATCAATGTGAAGAAATTGATTTCAAAGCCCAGTGAATTTAGTTACTCCATTTACTTTTAATGTGCTCTCAGGTGTGCTCTGGAATAGTAGCATGGCCACACCTGAAATAGAAAAAGAGCTGATTTTAAAAATATGCAATAGGATGATAAAATTCCAATTAGAATGAGATCTATCCTGCAAGGAGGACTCTCGGGGTAATGTTTGCCACAATTTTAAGTTTACATGGCCCCCACTGAGGAAATGGTTTTATTCAATCAATCCAGTGAGTGTAGAATCTGAATCCCCAAAGGCTGGGATAGGCAAACTATAAATATAAAAAGCTAAAGAAAGTATTCCTGAACTTCAAAAGGGAAGGCAGTAGTATGGATTCTTTCAACTCTTTCTAACTTGCTTTAAGTTAAATTATGTAACCTGTTGCTCCAGTACCTTTGAAGTGCCTGGGGATGTCTGTATGTGTAAGCAAGTATTGAAATTTAAACAAAACAGAAAAACAAGATTGGGCTGGTATTAGTTGTCAAAGTGAGCTATGCTAAATTCCACCTGTATTTGAGACAAAAAATAAAAAAATATTCACTCTAAGCTATTTGGAGTCACCTTTTCAAATTAGAAATGAAATTTGAAGGCAATATTTTTTGTGCCTACATATTTAAGACCTTGAGCCATTTGCAGAGACAACATTATAGCACAGTTTTTAGGGAACTAGAACCATTCACTACAGCTTCACAAAGACCCAGATGCTTGTGTTATTCCCTGTACTCACTGTTGAGTGTCAATCCCTTTTGATTTTTTTTTTTTTTATTTTGTGCACCAGACCAGGGTGTACATAACTGCATCTGCAGATTCATTCCAAAGCAGCCATTAAATTAGTGCAGTAGGCAGTTGTTCCTTCAAACACTAAAAAGATGCTCCCTAGTGAACAGGGCAAATGTCACCTGTATTGGATCAGGCTATAGGTTATTGTTCCTTCTGCAATTAAATACAGACAGCCTTCAAATTCAACCTTATAATGGCTGATGTGGAAATGGTTGTGAACATGAAGTGCTCAAACAAGAGTACAGATAAATATCAGTGCCTGTTACTGGGTTCAGGTTTGAAGATTTTCATTGGTTTCCTTTATCTCGGGCCCTCAGGTCTCTTAAAACCAGAAAGTTAACTCCAAGAAGACTTCTATATTGCTTTCAAAATATATGTTGTTTTCAAAATACAGCAGGTAGTTCTTCAGACAAATAAATATTTTGTGTTGTTTTAACTGGAGAGACAGTGACAAAAACTAGTAAGATTTTCTGTAAGTAAAAATGATGGGTTAATTCTTGTGCATGCAATCAACTTTAGTTTCCTTGTGAGTCATGGAATCAGAATATGCCTTGATGCACATGCTCTGCTCTCTCTTCTCCAAATCCTGCGTGAGAGAATTAACTTTACAGTGTCTGCTGTACTGTTCTTTAGCATATGTAGTCAAATTTTGCCCTCTTTTACTTCTAATGCCTAATAGTATAAAATATTACAAAACACATAGCAGGCTGGAGTAGAAAAAAAAAATTAAAATGGACCAGAATAAACAGAAAGCACATTGGTTAAAATTTTGTGTCTCCAGGCGGTGTATTTGCATGATGAAAAATGGATTATTTTGTTGTATTCCTGGAATTGCTTCTGTAAGTTTTCCACGAGCAGAGTTGAAAAATAAGAGCAGTATGAGGGAATATAAAAAATATTCCTGTTAAATTTCAATTTCTAAAACCTGTTAGCCAGTGGCACTTGTAAAAGGAAGCCTGGAAGTGTTATATACCACCTGCTTCATGAGGACAAAGTTTCCACTTATTTTATTGAAATAGTTTGAGTTTTATGAAGTTTCTCAATTACTCTGAACTGGAAATATGTCCAGGTTGATGATACCTCTACACCTTCTATTCTTGCTTTAACCACATATGCTGAAAATACAGCAAATTAGGAAGGAGCAATATCCTGTTTTAAACAAGTCCTAGCTTGAATTTTATTGTATGAATATCTTCAGCTCATTTGTCATTAATCTCTTCAAGAAAAAAATCGAAAGTCTCTAGGATGTATAATATTTTCTACCAACAGTCCCATATAGTCCAAGGTCAATATTGCTGAGAGCTCAGTACAAACACAAATTCAAGCACTTCTAATGTAGGGCTTCTAGCAGAGCAGGATATAAATCTTGCAATGTCTGAATTCATATTGAAATAAATTACACTGTTCACATTCAAATGAAGCCACATTTATATGAAGTAAGGGTTTGCTTTTATTGGATAATCATTGGAAAAGTCCAAAAATTCAAAATAAATAGGGTTAAGGAGTAAAGTTTGGAATGAGAACACAAAAATCCTCAGGGTTTAACCTTGGAGTGATTCTGTGTTTCCACCTGCTGGAAGCTGATTTTCCAGTTGGCATATACCTTCTCTGGGTAAGGACAGGTTTACCAAACGTGCTGAAGGGAAAATAAGTTTATTCTTGTAAACACAGAAGTTTCCATAGAACCACATGGGTCAGTGAATGTTTGTTTAATACATATGGGGAAGCTGCAAAATGCAGCCCTGAGGCAGCAATGCTTTAGTTACTCCACTAATGCAGCATGCTAAAAAGAAATAAAAATTAACTTGCCAATGATTGCTACTCAACTTTTTATAGTTGCTGCAGATGCTGTGATATTTTATTTTTGCAATTAATAAGCTCGAATCAATTTTTTAAGCATCTTACTCTTATGATTTACAGGAGGTATTGAGCCATCAAAGCTATCAAAAGCATTAATCTTTAATACGAGGGCAATTCAGTTATCTTGCCAGAAAGTTTTAATTAGAAGGAAATTCTTCATCTCTGTGGTGCTTAGCTGTATTAATCTTTCTGCATCAGTGTATCAAGATTTGGCTGCAGGAACAATGTTTTAACTTAATTAATTCTTTAGGAAAAAAAAGTTGCTCTTGAAAATTGAGCTTAGATCTTGCTTGCTAGACAGCTACTCAGAGTTTCTTCTGCCCTTAAGTAGAAACCTACTTTCATAAATTGTACCAATTTGAAAAGCTGAACGGGGTTTTCTGAAAGCTTGTGCTTCTAACCTTGGAATTTACAAGTGGATCTTCCTGTGTTGGCAGGACAGGAGAGTGATCCCAACACTTCCAGGTGGGCTCCTTAATCAGCCTTCTCACAGCAACAGGACTGTAACCATTGCTGAGATCAGGAACTGGGGCCTGGAGACACCCAATGAATGTAGAAGACTCTCCAGAAGCCATTACAACTGTAATAGTCAGAAATGGTAATGAAATTAATCTTTTTGGGTTTTTTGGTCCAATGATACATTATGAAAATGAGAATTTTTCTCTTTGATTCCAGGAAAACATTTCAGACGTCGTTGTCAATATATTAGTGGCAAATCTTGATTGAGAACCTTTTTACAACACAAAAACATATTTCAAAGTTTCTAATTTGTCCTAAATTACATTATACAGAAGCTACTATTTTTCTTTAGTAAACCAATTGCATAAAACATGAGAGACCACTTACATTAAATGAAGAAAAAAACCAGAAACTAATTCCAGGCATTTAAAGAAGTTCGCAAGGGAAAAAAGTCCCCAAACTAAGAATGGTCTAATTCTCACCATATGTTTATCTGCTTCCCTCAGTAGTAGTTATTAATTGTACTTGCTGATTTTACAGTAAATTGTTAGTGTATTCCTTTCCAATGTTTAATAACAGATGTATATTTCTTTCTAAATGCTTATATTAATCTCTTTCAAGTGGCAGATTTAAATGTTACATTTTGCCTCTTTCTGATCTGAACTTCCAGCAGTTAGAACAGAGAAATAATACAAGAATTCCCTGGAAATAATTTTTTGTTAATCACCTTTTCAAGTGTTTGAAAAGGAATCAGGAGGATTTTTTTGGCAGGAAATCTTTAATTCTCTTCTTGAAGAACCACTGTCCTGAGAAATATATATCCCATGATGTTTCTGTTCTAGAATTGCCTTATTAATATTCTTGCTTCCTTATTTATGAGAAATATGCTCCTGGCATCTGCTTATACTTTTTTCTTTTTTTTTTTTTTTGAGCACAGTGGTAAATTGTACCTTTCCCAGATGATAAGTATTATCCCAGATGATCAGAATAATGCATCATGTCTCTGTCTCATTTATTGTTCAAGCCCTTCCTAACCTGATTTGCCCAAATAGGAAAATGGAGGTACATGCGTTTTCCTCATTTGTGTAGTGGTTTGGAGAAGCTGAAAATTTTAGGAGTTAAAAGTTTCTGCTTTTCTCTTTGACTTGGAGGAATTTCTTGGCTCTAGTCTCTTCATGCAGGATATGCTTATGCAAGCAAACACATCTATTTTGGAACATCAGGACAATCCTGCACCAGCAGAAATTGTTTCACTGTATCAAAGGTAGCTGATATTGCCAACAAAACAACCCAATGGAAGCTTTTCAAGCAAGTTGCTTTACAGCTGTCATTCCTATACCCAAGGTATATTCTATTAAGTATAATTGGGTATAATATTAAGTATATTATAATATTAAGTATAATATGTTTACAATATCTTTTGCTTGTTCTTGGGAGGGAACCTTTCCTTCAGACATGAGTGTGTACCTTTCTGAACACTGAGTTACAGCTGAACAAAAGTTTGATAGGCACATATCTTCCAGGAACCATTATGCATTAGATAAATTATGAAGAGCTGTTAAAACTCAACTTGTAGCTAACTTTTTCTAAAAACTTTTTGTTTTTTTAGGATCTGTTCAGAACCCTTTCTATTTCAGTTAATGAATGTTTGCTGTTTGGCTAGCTATTACATTTCAGATATTACTGTCCATCTGAGCACTAAAAATGTCACTGAAAAGTGGCAGTGAGTCAAGACTGATTTATCTGTGTTTTCCTATATTTTGTTATTACTCGACATCAAGATTTTTGAAAGCAACCATATCTGGGTTTTGCCCTTGAAGGATTAGTGCTTGTTCCAGGCAATCCCATTTCAGCACCAGTTTCCAAACCCAGTAAGTTTTTAGAGCTGTGTCTCAATAGTGTGGTATTTAAAAGTTCAATCTTCTGTGCGGTGCATCTGCAAGAAAAGGCCTGCCACATTTCTAGGAAATGTAAACTATTTTTAAAGGATATATCTTGCAAATCTTGCCCTGTGTACTCTGGCTGCAGAGAATGCCAAGATCCAACCAGGTTTCTAAATAAGGAGCTGTACACATTACTGCTAATCTGCCATCACTGTAGAATTACATGGTATTTGTACATTTTCTGGCTCAGACTGCAAAGTTCAGTGACTTAAGAAGTCTCAGCTCTTTTCCCTTCTAGAGACAGGCCCCAGGTCAGGGCTGAAGCCTGTTGAAAGAGCTCTTCAATAAAGTAGCTGCTGCACATTGCCAGTGCTCTCTGTAATGTATTTGCCTGGTGGATCAATGGCTTAGATTTTCAGTGTCATAAATCTGGAAGTTCAACAGCTTTCAAAAGCAATGCATGCACTTACAAAAAGTAACCTAATGGTTGAGTAGAGATTTCAGTAATGGGATCAACAGTGCTCGTGGAAAGCAAAACAACAGAGGAGGTATTTTTAAGCTGAGGAAATCCTGGAAAAATAAAGCATTAATCAGATATGGCAGAGTCATATAATTAGATTACTTGGTTTTAAAATGCAGCCATGAATAACCCAATACTAAACATTTAAACTTCATAAATGACTGTCCTAATATGTATTTGCCAAAATAGATGGCAATGATTTTGCATATGTCAAATACCAATAACCCTGAAGACATTTATGTGTTATCTGAGTAGAAATTTAGGTCTTATATTTCTATTTTCTTTGTGTGAGTACCTATGTTATGGGCACAGATGCTGGCCAGAGCACATGAGGATTTTAGACACCTAATATTGTATTTAGAGCAGACGTTGCAAACATGTATACCATTAGAAGTATCAAAACATTCCCCCCAGAAGTTTAAATTACAATCAATTTGTAAAAATCTTTTATGCATTCACAGGAATTTAATGCTCCCATCAGTTTTGGTGATGTACACCAAATGTTCATACTCTGTATTCATCTTGATGCAGGTAAAACAGTGATAAAGTGTATTAATTTTCTTGGAAAATTGTGTATTCTCTTCAAAACATGAATATGATACATGGTGATATGCTCTTGTGTATGTCTGAAGACAGAATCCTTCTATAGATTTAATGTACAATATCAAGAAATCTTCAAACTGCAATATGTATAGGGTCCACCTTCCTTATAAGGCACTTACTTACATTATTCTCTTTGAAAATGTTCTGGCTCACAAATACTGTGCATGAAGGCCTATTACATTCTCCTTTATTACAGCAACATCTCCTTGTGACATTCAAAATGCTTGTCTTTCAAGGATGCTGTTATAATAAGGTCCAGAGTGTTTGTAATAAATTCATAGAGATCAATGAGTAGTTCATGAAATAGCTTCACAGTCACTTCTGTGTGAAGCAGCAGTGCAGCAATATAAAAACTATAAAAAAGCAGTCAGATACAAAATTAAATGCCTTGCTGCTTTTCACATGAAATTGTAAGAGGTTATGCTTTTCTTTTAATCTACATTATATTTCTGTCTTGAAAAGGAATCTTCAACAAATTGCTGGAAATTTGGAGATACTAAATTCCAACTTTCTCTTGCTCTGGGTTTTCAAGGGTTCCCATGTTTTGATGAAAATATACCTAAAGGAATAATCATAGGAATAGAAAACACTTAGTTACTACAATAATAGTACTGTTACACCAGATGTAACTGTTGACTCTGTTGTTGCTACCAATGAAAATTGTGACTCTTATGCCAAGCAATTGCTCTTTCAGTGTTTCTTTATAAATATAAAACTTAAATGCATTTAGAACCTGGAAATGATTGAGCAAATAAAATCCAAATGCGATTTTGAAATCGTATGTTTTCATAAACTTTGATTTAGCTTTTTATCCTTATTTTACCCCTCTCTTTTTATTTTATCATCTTTTTATAATGAGCATTTTTGCATCTTAGAAAGAAGGTACATTCGTACGATTGCAATGTGCTTTTTGTTACTTATTTAAAGTTTTTTTATAAAAGATCCTCTAAAACCGTTTTATTGATGCTACATGATTTGTAAATAAAGCAGTTTGACACATATATACTCTATAAATGTGGTAGTTATGGTTGAAGATAATGTCATACTGGTGCCTCTTTCTTAAGTCAGAAGATGATTTTAAATCCACAAACTTTGAACTGTGTTTATTCTTTAGAAAGTAACTTTTAAATTGAATGCATGTAGACTGACTGTCCAAAAAGTCAATTTCAAAAAAAGTTATAATTATAAACAACTAAAATTATTTATGGTTAAAACTTTTTATGAAATAACCTTCTTCATACTTGTTCCAGAAAGGTGATATCAAAATTGGGTATTTTCATGAACTAGCACTGAAAAAGAAATACATCAGAAATTGCTTTTCTCACTCATAGTCAAACCCATCACTGTTGCTCTTTCAAACAGCTAAGCTGCTCTTGATTCCAAAGATGGAATATCACTCTGCCTTACAATTGCTTTAAGCCTGTTTTGCTCTTTAGAAATCCAGGAGAAAGAAGAATGAGGCTGTGTGGGATTTTTGTCTATCAGTCTGCATAATCAATAGTTGACACAAAAGGACTAATTGCTCTTAACATTTAAACAGAAGTGCTTATTAGCACAAAAGCTGTGTATCCTCTTATTGTAGCTGGTAACTCTACTATCCTGATACCTATCTACAGTCACAATCAGATAAAAACTGTTGATTCCAGCAAGGATCTGGCAATAACTAAGGACTGTAGGAAGAAGAGTGTTAGAAGTATAATCCAGTCTGTCAAGAAGTTTCTCTTTACTGTTATCAAAGGATTGGCCTGATGCCTTTCAATCTTACCTCTATTTTCAATATTGTAGTCAAGACACAGTAGGAGATAGAGAGAATATATATTCCTTGAAATGCATTGAAACGACACATCATTTTTAATGTTTTATAGTATTCTCCCTCTTAACATTTTGTAGTTATGTCTGTTCAGCTTTTTCTTCCTTATCTGGAATCTAGAAATGTAGCAGAATAATGGTGAAAAGCTATCACCATTTAGAGATGCTTTATTTTAAAACAGTGAACGGGAATAGGCATAAACAAAATGTAAAGTGCCTTCCACTGGCTGGCTACATCAGATAATGCTCCAGACAATTGATTTTGTTGCATGCACTTATGTATGAAGAAATGCTGTTGGCCTGATTCAGCACATGTGTATCTGAGGTTATGGAAAAGGCTGGGTCTGCTTCCCAAAGGTGGGGGTGCATGTGAAACCAGATTGGTGAGGGCACACACAAAAAATCAGATTGACTAATATATTTACAGTTTGTACAAGACTGATCAGTGCTTCCCACTATCATTTGTGTCTTAGAAATTTACTGTACCAAATCCTCTTTGGAGTTATCACCAGTGCCTCTGATCCTAGCTGGGAAGTTTCTGCTCTCTCTTCTCACCATGTTTATAGAAAAAACATATAAATTATTACACAAATCTTTAAAAGATACTTTTAAAAAGCCTTTAGTTAGTTCACATGGTTAGGAATGTTCTCCTAAGCAGCTATTGCTAACCCAACTCTCAAATTTCTCCAGACTGTATTAAATAATTACACAGAAACTCAGAAGACTTGCTACAGAACTCTATGTAATACAGCATAAACATAGCCTGGCTAATTCAAGATATGAAATGGAGAAAAGTCTGTTTCTTAAAAAATAATATTCTTTTTCAGCAGTGCCCCTGCAAAAGTAGCCTTTTTCTCCCCTCCTTCCATCTTACATTTATTCCTGAAGACTCTTTCCATCAATGTATGACAAAGTCATTCTTTTATCTTGATTTTTGTGAAAAACTGCTTTTCCCTTTTGGCTTCTTTTGGCCTAGAGCTTGTGAACCTTCAGTCTTTGTCAGTGTGGAGTGAAAGAATATGAAATTTTCTGCAAATTGCCCCAGTGTATTAGCACTAGGGCTATGCAAACCTTTCCAAGAGTGATTTGAAAGGGTTACTTTCAAACCACGACTTCTATGGGAGATCCAGTTCACATGGGTTCACAGGCCAACCAGTTAAAGGAAAGGTTTCAGGCTGAGCCACCCCCTCCCTTCTCCCTACACGTTTTCCCATGGGTTGGATCTTATTACAAACCCACAGGCAAGGTACAGGGTCAATCACATCATGTTAATTCATACAGGTTGACTGGTTCACTGGGACTGGAAGCTGAAAAGGTGAGAAGTTTATCACAGCAACATAACTCTGATCTTAGAAAAACAAACATCTCTAAACTAGGTCTCTTCTTATCATATGAATCAAAACCTTAAATAAAAACAAGATAATTTTAAATAATTGAGGGAATCATACAGGGAATCAATCTTCCCCTGCTAGGAGTACTCAGAGGTTGGCTTTACTTCTAACAAAAGAAGATCTCTGATCTCAAGGAACTATTCCTTTCTGAAACTTGGATATAATTACATGGACTGAAATATAAAATAATAATGAGTCAGTTCTATATACCTGGGAGAATTACAGTGTGAGGCACACAAGGGGAGGAAACATTTTAATGACTTTTCTGGCTGGAGAAGTGAACTCAACTGAAATGTTTTATCTTCTGGGGGTAGGGGGGAAAGAAGTAAAAATACCCTCAGCTGAGCAAAAATGGCACTAGGCAGCATTGATCCCATGCATTATTTTAAGTTATGGGAAATGTAAGATGAAAAGAATACTTTTCCTCCATGAACTCTCTCATGGAATATATTTGAAATAGATTATAAACATCATGAGTGTTACTGTGCTTGGTCTGAAAACAGTTAATGGTATTCCAAACAGCTTTTTGCTTCATATCTCTTTGCTTAGTAGTATTGCATTATTATCAGAATGTATTAAAAGGCTTTTAATTCTAGGGAATTTCTAAGGAAATTTTAATTCTAGACCTAAGGAAAACCAAAAGCAAAATTTGGATTGTTACCCCTTTGTTGATATCCATGAAGATTTGTACACATGCTTTTTTCTTTGTGTTCTCACTTGACTAGATTTCCCCATCAAAAACTGAGTTCAGTTTGATTTGATCATGTGCTTTGCACACCTGGGCTGTCTTTGGCAACTATGGGGATATTCAGAAATGGGTGTGCAGTATGTCTGCACATACTCTGTACCTAGCATTTGCTCTGCCTTGGAAGGTAGTGCTGTACAGTAGATTTGAACCTAAAATGGCTGACTAGTTTCTAAATAATCCCTAAGGAAACAGTTTAGCCTAGGCCATTATCTTGATAGTTCATAATTAGGTTCAATAATAAAGCTTGTTTTGCTGACCTAGGTCAGATCATGGCGTCCAGCGCATCTGTGCGCGGTGACCTTGCTCGGGGAGTGTATTGTTAGAAAATCCATTATTATCATCACATACACTTCGGAGAAGTGGCTGTTTTGTGAATTGATGGTGTGATGTTGCCACTTTAGATAAAAGAATCCATGAATTATTGACTTAATGAGTTAATGTTGCTTGATTTCACAACAAGGTCTTTTTAGTCTGGGTGCTATTTACTGAACACATAATCACAACGTATGAAGGAAGGCACAGATAATGGTACAGTGCATTTACAACCCTCTTCACTTCTAATAAAGCAAAGTGTTAGCTAAGATTTTTTGTTTCCTTTAGTAAGCCATTAAAACTTAGATAATTACAAGCAACTCCCATTTAAACAATTAGCAAATAAAATGTTTATTTGACACTGATTTCTTATCCCTCCCTTCCTTTTGGCTTAAGGTCTGTCCAAAAGTACCTATTCATTTTTTTGGAATCTAAACATGTCTTTGTCCATATGACTAAGGCTAATGCTGCTACCATGTGGAAGGCCAGGATAGGTTGTTAAAAGTCAATCAGTGTCATCCAGAGTTCATTGTATTAACTTTTTTCTTTTAAAGCAGAGTTTTCTGGTGAATTTATGATATTCAGAAATCTTGAGAATATAAAGGTTTTATTACAGAACATAACTTGTGAGAGGAGAGAGGGCAAACATACGGAGCATGTCCCAGAGCAGATATTTTAATGGTATAAGCATCTGGTTTCAAATATCTATGCTCCTTTGATCCCAAGGTGTGAATCCCAGCTCTGTTAACTTCTCAGTCCTACATGATAAATAAAATAAGGTCTGTTCGCAGTATCTTGTGGAAATGTATGTCCTATAAAAATATAACTGTCACTAAAATTAAACAGAGACCGAGGACTGTAGAATTTAGGTCTGCATATAGGTCTTCTGAAGAGGACCATATCAACCAAGACCTTCACGTTCTTCTGAGATTTACATTAGTTTTAATTAACTCAATGCAAAAGCAAAGAACAGCATAGAATTGTCCCAGCGGGTATTGACCTGTATGTATCTCACACCAGGGTTCTGTAGAAATGGGGATAGGTAAAATATGCTGGCCATGTATGATCTGAAATACAACCACGAGAAAACTCGATTCTGGCCTTTAATGTTCTTTTTTTGTTCCAGTCTTTGGATAGTGTTAACTGCATCATCCCTTGTACTGTTGTCCCAGTGTCTGAGGATCTGCCAGAATTTCTGCATGTGTGGGTCTGCTTCTCCCCCAGCCCTCACAACTGGCTGGATGGTGCTGACTCACCAGTCACAGACCAGGGGGATGACATACCAAGCTTTCCTTAGGAGTCTGTGCCAGAGCTTTGGGGTGCTTAAAGGCAGTTTGATGTTTTCCAGTGTCTTATGTCCCTCCATCATAGTGCATTACACAGAGGTGGAGGGGAGGCAATGGTTTCTTTGCTGTTTCAGTTGAGTTATCTGTGCAGTGGGAGGGGTGTGCTGCTTAGCCCAAGTTCCCAGTATAAAATCCTGCCTTCCACTGAGGCAGAGCACAGACCTTGATTTCAATAGTTCTCTGTGCATGCACTGAGTAGAAATGTTGGCAGTGTGTCCTGGTTTTTTGTTTATGCCACAGAAGAAAAAAAATTAAATCCAAGTGTGTGACAGACTTCAGACGTACTTGGAGTTGATTTGATGTGAATAAACTCAGACTGGCAAAGCATAGGGCCACATAGCAGTGGCAAATACATAGATGTGTTTTGCAATTTTTAAGGCTCGTGTGTATGCCCTTTGCTTCCTTTGTACTGACCTGCATCACTGTTGTGAACTTAATCTTACAGGTCTTTCAAGGCAGAGAATCTGAATAATTAACTTAAAGCATTGAAACATGAGCTGAGAATCCTTCTGTGCCTCAAGCACTCTAAATTGAAAAATTGACATCTTATGATCAACCATGGCTAAAATAAAAACTTTTATATCTGGTCTAGCCTATACTGAACAATTAGGGGAGTTTGTGCCTCTTCCCCATTTATATAAAGTACTCAGCTCTTACCTTCAAGTGTTCTGAGATATTGGACTTTAAACTTGTCACTGCTCCAAGAATGCCCTGAACCTCAGACCAATACATTTTGGGGGCAAATTCCTCATTTGTAGGAAGGAAGAAAACATTTTTTTTAGCAGGTTATTATCTGAAAAAAATGATGGTTGTCTGCAAGCAACTGATAGGTTTGGAAGGTTAGTGGTAGTCCTGGCAAAGATGGATTAGTGGGCAGAGTGCAGGTGAGGCCATTGGAGGTGCTGGAGAAATGCAATTTATCACTTGGTTTCAGAGTTTAGTACATGTATGTCACTGCTGCCTGTGTGCTGTGTGTGAATTTTACATGTGAGGGATAGGACTGGTGTTAGCCTCACTTTGAACAGGAGCAGTGGCTTTATTAGTGAGATGATATGAATTAGCAGAGGAATTGTAACGACATTAACTGGAAATCCTTTCTGGAAACCCTTTGACCAAACAGTTTCCTATGCTTTGTTAAAAATGCATGCTTTTATTTGCCACTTTGTGTATTTGCAAAGCAGAATCCTTATACTGAGATTTGGGTTTCATTCTGAATTTGGGTTATATATTCCAAATAATTTGAATTATTTCATTAGCCATGCTTCCAATCAACCCCTTGCTCACTTTCCTGTTCTAGTGTCCTGTAACTCTGTACTTCCCTTTAGCTCCTACAGATTCCCTTGGGCAATGCTGTCTTCTAGAAACTTCAAGTTCTTATATAGGTTACATGGAGGGTTATTTCCTCTTTCAGAAGGAAAGATAATTTTAATTTTAGATGCCTTTACTGAAGCTGTTAGCACTGTAAGCAAGCTTGGGAGAGTTAGGCTCATTTGGATTTACTACAAATAGGTTTGTTTTTTTTTTTCTCCACCAGTAATTGATATCTTCACAGCTAGGATACCTGCCAGGTATCAAGGAAGGTGCTAAGGGCATCAGATGACCTTTCTGATCTTGTCTAATAAAATAATAGTACTTGTTGAGAAATCTTCTGCAAGGCTGGCTGTACTGTTTTTAGTTTTCTGTAGTAAGTGGTCTGCTTTTATAATTGTGGGAAAAAATAGTAGAATACTGGCACCAGAAGAAATCTTGCTGGTGAGGGCAGAGAGACAGTGTTAATGAGAGCACATCTGCTTTTCAAAAGCATCAATAAATTATTCAAAATACTAAAATGCTTCCTGTTCATTCCTACCTATAGCAAAACAGTGCAGTGTTTTGTTGCATTTCTCCACTGGTGTAATTTTGACATCTGCTGGTATTCTCTGGTGGAAATGGGGATCTAACGTAATTTGTGGACACATTAAACTTATATGGCAGTGAAAGCAATAACATGTTTCAGAAAAAAAAAACAAAACCAACAAACATGTAGTTTGGATATAATTACATGTAAGTTACAGTCTCTGTTTTGATTTTCTAACTGAATTAATCTCTTATCTTGTACAACATACAGGTTAGTTTTACTCCTCAGACAAATGCCTTGCTTTTCAGCCTGCTGGAAGTCACCTTGTTTGAATCTTGCAGAGTTTTTTATGTTTCTCTTCAGGCAAAGACAGCTGTCACTCATGCTCAGAAAGGCTTTTGAACAGCACTGACAGCAGGCATGCCTTTGCAGGATGCTCTATTGGGCATATCTCCCATCTCACAACACCATGGAACTCCCTTAGAGGGGCCAAATGTGAAGGTAGCTGAGGGAGTCAATTGCAGCTTTGTGAAGGAATTTATACAGGTGGGGTATTTATACAGGTGGGGAATTTACACCAATGGGTCACACATTTTGAACAATGTAATAGAAATCACAGCAAAATCTGAGAAAGCAATTTTTAGGGAACTACACTGTCTAAACTGTTTTTAAACACACATCTTCAACAGGATCTGCCATTTGAGATAAGAAAATCCAGGATGCAATGCTTGCTGCTCTTCTCAAGTGTAAATGAGGAGCAACTTTGCTTTGTTATTCAAGCCAGCACAAGCAGGGGCAGACTCTGTCTCCTGATTCCTGTAACAGTGTCGGTGGCTCCTGGCATGGCAGTACCAGGACTCAAATGTGATCACTGCTTCAACTACATCTTGCTCAAGCATGGTCCATGCCTGCCTCTGCCAAGCAAAATAACTTCAATTGCTGCATTCCTCATCCCTTCATGAATCTCTTCTTTTCACAAGAAACTTGATCACTAGTCTTGACCACCAGTGAAACGCTGAATTGACTCACCACAGTCAGACTTGACTGCAGGATCTTTTTGCAGATGAAGATGTCAAAAGGCAATCTGCAGTGAGAATGACAGCATGATTAACCAGACTGAGGCCTAAGTCAGAAGTAGCATGGACCACTGGGAAATTAGGCACCAATTTTCACCGTCAAGATTGGCTGTGATAGGGCAGTATATCCTAGCAACAGCATAAAACCTTAACCTGACCATCACAGCAAAACCTAATTTTGTTGTGTTATCTGCTTCAATATCTTTTAATCAAAAAAGTCTTTGAACAGAAAGTAAACACTCACATGTCACTTTTCCTGGAAGTGCTTTCTTGTCTAATTGGGAAATAGCTAATTTCATGAATTAGAGGTTACAGAAGATTTAACACTGATTTCTTTTACCTTGTCTTCTTGAAAAAGTGTTGTGGGAAAGGCTTAGAAAGCTTCTTTGCAGCTGCAACAGGTTAAGAAAGATTTTAATGTTTTAATGTAACAGTTTTATTCATGCTTAGAATAAAATCTGTATCTTTAAATCAATGTTTCAAAGGTGCATGATATGGGTTGGACTCATAATGAAAACACTTTTTAGAAAACTTACTAGTAGATAGTGGGGTCAGCTTTCATTAGACAAACTAGTAGTAGTTTGTCTAGTAGTATTACACACTTATTTTTATGAAGAGCCTATACTTCACATGTGAAGAGAAGTATACCATAAAATCCTTTTATTTAAAGGATAATGTAGCTGTCTTCAAAGAGCATATTTTAGTTTGCTTCTTGCCTAGTAAAGGATTTCACATTCAAACTGTAATAAGTGGATTACTTTGCATATTTTTATAGAGGCACCATCATGGTCTCAGCAGTACAGTTTTTGTGAGCTTTGAGTGGCACTGGGAAATCTTTGGGCAAGGCTAAGATATTTTGGGGTGGACACTCATAATACCAAACTTGAGTGGACATATATTTCATTCAGGTAATGTTATCCAAAATATCTCTGTTCTCTCACACTATGTTTCTGATTTGTGTGTACATGTATTAAGGCACTATGTGTGTGTTTTTTGTGTATTTATGTAGGTATAATCTGTAAGAACAAGTGAGGAGCCTTTTTCTGTGTCCTGCCAGTTCTAGAGCTGGCTCTGCAATGACAGTGTGACTGTCCAGGACTAGAGCAGCAAATCTGAGACTCATTCATTCCCCTTTGGGGGAGATCCCACCCCACATTTTCAAAAGTGGGCAAGCTTTCAGCTAGACAGAGAGTTCTCTGGGGTTATTGTCTTTAAGCAGTTTTGAAAACCTGGAGAAAGTGGTAATTTCTTTACTCTAATTTTCATGGAGATATTAACTAGATGTATTCATCTAGTTAATTATGAGGATTGGACATTCCATAGACTTGATATTAAAAGGCTGTGCATGTTTTACACTGGTGTGTGCATGGTAACCTCAATAATATGAACAGGTTTGAACATGATTATTTAAATGTGGATTCTATACCGTGCTTCAGCATCTAGGTATGGGAAGCTATGTTCCCAAGCTGTCAAGTACCTGAAGTACCTCTAATTATATTGGGATTTCTGGGCATATATCACTCCTGAAATTCAAGTCCACTCTATCAGAAAACCCAGATTAGGTTCAGAGTTTAATATGTATTCATTAAGATTTCCAAATATTGGAACAGACATCAGGAATATAGTATTTTTAGCACACAATCCAAACATAATAGCTTTGAATAGTAGTAGTTGTTGCAAGACCCATACTCATAAAAAGGAAACTCCTTTTCAGTCTACCAGTTCTGAGAGATCAGAGCCACCATTTTGTAAAATTTGCATGAAAACAGAGCAGAGCCAGAGAAATACCCCACTGTCATCCTGCTATAATGGTTAATTTACATGTGGAACATGTATTCTTAGCTTCCAGGAAAAGTTTGAAAATCTAGATGTGAAAGTTTGTCATGCTGTGAGCCAACTGTCCCATATTGATGCAAAAAGGAGAGAGAAAAAGCCAAGAAAATGCTTTAATTGATTCATCAATGCACCAAAGTGTGAACAGGCGTGATGAAGTGTAAAGAGGGATGTGACACCAATGTGGCAGAGCTGTCACAGTGGAAAGGATTTCCTGTAAAAGTGATGGCACTTAAATGTTATCTAGGCCTCCTGTCTAAGCTTTCATATTCCCTGGGAAGTTATGTCTTAGGGGAAGTGTCTGAGGAACTTGTGAGCAGCCAGGCATCATGCCATCTCAACAGGTAAACACACAGACTGTAAAGAGCCCCCACTTGTAGCAGCTTTGGGAGTTATGGGGAGTAGGTAATCTCAGGCAGAACTAAAACATCAATTAAAACATCAATTTGAGCCAAGTTTAAATTAGGATTAATATCCTTGTTATTGAAATTATGCCCTCTGCAAGGTATAATGCAGCAGCTCCCAGGCATTGGGTATTAGGCTGTATTACAGAATGGTAGAGTAAGACTGTGAAGGAGAGGCTATTGATAATGAAATATAATTATAGCAGATGGATTTGAGCCAGAGTGTTGAACTGAAGGGTTGTTGCAAAGTTCTCTAAGGGATTTTTACTGAAGAGATTGCAGTGTGCATCTCATCCAAAGAATAGGAAATCAAAGAGGGTGGAAGCCCTTAAGAGTCACTCTGAGGTTTTGGCTCTGGATTCATTTGGTTAACTGGGTATGAATGTTACTGATTTAATATTGATGCTTCTTACAGCACCTAAAGTCACTGCAGTGGATGTATTCAGTATGTTTAATTTGCTTGTAAGGGATTAGACATGGGAATTACTCTGAAAGGAGTTTTGCCAACTTTGGAGAAATGTGTTTGGGAAGGAATCCCTACCATTATGACTTAGGCCATTTGCTTTTGCAGAGATGCATCAGCTCCTTTCTAGCTCTGGGAAACCAGAGATTCAAATACAGTCTTGAACAGAACACTGGCAGAAGTACAAATGCAAGCAAATGTGTGTTGTTACTACTACAGTTACTCTGCCACTTTGAAAATGGCTAGTCAGGTTCCATTTGGAGTATCTGCAATTCTGCAATGTATTAAAGGAAGGACATTGCTGACTGAGTTTGTAAAAGTGCAGTGGAAGGCAAACAAATACATGATTTAAGGTTTTGGAAGTATGACTTATAAAGAAGGATTGAACTGACCTGTATTCTGTAAGTTAGAGGAAAAAGATTTGGAGGAGTGAGGAATCCTGGAATGGGCAAAAAAATACTGAAGTCATCTGGAGATAGATATATGTTCTAGTGCACATATAGCATCACCAAATCAATGGCATGTCTGAGGCTAATTTAGACCACTATTAACTGTCTTTTCATAAGATGGATGACTGCTGATCCAAGACCCTGTGCTTGGTGCTGTGTCCAGGCAGGAGGCTGGGGGGCTGAGGTGCCTTGGGACAGAACATCAGGCTCAGCATAGGCCTGAACTCATTTTATCAAGGGCCTGGCTGGCATCATACAAAATAGGGGTTTTAAACTGATTTTTAGGTGAAAAGCCCTCTGTAGCTTTCCAGAGGTTTCTGGAAACCTCAACCAAACTAAGAAGGACAATACAGGAGAGGATGTAAGTGCTCCTTAAAAAAAAAAAGTGGTGAGGTGAGGTGAAGAGAGGCAGGAACTTACCTCTGGCAGTAAGAGTCAGCAGATGTAGGGAAAACAGGGTGTGCTTTCTAAATAAGAAAGAAAAGAAGAAGTGGCCTGTTTTCTTTTATTAATCAGAGAAGGTGGAACCAAAGCAAAAGTGTTAAAGGTCAGAAGATGTAGGAAATTATCTTGAAGTAGGGTCTAAATATGTACATTTGGAAAGTATGGCCTTGAGTGCTGCTGAGAAGACATGAGAGCATAATGCTGGCTCAGAATCTGAGTTCAAAGCAGTTAATTTGTTTCCTCCTTGGTTCATTTGGTATTCCAGCTAAAAGAAAAGGAAAGAAGGGCAGAGTCTGAACTGATGAGTTTATGTGTTCAGCTCCCTAATTTCTTGTGCAGTTGTAAAGACTAGTGCAGCAGGGGAGGGTAGGAGTGTGTGCCAGCCAGCTACACACTTTATATCTTGAAAGATGTGTGTGTGATTTTGTCATTGCTCCTCTCAGTGAGATATTACACAGTGTATTTATTGTGTTGCACTGTGCACTGTCTGTAGTGAAAAAGATTTTGAAACATTCCCATTTGTGCCTATTTTCTCCTATTTTCACAAATCTACAACAGGATAGATGTCTGGTCATTCAAAACTTATTTAACATTTCCATCAACACATCACTTCTGATTTTCTCTGAATTTTTAAGATCTGAATCTTTATGTATATGGAGACAAATGCTCCTCTCCTGTAAAACAATTGGGATCTGGGTCTTTAAGGATGAGTTTGTGAGACACCTAAAAATACTTTTGCTGGGAAAAATGGATTTCCAATCAGTATGATATCAGACGAAATTGAGTCTTTCACTTAAAGACAATTTGTACAAAGACCAAAAAATTACCATTGATTTTTAAGTTCCAAATTGTACCTTTCTTTCAACTACAAATATAGCAGAGGCAGTAATAGGGACATAGCCCAGAAGGGGTTTGAGATTTCTCTGTCAGTAGTAAGGAGACAGCTCAGGTTTCCCCACTGTACAAGGAACTGCTGGGTGGAGATGAATTTCTCAGCCAGCCATATGCTATCTCTGTCAGAAATGAGAAATGCTGCTAGGAAAAAATCTCAAAGACAGGTACTGGGAATGAAAAAGGGGAAGAGATCAAACAAAAGGTCTTTAATTAGGATTTAAGGACTGCTGCCAAAAGATCACTGCTTTAAAGGGACGAACTGTTTTCATGCCACAGGAGAAACTGGACTTTCAGGACTTTATAAGGAAACTTACATTCACCTAAGGAACAAGACCAGTATAGACAATATGAATATCTAGGTTTTTCTTGATTTGATACTCATCTATCTAAGGAATAAAACTGTCCCATTCTAATAATATTTGAATATCCTGCAAGCATGAATATCCAGCTCTGAAAAGTATTGACATGCTATTTTTCCTTACTGACTGTCTGGAAAGGTGGATGGGAAAATGAAATGGTGTGACCATGGTCACACAAAAAATTGTGACAAATTGTACAGCTTACTCAGACTAATACCCTGTCTCCCTTCAGCAGCATTCTATGAAAAATGCTGATGTATCATATTGGGCTGGGGATTTTGTGACTGGTAAAGCACAGGTACAGGTTTAATGCTGGTAACATCAAACTCCTCTATTGTGTGTTTTCTGTTGCATGTTCTTACCCATCTATCAAACCAAACTCATGAGGAACCCCAAAAGCTTTAGTGATAAGAAACTTAACATACATCACCAAGCTTGGAAGACACTAAAAGAATTTGTGGCATTGAAAACTTAAAAATGTTTCAGTAGCTGATTTATGCAGAATTTGTAACGAGGAGCAAGAGCACAGCTGAAATGTGTGTGCTGCTAACAAAATTCAATATCACATCACCTCTTGCCAACTGGCTGATATTAAAGGTGTGTTTTGTCTTCTACAGCCAGCTGATATTCCTTACATTGCATTAAAGGAGATGGCTTGTGTTAATAAAATGTCTAAATCTCCTGAATCTCACAAACTGCCCCAACCACCTACTCTTGCCCAGCAGAGCTCCATGAGCTGCAGGGACATTGTGGACTCCTTGCTACAGTGGTGTTATGGGGCTTCTACCTCTCCCCTCCCACCCACAGAGGAGACTCTTCCTCCCACAGGAAAATCCCACATTGTCCTGGAGAGTCCCTGCCCACAGAGCCTTTCCAAGGCAGGTCTGAGCTGATTTAGGATGAAGAGGAAGCTTCCAGGAAAGAGGTGTGGTGAATCTGAGCTTGGGGGATCTGTGGCTGTGGACAAGCCATGCAAATGGAGAGGGGCAGGTCCTCACGTGGTGCCTTGGGCCAAGGACAAACCAGGCTCAGCTGCTCTAGAGCAAATGATTGGCAAATCCTATGTGCTGCTCAGCTCCTGTGCTGGGCTCTCTGTCAGTGCTGGGTTTCTTCTACGTTTCTGGGTTCTTTAATTTGCAGTAAGGATTTTATCCTTGACCAAGTCTCTGTTTTCTGCAGGACACAATTCCTGCAAGGACACTTGTCCCCCCCCCACCTTTTTTTTTTTCATTTGCATGATGTATTTACACAGAAAGAAAACATCTACAGTTTTCTAAATATCTTCAGCAATGTCTCTGCTCTGTGGTCATGAAGGACTCATATCTGTGAGCTGGGAAAAGGGACATTTTTTTCCTCTGCTGGTCAATAAAGTGATAGATGGATTTGAGGAGAACTGCAGTAGAAGGCACACACTTCATTGTGTTGTAGAAATAGCTGAGAAGACAAGTTTATACTGAAGTGGATAATATTGGACTGTCTTGCAATGCACTAAAATAAACTAGAGAAGGTTGCCAGGAGTATGCATATCCACTTGCATCAGCTTTCACATCTCTGTATAATACACATTCTGGTGAGCAGCAGATTTGGATACCGTCTCCACTGGGTAAAAGGTAAAGGCAGCTAGGTTTTTGCAAAAGTAATCCATGCTGGGTTTACATTCAGATACATCAAAATCTGACTTTCCTCTCTCTGTGATCAACCTTGCTTGATTTCAGAAGAGATATTCCTGTTTTGTGCTGTGGAAAGATGAGAATCCCACTCCTGAGGCTGATTTTTTTTTCCCTATTACCCACATGCTGAACATTATTGTTGTTCCTGCCAGGTGCTGAACCCCTCTAGGGATGTCTTGGCTCTCACTGCAGTACCCAGCTCACAAAAAATTCTGCATTTCAGCCCAGTTGAATCCTGCAGTCGTATGAAAATGCAAAAGTGGCTGAAGATTAGCAGGCAGTATTTTAAGTCAGCAATTTGTATTCTACTTGGTTATAAAGTAAAGAAATAATGTTGCTGACATTTCTCTGCGCTCTTTTGAAACTCCTAAATATCTCCACATAACAGATTTTGTTACATCAACAGCAGATAGCTAACTTAATATTTTAAGGACTTTTATAAGTACTTTTTTCAGACACAATCAGTGCTGAGCAGTGATGAGCTCCACTTTCCAGGTCAAGTTTACAAAAGAATGTAGGTGTTTTAAGTTTTTGCCAAGGAAAATCCATGGTAGAATGGCACAAATGTCTAAGCATACACCTATCTGCCCTCATTGACACTTGCATGCCTTTGCTTAGTGTGGCTAGTCTACAAATATGTAAACTGAGATATGTTAAAAAATCATATTTGAAATATGTCAGGATGAATCCTTGATTGAGTATGCTGGATATAAAGGTTTTTTTTTTTAAAGTGTTAGCATAAACTTCACATGTATTTCAAGAAAAATTTCTATTTGAAATGTCACAATTAAAAACTAAAACCCTAAGCACTAAAACCCTCAAACTCCTTGTGCTGACCCAATGGAAAAGCCTGAAAATTATTCAATAGGTCTCAGAACTCTTTCATTTCTTTCCCTTAGAGGACTGCTTTGGCCATTAGGCAGAGCTGCTGATTAAAGCAAGTAGAGTCTTGTAGAATTTCTGAAGTAGCAAAAAGTAACCTCAGAGGCTCTGGGGGTTAGTGGAGAGGGTTTCACCTTGGGAGAAAACATTACTCCAATTCAAATGAAATTTCAACTACCACATGCTCAGGTGCTCAGGGGAGAGCTGCATGCCTGGAGCACAGGGAAGAAGGTGGCAGGGCTGCAGCATCACTGCCTGGGCCCCAGGATCCAGTGTAAATACATAACAAAATCCCTTTCCCAAAGAGCCTCTGGAGCCTCCACAGCAAGGTTCATGTACTGTGACTTCAAGCTGTGAAAAAAGCTCTCAGGTGCTGCAGATGTCTTGGCTGGCATTTTCTTCCCTTAGACTGACAAATACTCCAGCTCTGGGTAATGACCAGGACTGAAAGAGGGTCCTGGGGCAGCTGCTGCCATGTGGGGTGGGGATTCTGTGCCACTCCTCCAAGAGAAACACTTGAATCCCTTTTGAATTTGCAGATCAGATTTCCTGCAACACTGGCAACAGCAGCTCTGCCACTCGAAGGGCAAAGCAGATGAAAAGAGCTGTTTCTGTGCAGCTCTCACATAGGTATAGGAACTCCAGGGATAGCAGAACTTTTGTCTGGGTTGGAGATTTTTTCCCATTTTGTCTGTTCTGAATACTGCTGCTCTTGGTAACTTCTGTCTGCAGCATCTTGTGAAGACTCATTGCTTCCAAACTTTGTGCATCTTGTGTTAGGCAGTGTCTTTAATTTTGAGATGCTTCATCTCCATTGTATTGCAAAACTTCCTCTGTTTAAGGTGTTAAGATAATCAAAAATAAAACATACTGACCACATTCCCTGGTAGAATAAGCAGGTAGAGGTCCCCTGACTCTAATGGCTTCTGACAGCTGTGAACTTGATCCCATACCTTCCTTGCATAATAAGATTTAAAATAATGTGAGTTTAAGGTAAGGCAGGAAGCCCTGGATGAAATATCTTATTGCATTGATTTGTCTCTTATTGTCTGTCCTATGAGAATACCCAAGTTGCAAATAAAGGGTCAAGAAGGACATTTAGCAATATATGGTTTATACAGTATTAAAAGACCATCTCACAGTTAATCATATGATTAATTTCTACAAGAAGGCTCCACTAAGTCTGCAATAAAAAGAAGTAATGAGGTTTTATAATAAAATTGAAAAGCTTCTGTGATGCACACTGAAGTCTTTTATATAGAAAGGTAAGAAAAACCAGTTGTCTTCCTTTCAGTCCAAAGATGCTGCAACAGCTTTCTCTGTGAGAGTCTTGGGCCCTGGAATAACATCTACTCCTGGCTTGAAATGGTCAAGTTATAGGGTGTGTTTTAGGTCCCTTTTCCTTTTGGAAGATGTATTTAGAGAGTGAGAGAAGTTTCATAAACTGCCTAATGTACTGTTATTAGGTTACTGGCATTTTACAGTAAGAGTTGTTGATCTACAGGAGGTTTGATGCTGAGGTGTATAGGATGGCACTGTAATTGTATAAGAACTGCCTGGTCCCTCAGAGATTGTGTGGAGGCACACATTCACATTTCCAATAGCAAGCAATAAATCTTACTGCAATGCTACACCAGCCTTTGGTGTAGTGACTTGGCACTTACGCTCTGTATTATGAGCATTTTCAGCAAGCACATTAAATTCCACTAGAAATCTCAAGATGTGTATAAGGACACCAGCTTTCCTGAGGACTAGAAAGATCAAGGATTTGTGAAAAATGCCTAGCTGAAAGAGGGAATCAGAATAATGCAGCTCAGTACTGATCCACTGGCAAACCCTGCTGTAAACTGGCTTCAGCTGGGTCCTATTCCAAACTGAAGGGAGTTTGCTTCTATGGGACCCTGGGAGAGAAACCTCAGCTGGTGAATTCCAGTTCTCTGCTCACCAAAGAAGGTGGTACTTTTCAAAGTGTCAGAGAGGTCTCCTGTACTCCATTTGGGATCCAGCAATGTTCCATAGCAGCTCTTCCAGCTCACAGGAAGCGATTTTTCAGCCAAGTCACATTTGCAGCCCCAGTACTGAGGCCAGAAGTAAGTTTGACAATGCAATAGTGGTCCAGGTGAGCCTGAGGTTTTAGTCTATTAAGGGGATTTCTGTAGCCCTGTACATTTCCTGTGTATGGATATGTATTTTACTAAATTTACTATGTCAGTAAAATCACCAGTGATTAGTCAGTATATAATATTTTCAGGAAAGTAGTTACTGTGACACTTGTTCCTAATGTTCCTTGCTTAAACTGTAGTCTGGAAAGTACTTCAGTTTACCCCACTGTAGATAAACAGAAGTGTACCAAAGTGCCTTTGGCCACTGTTTGCACAGAGGCCACTACTTAAAGCATTTTATCCAAATTAACAAAGTCTCCCAGGCTCCAGAAGACCAGGAATTCCTAACTGGAACAAGCCATTAACTCAGTGATGTCCTGCTTGGCTGTAAATATGATTGTGAAAAACCTGCAGGGACTTCCAGTCTTGTCCTCAGGGAAGACCAAAAAAATAGCTGTAAGACCAGACTGACAGTCCCACACATTCTGAATCTGAAATTCTTTTGGTTGATGGATCAGAAATCCCTCAAGTCCTTTTTGAGAGTCAAATATTATTCAAAAAATTTTCACTTCCTGGAATATTGTCTGATTTTTTTCCTCAGCGTAACTTAGAACACAGCCCCTTGAGATGAGGCTGTTGGAGGGTTCTGGCTCTTTATAAACAGAGTATGTATGCTGTTAATACAAAAAGGATATATATTTTATAATGTCTGCATAATTTTTTAATTTCACTCATGTAATGTTTCTTCTGTAAACCCACAAATCTTAAGCATGTAATAGGAATAACTATTTCAAAATAGTTTAGTTTTCCTTATTAAAAAGAAAAAAACGAAAAGAAAAGAGCAAAATACCCCAGACAACTAGCAACAGCTATTTCAACCTATCTCTAGGTGCAAGTATTCTGGATTTGACCAATGTGAAGGTTTTCTAGCAAAACTCCAACATGATTCCAGTTCTAAACCCAGAGACCCTCTTTAAGTCTACAGAGTCTCTTTTGGGGTCAGTACCTCAATTGGAGTTGACATATGCCTTATTTTGGGGTTTTTTGGTAGTTCAGGAGTTGTAGGAGCACCTTGGTTTATGCAAGTAGAAAGGTCTTCAGGGGATTTTGTGATAACTCTTCAAAAAGGCCTCCAAATTCTGACTGATTCATGTAGAAAATGTCTTCGGGCAGATTTAGTTCGTTGAAAACTTCTACAAACTTCAATACAAAGTTTCTCCCTTTAGTTTACCCTAAAATCCTTTTTCCTTTCAAGTTTAAAAAAAAAAATACAGTAAAGAGTAAGAAATGTCAGATCTACAAAGCTGGGGAAGCTGGAATGAAGGCATTGCAAATATGCAGCCATAATATAAGCAGTTTGAGCAGACCAGCCATAGAGTTGCATGCAATTTCAGAGACGTACAATGAAAGCAAGCTAAATAATTTTCAGAAGCAACCAAAGAATGTCAGTGTCTGCAGGTCTCAAAAAACACTTAAGGCTGAATATCAGGCAGAAACTGATCTCTGGATTTGTAGGTTTGTTTGCTATTATGGTTTTTACAGCATGCTGAGATAAATTGATGTTTCTGCTAAAGGGATTACATACCTTGGAAATTTCCCAGACTGCCGAATCTGCCTTTAAGAAAGCATTTCTTATGAGATCTTCCCTAATGCACTAAATATCCTTTTAGATTGAGGGCAAACTGGAAATACTCTATGATCCCTCTTCTGCATTGCTTAGTAAGAGTAGAACAAATCCCTGAGTCCTTATAAAATCATTACTGAAATTATTAGGCATTTTGTCTGATTAGGGATCGACTTTAAACTGAGCAGAAGCTTCATGACTTTTCCCCCTGGGACTCCCAAGGCTGATCAAAGTTAGATTACTAATGCTCTGTGACTTATTCCCTTATGGCTAAAATTTAAAGGGCACAAAAATAGGTTGAAACAGGAGACAGTCATCAATTCTAAATATCGGAAAACCTGTTAATCTAAGTGGCACAAGTGAAACACATGCATATGTATTTTATTTTTCCTGTATTTCATACATGAGCATGAACACATTTTCATTCTCATCTTTCATGTGTCACCTTGAACACATAAGCATGTGAAATTATGGGAAGCAGACTCAGTATTATGTTACCTGCAATACTGATGTTGAAACTGAAATACATAACAAAACAATCACTGCCACAAAAGCATCAGGCTACAGTGTCACACATACCACCTCAAATGTGTTCATATGGGTCAAAAATTATGGAAATTTTCCTCTTTATATATATGAATTCTTTAGATTGTGGTTCAAAGGATGCAGGCAGTGTGTAGGATAATAACTTTTTGGGGGTAGGATCTTTGTCTATTACTGTCAAAGGGAAAATTCCACTTTGTCATAGGAACAAAACTTTGTTATTTGTCATCACATCTACCCTGATAATATCAACCTTGGCTGCTTTCCCCAAACTACATGAAGATGTAAGCAGTTGGCAGACCTGATGACAATATGTAAATTACTCAGAGTGAACCTAATCTTGTATAATAAATGCCAATTTGACTCTAAATTTGTTAACAATATTTTAATGTGGTAATTGAGGTCAAGGGAGACTCCAGTTAAATGCTAAGCTATCTATAACTGTCAGTGTTAAATAGTACTTAGGTATCCTTGCTGAAAATCAGATACCAGGTTAACATATATCATTGGTCTTTGCAGCCAGAAATCAAATAAAGTGTATTAGTCTTGGCAGCATGTAAGTATATTAGTTTAGAAATGTGCAGCTGCAACTATCCATAGTTTTTTGGACTTGTTTTGTATTACAACAGACCTTTAATTGCACTTTTTCCTGTTCTGTATATAATTTTGATTAGAAATCAAGTAATAAATACATGCCTAAAGGCCTCTGGAAATTAACTGGCATGTTTCTGTTCTATCAGCTGATTGACGAGGTTCAATTTTAACCATTCTATTCATGGTTTCACTTATCATTGCTTCTTTAAAGAGCTTCCCAGCATCTTGATAGACTTCCAAGTGATGAACTTCTACAGCAATTACACTGAACTGAAATGATTTTGTCTATTAAAATATTCTGATTTCCCCTGAAGGTGTTGATATTAATTAAAAAATGTGTAGGTAATTGTGAGCCTATATGTGTCTATTCTCTTATTACAGCTTGGGTGTAACTGCAGCAGGTACAGGGGGGTTTATGCAATAATCTCCCTCATTCCCCTGCCATTTAGCATGGAAATGAAGGGTCCTCTCTTCCCCTTATACCCAGGTTCAACTAAATCCATAATAGGTCACATGAACAGACTCTTGTAGGCTCAAGGAAATCCAAAAATTTATTTTTTTAAATGTGGAAAAAATGGGGATTTTTTTTTTCTGTCAAGTGCATTTTTTTTTTCTTTCAGTGTATTTTTCACCTGAGTGTTATCTCAGCCAAAGCAGAACTGTGCAATTTCCTTATCCTACTTTTGTCACTTGTTAAATGGTCTCTATGTTCAGCATAAGGGAGAACTTTTTCCCTGCTGGAAATCAGCCTCCTTCAGTGTCATCAACCCCCAAATTGCAAGGGAAATCATTGATTGAGAGGAGTGGTCTGTCTCTCCTTACACTCCTCACAGCAGCACACAGCAGCTCTGGGACCACCAGTGGAGTCTTGTGCAGTGAATGTGGGAGAGATGATGTGAAAAACACGAGTCCCTCATTTTCTCTGGTGCCAGACAAGGAGAATGGGGAATCCCCATGCAGCCCTTGGCACTGACAGGTACTCTCTGTGCACTGTGGGACAGTTACAGAATTTCTTTGCACCACCCTCAGGGGTGAGGCGAGGCAGAGCATTCAGGTTTTGCATGTACAGATGGTGCTCTTTAAAACAGGACCTCAGACACTTCACACACTTGGATGCTGGGAGTGGACCCATGGCCACAGTGGATGAGAAAGAGAGGGGTTTAAAGGTCTACAGAATAGAAAGGAATTCAGTAACAGAAATATCTTTTAAATATGGAAAATGTAGTGGTCCTTAGCTCATTTGGTTCCAGCAACACTTGCTCAGGACAGACAACAGCTGCTTCTGTAGCACTCCTTACCACTGTGGCTCTGTTCTTAGTGGAGCACTGTTTGTGTTAATGGCCTAATAATAGTGATTTCCAGTAGGTTTGAAGGAATTACTGCATAATTCAGGATTTCAAAGTTTAATAAACAATTCGTATTCAGTTTTGATTCCAGAAAGGATAGACCATGTCTTATTTTGTCTGATCCTTTAAATATAAAACATTGTCTTTCGTTCTGAACACTCAGGACTCTGTGGAGTCATTACAGCCTGTAATTACCCTGACATCTATCTCAGCTAATCTGGTTGGTTTGGGTATTGTTTAGCACCTTGTAAACTTTGCAGATCTTATAGGTCTGCACTGGCTGAATCACGAGATAAGTAATAGCTTCAATAAAATCTGCTTTGGTGGAAACACTTCATGATCGAATTTACAGAACAAGTAAAAAAGTTCTGTGTATAATCCCTCCCTCCTTATTAGTGCTCATAAAGGATAACACTACTATAAACTATAAAGTAGGTTTATCCAGTGAATAAAGGTACAGCATGATAAACCAGTTAACAAAAAGCTGGTGTTAAATTTAAGCAGATTCAATTATTTCTGCTTGCTCTGATTTCAGGCTCCCGTTGCAGGTAGTGGGGATGTTTGTCTGGGGGAAGGAGGGATGGGCTGGACAAGGACTTTAGGATTTAGCCCCAGGCTTCAAAGTGGATTTAATAAAAACAAGTAATAACCTGCAATACACTGTAAACCCTGGAAGGTATAAGGAAGGAGAAGGTTGGCTGCAAATGACCATGATTTTCAATACCAGTGAAGTGGGGACTATTCACAGTTAACATAGTAAATCTTGGATGTCTGATTCAAATCCCTTCAAAGTCAGTGATTTTTACACAGACTCTGAATCAGGTGAGTGGTTTGTGCATTCACTGATCAGCATAACATTTCTAGAACCATCAGTCATTCTCTATTAGAGTGGTTATCATTTCACTGATGCCCAAATACATTAAAAATTGCATCACAAATGCCATTAATTCTCACCTGATTGTTGGCAAATTGCACTCCAGGTATTAGTGTGGCACCTGAACAAAAGGTTGTGATATAATCTGGAGAAGCAGCACTATCGAAATCCCCACCAAGACTGAATGCAGTGTCTTGATTATCACACCTTCACATGTCATTTAAGAATAATGTCCTTGTCTTTATTGGGAGCCAGGGCTGACATACAAAAACATTATTAGTAGCTGGGCTAGAGCAGCTGGAGAAGTGCAGTGGCACTGAATGCAGAAGAAGCAGTTCAGCCACAGAGCATCTTTTGTCTAGCAGTATTTCCTGCTCATCCTCAAGGGAATCCAACTAAACCCTGGACATTCAAACCCAGAAAATTGCTCTGGCCTTGGCTGGACTAATAGAAGTCAAAACTTCAATCAGGCACTTATTAGTTACTTTGCACACACGATATAAGGTGCCTTTGTTGGTGGCAAACAAGTGCAATTGCAACTTGGAATTGACAATGAATTTTTTTGCTATCTTTGACTGCTCAATATAAGGTTAGGATTGGGTCATGTACCAGGGCTTTTACCAAATTAATGCTATCGGGGGAATTATGCTTAAATGGAATTCTTTCTATCTAAACAATTTAATCTAGTTTTTCTCTGTGGTTTTTCTTTGTCAGTTGGTATGAGTTTATAAAATAATTCAGACAAGTCAACAAATGAAACAATACATAAAATGTCATGTTTTGAAAGAGAAACAATGGTGTAGGTGTCAGAACTTGTATTGCTGCTTAAACCTGAAAGTTCTAAGCAGCTTCTGGTTATTTTCTTTGCCTAAGATTTTCCAACTTGCTTTTGATAGGAGATACTAGTTTAGGTAAAATCTAGGATATTTCCCTGGATTTTACAAAGGTAATTTGTAATTTTATTGAGACCCATGCAACATTGTCAAGTATTTACCATGAGTAATTCTGTACTGCTATAATGAGAAATGATTCATACAAAACTTAGTTAAATGCCACTGCAAAGCTGTAACCACATAAATACTATTTCTTTATAAATGAAATCTGCAGAAATCAACCAAAGATGCACCTTGTCCATTTGCTTTTCAGGGTGATGCCTGATCACATGAAATGACAAAGCTGTTCTTGCCCCACAAGTTATTCCAGGTGTAGAACATTGCCAGAAACAGAAAAGAAAAATAGCATGTAAGCAACATGAGGATGTGGTGAGGTTCCACAACACTATCTGACTCCAGATTCACAGGTTAGAAGAATAAAAGCAAGTCTAAGCACAGACTTTCTAACTTCACAGCTGATGGACTGATGAATGCAGAGCTTGTATTTGACTGATGACTCCAAATGACACTGAAAGTAACTGAGGGCTGACTTCACTTTCAACCTGCCTGAGTCTGCAAGAAAACCTTTCAGAATCACCTTACAAACATCTCATGCTGCCCACAGGAATCATGATCAAGGCTATCAAAAGAACCTCTTGGAGTTGTTTAGGTCTTCAAACCTTGTTTATTTCAGGTGGGAGTTAAAACTGACATTCTTTTTTCCTGAGCTGAAACAGTTAGGACTCTGCAATACTCAAACAAAAATTTTTGTTTTACTCACAATTACATGTTCAGCATTTTATTAGATTTCAGGTTTGCTTTGTATCTCCCTTCTTTTTTTGACAACGCTTACATTGACAGTATTAAAGATAACTTGAGGCAAAGTTTAAGTGAAAAATATTTATAATAAAAATGGAGAATAATTTTCACGTAATAACATGGCTCTATCAGCAGCAGGGAGGGAAGGAACTTTATGGAGTCAAATCATATGCTCCAAGAATTTAAAATTAAAATTGAAGGATAAAAAGAAGTCTGGGTGGTAAGTTTTTTGTACAGTGGTATCAAAGCTGGCTTTCAAAGGCCATAGTAGCTAATAAAAACTATAGATGCTGTACCAACAAAAGCCTATGTGACCTAAATGGCAACATACAGGTTTTCTATAAATGGTACTATTTCTTCTTTATTACATTAACAACATTTTGCATGTCTTTAATCAATGGACTTTTAATCAGTTAATTTTGATTGTACTTGTGTGCTTATTTTGATAAATTATTTTAATATACTCTAATTTTAACCGTGTAAGTATAGGCTGGTAGTCAATGAAGTTTAATTTGAAAGGAGTGCTTTCACCACTGACAAGAATTTAATTAACTTTTTGTACTCTTCATGGCTAGGAAGCAATCCTTTGTTGTCCTACCACCTGAATGCATTGTGCATGATAGTGGAACATAGATAGGGCTTTTTTTGTCTCAAGATATTTGCCAATTTAAACCCTATCAAGAAGTTCAGGTACATCTCTATACTGGTTGTTGATTGGCAGCACTTTATAGATGGCTAAAATTCCTGTGATGACATCATGCAAATAATGTTCCTCTTTAGAATATTATACCACATGATTATTTTGTTAGATCTTACTTTTTGTTCTTTGAAATTGAAAGAAATAATTTTTACTAAGAACATTTATGTCAGCTTCCTCTCCCAGATGGTGTGAAATAATTTTAAGGTGCTTTTTTAGTATTTTCTTTAGATCCATCACTTCTGTACAAGTGTGAAAATTTGCACCATAAGAAGTGAAGAAATGCTTGGAAATACAGGGGAGGAGTTGAAATCAGTTGTAGGCAATTTCTCCCTAGTTTTATTTCACAATGCATACATTAAACCAAGATGATACAGCTGTTCATTGACCCTTTTTTAAATGCTGAGCTTCCCCCTTCCTGCCACACCCAGAAGAGACAGTGCAGAGTGGCTGCGTGCTCTTCTCTCCCTACAGGTATCACTGACTTTCCCACCCCACCAGTCTCCATTTCTCAGTAGCACAGGGATCCCTGGGGAGCTTTATCCACATCCTTAATGTTCCCACTTCATGGCTTACAGAACAGGCATCATCTGCTGGGCTGCCACTCTGCATCTTCACTGCAGCTCCACGTTTGGAATCCCCTTCTTCCACGCACTAAGAGGCTCTCATGTGGTTCTTGACTGTCACCTGGCAATTATTCAGGAAAGAACAGGGAAGTCTGACTTCTCAGACTCCCTCATATCTCAGCATGATTCCCTGCAGTCCAGTCTCCAGGTCTATTTCAGCCATGCCTTAACCCTTCTGCTGCTCTCTCTCTTACCTGGACCAACCATTGAAGGATCTTCATTCAGTGGTTCTTGTCACTTGTGAAAATGGGTTTCATCGAGGTTGTCCTCATCCTGGATATTTATAGGATCCTCAGGTAGCTTCCTTTTTTTTTTGTATTTCAAAGTCCATGGAAATAGGATGCATTGGTTGACTGACTTCTGCTCTTTGCCAGAGCCAGTCTCCTAAAGCATTTCAAAGAGGGAGTGCCTTAGACCAAAACCTACCATGAAAGAATGCTCAGAGCTGACTTTAGAGCTGGCATTTAGCAACACAGAGGGTGATAGGGTTATACAGTGAGAAACAATTGTGTTTTATCTTAGTTCTGTGGTACAGGAGCAGGCAAGAAATCCAAGAAGACACTATAGTCCCTAATTTTGGTGTTTTGATAGATTTCTTTAGACATCATTCTTTTCAAGGATTTCTGAATCTTTCTGCGTTTCTGCTGTCTTTTGTTGGATGCAATTTGTAATTCTTTGAAGTTTTTTGACAAAAAACACTATGCAAGGGAGCTGTACTGCATGTTTACACCTCCACATTAGTGACCTAGAGACACATTTTCAGAGCAGAGTGAATGTTATGTCTATTACTGGCTATCAATTGTGGCAATAATATTGCAGGACCTATAAAATCAGAATGCCTGAAAGTTTGTTTCACAATTTCTGCTGACAGACCTTTTAACTAGAGCAGTGCATTAAATTCACTATCATCAGAATACAATTATTAGACTGATATTATAAAACAATTATGTTACTGCCTACTCATATGAAGGAAAAAAGGAAATAAAAATTGCCTACCTAAAATAATAGGAAAACAGTGATTAATCATCCTGTTCATGTAAACAGGGTTATTGTTCTTTTTATAACATGACATCGAGCCAAAAGTATGTGATTGATTTTATAAATCAGTCACTACCCTGTTCATACCATAATTTTTTTCTTTTAATGCACTCTGCATTAATATCCTGCCTCTGGCTTGTTTCATTTAATTTCTTCCTTGCCAGTAGAAAGTAAGCAGCTCTGTATGTTTGAAGGCAGTAAGCACTTCTCTGGAAAAAAAAAAGGCACTGGAAAATAAAAGAGAAAAAAGCCACAAGAGAAGGTAGAATTTGGGGATCTTCCAGTGGGAATTCAATGATAAGCATGATAAGCTTGTTTTGTGTTTGGAACTGAAGAGTTAGATTTTCTGTTAGGCTTTCAGAAATTGCTCCTGCAATAATAGCTTTACTGCTGTTAAACCTCTCACATAATATGCAACACCTTTCTGACTCTTTATAAGGATTTCCAATATCTAGCAATGGTAGATAACACTCAAAACTGCATCCTGACCTTCAGCTCTATGACTGACTAGGCCATTTTTTACTGTCCTTGCGTCCTTGTGAAGCACTGAGCTTTTCCTCAGCCTTTGTTTTTATTCTGATTGCTAACCAGGCAATAACTCAGCTACCTTTTCACTTGGTCATGGAATCTGGGAATTTGACCAAGGCAGAAAGCCAGAAATCCAACCAGAGGGGATTTGAACTACAGTTCAAATTCTGTTTTATTTGTGTTAAACTATTTATTGACTCCCACGTGCTAGAGTTCTTCATAATTCATTTGATAAATTAATAAAAAATCATCATAAATACTTAAAAGTGCAGACTGTGTTTCATCACTGGTCCCATCTTAGTCAAAGTAAAATGTTTTTTCTATTTTATGTCAATGTACCCTTTATCTTGTAAGAATTAAAGTACTGGAAGCTTTAACATACATTTTAATATTTGATAGATCAAGAATACACAGATGGAAGTCTCAACTAATTTTCTAGTAAAGCCTGTAAAGATCTTGTAATCTACTGTCATTTATGGAGACCACCTCCCCTGATCAGCCTTGTGCAGTTGATTTGGATTTCACTGCCCTGTTGAAATTGCTTTTAAGGTTTCTCTAGAAAGACCTCTTTGCCTCACAATTGTTGGTTTGCCTATCATAACTTACAACTCTTTCTCTCAGTATCCAGTGTCCACATCCTAAACACACTCAACATGTCCTCCTGATTCTGGAGAAGACAAGTTGTTGGCTGAGATTTATCAAATTTCTTTTTTCATGATGAATTCTCCCCATTTAACATTCAATAGCTTTTATAAGTGCATATATTTTAGAAGATGTCTTGTTTCCTGCCTGATGTTTCAGTAGATCTCCACTTCTCCCCAGGTATATGTTAACATTTGTGGGGTCAATAATATAGATTGGTCTTGGCACTTGACCCTTTCAGATGTCCTCACACTGGTCTGTCACATCATGAAACCTTGGCTTGGTTTGTTGTTGACACTGCAGGAAACTTCTGAAATGCAGCATAAAATCAGCTTGCAACTATTTTGCTGTAAATATCATATGAAGTGTATTGCATTGAGGTTCTCTTATACCATTTCAGTGAAACTATGGTATAGTGAGTTATGTATGTATTTATGTAATTTTTTAATTTTCCATTCCTTTTGTCAAAAAATTAGTCTTGTTATCTGCTAAGAAATCATAATTTCACATTTCTAACAGTTGGTTAAAAGATGGTGCCTCTTATTTATTTATTGTACCCTTTTCATTCTTCTGTCTTCAGTTTCTGGGCTTCACCCTACAAGGCTACCAATCTCTATTCAATGTGATGGTTGCATTAAGGCTTTTGTTGCTTCATATGCTACTTTGTGCTACTTCATACTTCTGTTAAAAATCTGGATCACGTGAAAAACATTCATTTGAGACCAGTGTTTTTTTCACATTGTGCCTTCTCCTACACCTGAATTTCATACCTTGAAGTACGTGCCTTCCAGGACATTAGCTTTGCTTTGAAGATGCAAAACTGACCTGGAAACTATTTCAATGCCAATTTACCTGTATATGTACTAATTTCTTTTTCCCTAGAGAATATGGCAGAGAGTGCACATGCTTCCCCTTACCTTGCAGATACCCAGGGGTTTTTCCCCAGGAAAATGTGAGCCTCTTTCTCCATTAGTCCAGCTGTTTCTTTGCCAGGGCAGTTGAGCAGCAGCTGCTGTGTGTATGTACATGGACATGCAGTGAGGCAGAGATGCCTGCAGCATCCTGGCTGAGCCAGGAACATTACTGCCATATGGAAAAACCCTCAGACTTTTTGTTATTTACAGGGTGCAAAATGCCTCTCACTTCTTTTGTGATGCATTGCTTTCATACAGGAAAACTGGCCTATTCCTCCTTTTTGCTTGAGTTGCTCTTTTTTGTGGTTGTATTTAACATCTGCTGGCAAAGGCTTTTACATAGTGAAAGGCAGGACATGGCACGGTCACATTGGACTAGCAGGCAATTTTTAAAGGTTTTATGTTTGGCATGGAAAAAAGGCCAAGAGCTTCCTACTAACCACATGATCAGAGTAGTTAAATGGACAGGCACATATTTAAAGCTGAGGCAGTAGATGTGAGGCTGTTTGTTCAGTGCTATCCCATCACAGAATTACACAGCTCGCTGTGGTTGCAGTCTGATAATTATTATTGATTCACTCTCAGGCTGTCAATCTGGGGACAGGGCTAAAGCAGCCCATGATGGACAGAAAGAGGATTGGACAGCCACCATCCAACGAGGAAACTTCATCTTGAAAATGAACTTAGATGAGATGGTGCTAGTGGATAAGGGTAATTGATGATTGTTTCAGAGTGGAAGAAGGGAAAAAGAAGAGATAAAAAATTCTTCTTTGGCATTCATCCTTGGTGTCCTGGAACACTCCAGGGACTGTCTGCAAACTCTGTAAATTTAAAGTTCCTATTTTTAATGGTTAGGCAAAGATATTGCTCTTATTATAAGTAGTGATTAGCTTAGGGTTATCAGGATCCATGAGAAAGACAGAATAGTACCTGAGGGAAATAACTTTTCTCAACCCAGACGTGTTATCTTGATCTACTTTTGGGTTCCTAAGCATAAGCAAATCTTGGCACATTTAGGCTGGTTAAAACATTTATAATTGAGATGTAAATATTAGCACTATGGATCACTACATTAACCACTTGCACTAGCAGTAATGAGACAGTTATGAACTGTATTTCAAAGCATTTATATTTGCTATATTTTTGTTTCAAAATCTGCTCTATTTAAATGTCAACTCATGAGAGAGTAAACAGATATAACAGAGGTGTGGACAGTGTAAGCTGCCCAGAATCTCCATTTATGATGTGGTCAGCCTTTATACTTTTGAAAAGCCATACAAAATGCTTGAGATGGAGAAATCATAACAGAAGAAATAAAAACCTATCTGCACACCTTGATATATCTCATTAGATGAATTATGCTGAAGCTTTAATTTCAGCTGATAATGCTTGTTGCAATTTCCTTTGCTCTTTTCCTAACTGAAGTTGACCCATTGTGATTTCAATTGGGAATTTTCCTTCCTGGTCATCTTGCATGTGCAGAATATCTGGGATCTCAAATTTCCTATAATCTCCACAAGCCACGGCGTGTGAATTCTGAAGTGCCAGCTGGAAGCAAGCATTATTGATGTGCCTGCCAGCTGATAGTGGTACCTCTGAGTCTCTCCTGAAAAATAAACCTCTGGGCAGAGGGGAGCAAATGATGGCCCTTCCCTCTTCAGAAACACCAGATTTACTCCAGTGTAAGTGCTGCAGAGGGAAAGCAGGATAAATAGTGTCTTTTGCCACCTGTAATGACTTCAGCAGGTAGGGAGGGCTCAAACCTTCTCCTCCACCCTGAGGACAAGGTTTCTTGCAGCCCCAGGATTTGGGGTGAGCACTGCTGGCTTGGTCATGGAGTTGACTTCTTGTTCACTGTTGTTTTTAAATCTTTCCTTCATGTTACCTTTCCACCTAGCAGCTGCTGCATTCCTATAAGCATTTTCCCTGTTATTTCTTTTTAAATTTGACTTTTGGTATACTAAATATCATCTACAACAGAAAGAGATCATGTACTAAGGAATAAATCACTTGGGTTTTCATGTAAGTCCCCACAGGGACCTGTCTTAAATGCCTGAGGTATGACACCAGTCTTGCAAGATTTGTATAGAGGAGATGTGCTCCTGCAGAGAACAAGTCTGAGAAGTGTCTAATTTATGTGACCTGGGTCAGTCCTGTGCAAAGGTTCTCTCCTGTCTTTTCCCTTTGATGCTGTCCCTACAAAGGCTGAGGCCAAGAGTGATCTTTCCCCTCTGCATTCAGGGAGGGTCACATAATGCTTGATCTGACACATCACCTTAGCTGCTTTTAGATCTTCCACACCTTCCCTACAGCCCCCAAAGCAACCAAGTTTCAGCCTTCAGCAGAGGAGAAGGGCTGAGCAAGTCCCTTCTTTCTACTTGAAGGTAGAGCAAGATGGAGCTTTAGCAAGAAGAGGATCAGACTGGAGACAATGGGACACAACTGGGATGTGCAACAGAACATGCATGATCAGAGGGGCTGTCCAATTTATGATGCTGTGTTGACAAGGTTTCTTAGGATGGATCAGGTGGTACCTACCAGGTACCAGCCTCTCCCTGTCTGTCCAGCTGTGTCAGTGTCTACATCTGCTTGGATTTAATGGCCATGATGCCCTGGATCTAAAAAGTCCCTCAGATTTGATGACTTTCATGGTCATTGCAAGGTCTGACTAATCTTGCATCCTTTCCCAGAAATTGTGAATTGAATAAGGCTGTGTAAGCTGAAGAATTGTTTCTCTGATAAGATTGTGGTTTTTCACTGTGGATATTAACTTGCATCTTTATTATACATATTAGGTAGATTTCTTGGCTATCCCTACTTGTATCAACCACAGCTGCTGGTCCTGGACCAAGCTCTGTAAATGCCAAGAGAAAGCAATCTGTTGTCCACAGATTATTTGTGTGCTGCTCAAAAATAACTTGACTATCACTGTAGGTACCTTGACTTTGATATCTTGTCCTGTAGCTGGGTTGCCCTGTGACACAGGTTATTGTTTTGTAGTCCCCTGTCCCAGGCAAGCTGCAAACCAAGGAACTGAGCTATCCTGCAAGGATATCAAAGGGGGATTTGTGGCTCAGAGAAACACAACTGCCCCCATCTTTTATTAACTTGAAAGAATCTGCTACCAGGTGGTAGATCCTCACTTCTAGGACATAGCAGCCCATCCTGTGAACTTGTCAGCCTGGCTCTGCCCAGGTCCCTCAAATCCCTCCCAAATGAGAGAACTAAAGGTCTCTGGGGCCACAGGAGAGTCATATATTGTGAGGAGCAGGTACAGGAGGCTAGAGTAACACATTTATATAGTGCAGGTTGTGCTTTTACTTTAGGGGCCATTTTTTGAAGTTCCAGGATGTAATTTGAGAACCTCAGCAGGAGGTAATTCCAGGTTCTGGTAAATTCCTCAGAGGCAAGATTGAGGGGTAAGGGTGAAGGCATGGCAGGAATGGGGATGGTTGTACCCCAAGTGTTGTGCCAGAGTAGAGGAATGACTGACTACATTGGGCAGATGATGGGAGATGGTTGTGCTCTGACAGGGAAGCAGGTGCCTCTCTCATAACTGCTGGAAATGGAAAGTGGAGGCTACTCACAGAAATGATTAATACAGGAAAGAGACTGATCCATCAGTTCCTTTGAAGAACACCAATGATTAATGGGTGTTAGCACCAGAATTTTCTCCTAGCACAGAGTGCCTGTGTGCTCTTAGACACCAGGGTCACGGTGTTACAAACTGGAGTGTGGGGTGGATTTTCTGGAAGCCAGAGGTCTGCAATTGCTGGGAAGAAAGCTGCAGCTCACAATATTGAATTTCTTGAGATCCCTAAGCAGACTTGCAGGTATAATAATTGATCACAGAACACTGTAGGCTGCTCTGAGATGTGCAGAGATGAGGCAGAAAAATGTGCCATTCCTCAGCTGCTTCATTCTGCTTCTGTCTCCATCAGGCTTTTTGTGTCACATCTGCTGCCTTGGGTTTTTCAAGCATCTCCACACCTCTGACCACTGAGTGGCAGCTATTGCCAGGTGATCACCATCACTAGAGGCTCACCTTAATGTCTGTATGCACATGCATTTTGTTAGCACTGTAGTGTTTCAGGTGAGTCCTTTGAGTCTGTCACACCACTATTTTTTCTCTTACACTACCAATGTCATACTCTGGGCAGGCATTAGGGAGCAGGGATTTTTTAACAACCGGGAAGCTTTTTGCCTAAGACTCTAAAAGTAATGTTCTGCACTGTTCAGTAAGCTTCAACAGGTCTCTAATCAGCATTGCTGTTCTAGTAATAGAGTTAATAATCCAAAATGAGACTCACATGCCTAAAACTACTGTGATATTTATTCCCTACATTTCACAGCTGTGAGTCAGATCTCCCCCAGAAGTACCATCTCTGGATTTCTGACCTGAGCCGGGGTGGGGGGTAGGCAGCAGCCTGGTGAAAGGAGAGCACAATAATCCTGTAAATGGTTGGGACACACTTGTACATCATTTGAATGAGACTGTGTCAGTCAGCAGGTAAGCAGTTTTGCAATAGGAAAGAAGCTGGTTTGCAGGAGCTGCCCTGCAGTCCCACCACTCGGAGCAGGTGTTACGATAAGATAATGGTCGCTTGTAGTAACCCTTGTGAATCACAATCCTTGAGGAAAAAGTAGGGACAAGCCCTTCAAATTGGGTTTCAAAAGCATATAAAGAGTTGACCTTACAGAGCTAGTTCAAGGAATAACCTAATCTTTCTGTCCCATATCCCCCCATGTACAAAAGCTTGCCTGAAATTGAAAGTGTGTGTGTGGGAAGCTTGTAAAGGCAATGTTGATACCAAATAAAGAGACCAGTGTCCTCACAAAATCATTTACAGCCTCTCTCTGCAATCTGCAGAGGATTACAGGTTTGCAGCATGTTTATGTCTGGCTGAGACCAAGGAGGTTTTGCTGCAAAATGGTTATCAGTGTAGAATCAGAGCATAAACAACAGCACCAAAGTAGAAAGCCTAACGATTCCAATGAATTGAGTGGAAGAAATGATGTGTCTTAAAGACAATGTTGCTTGAAGAAAATTTATTTTCTGCTGTGGATTTTTTCCTGTTATTAAGCTATAGCAAACCCCTGTACACTCACAGACTTGCCTTCTCCAAAACTAACATAATTTTAACAATTAAAGATTGAAGTGTGGACTTCTGAGATGATCCCTTATGACCTACACTTTATTAGATTTATGTTACCTTTTGATATGTTCTATTTGCTGGAAGCCCCAGCATCCTATCATTATGATTCAAACGTGCTTTGCTCTCTGCTCACAAATAATTGATGCTCCCTTTGCACAAAGCATAGTTTTCAGCTGATAAGCAGCAGGGTAATTGGCACCTTCACAGGATATTAGGCAGAAAAAAAACCCATCACACTTAGCAGACAGGAAGCAAACAGGGGAAGGTAACTAAATAATTGTGGTAGTGTGCTCAGGGTAAAGGTTTCTTCACAAGTTCTGTATGTTTGTGTTATCTGTAGTAAATATTAAGATTTATATTTATCAGCAGAGGGGTGGGGGTGCAGAAGGGGGAGCCTGTGTGACATGAATACTTGTAAAGGAGGTGCATTGCTAGCAGTATATAGATAGAATATGGTTTAATCACTTAAAGCCACTGTGCAGTTTGAAGTGCATCTACATGAAGCACCTCTGTGGTCCCCTGTTAGCTTGTGGGTGTGACATAAATTAACAGCACTGTCAGAGTGGATAGGTGTCTATGAATAACCCTGAACTGCAATGGATTCCTGTGCAGATGCATGTTACACATCATGCCTACAGACTTGCAGTCTTAAAAAAAATATTACATGTATTTGAGGCAGCCAAGAGATGCTTTCAAGTCTAAAATCTTAGTCTACCCCAGGCAGATAAAAGCTTTTTGGCTGCAGTCACTGGCAGTGTCACTGTGTCTGTCAAAATATTTTAGTTTGTTTGACTTTGTAATGCTATTCTGGTAATAGCAGCTAATTACCAGCAGTTAATAACTACACATTCATTTTGAAATTATTTTTTTCAGGTTTAGCCATGTACCTGTTAAAATTAAAACCATCAAACAAACAAACAAGTCATATCAAATGTGCAATCTCATCAAATTCAGCTTTTTTAAGCTTTGGATGGTATTTTTATAAGTGTGGTATTTCTCACTGGTAATTTCTTCTTCTTTATTTTCTTTGTAAATATTATGGACTTCATGGTAAATGTATTGGTGCATCTTTAATCTTGTGAGTCACTGAGTGCACTGGAAATGTGTATAAATAGAAGGGTTAAAAATCAGCATAACTATGTGATGCACTATTTTTAGCAAAAACATTTCTTTTTACTACGACTCACTTTTATTAGCTGCTACTCAAAACTTTTTTATGAGCTGTGTAAGTGTACGAGAGGAGGAGAATGTTGTATTTACAAAATAATTTAGTGATTAACTAGATTCTATTTTCTGGACATAGACCAATTCTTAATGTTTGATAGTTATTAAAATATCCTTTTGAATGTGTACAGAGCACCAATATATATGTATGAGGTTATTTATGTATGCAAAAACATTTCTTTTTACTACGACTCACTTTTATTAGCTGCTACTCAAACTTTCTTTATGTGCTGTGTAAGTGTATGAGAGGAGGAGAATGTTTTATTTACAAAATAATTTACTGATTAACTAGATTCTATTTTCTGGACATAGACCAATTCCTAATGTTTGATAGTTATTAAAATATCCTTTTTGAATGTGTACAGAACACCAATATATATGTATGAGGTTTAATTATTACTACCGGGTTACAAAGGCTGTGGCGATGCATTTTATTAGATAAGAATAAAGAGTGTCAGTGGAAATAAGACCTATCACATTATACAACAGCTTGTACCCAAGACAAGCACTTGTGTCTGTCCTGATGATGGTGTTGCTGTATTTGTTTTCCAATTACATCTTGAGTGAACTCAATAGAGCACAAGGCATGATGGGAGAAATCGCCTTTCCCTGCAATTACTCTTTGCAATCTGCCCAGAAATAGGGGAAGAAACATTGTGACTTTCCCCTCCTTCCCTGATTTCTGAGTGCATTCCTTAGTCCTTGTGCAGAAAGATGAACCTGCAGCCAAAGGAGCCACCTAGCAGAGCTCTCAGGTCCAGTCCTATTTCTCACTTGCATGCACAACAATCACACCACAGAAGAGGATTGATTTCTCCAACCAATTATGCCCAAACATGCTAAGCTTGTTATCCAGCCACGTTGTAGTTACGTAGAGCACTGTGCTGATGTGGTACAGCACTCCCACCAATGCTCATTATGGAATGAGTTCTTGCTCTCTTCACAATGCACAGATGGTGACAGTCTAGCTCTGACTAACACACGTAGGGAGGCAGTGTCATAACTCTTCATAAAGCATATTTTTGGCTAATTATGGCTGTGCATCACTCACTGGAGTACTAAACATTGAAACATTATTTTGAAATCATAATTCAAACAGAACTATTATTTTAAAACCTAGCAAATTTGTTATAGTAACAAGTTCCCTATTTAACATCTCCAGAAATAAGTCTGTTTGAACAAGCACTCAATTTTTTCTCTTTTGAGCAGAAATAGAAAAACTAGTTTTGTTGGAGAATATCCTCGGCTGCTTCTTTAATATTATGGCAATAAAGATTTTCTCGGGATTGTGGAATAGCTCATGTAATTACAGGACCTTCTATTCCATTTTTTTGAGCTTCATTTAACTCTTTTCTTATGCTCAGCCTTGTTGGCCTGTTACAGCACATTTACCTGGGCCCTTTGGGTATGTTTCTCTTACATGTGCAGGAGGACCTTTAGTTCACAGCAGTTCCCACTATTCCTGAGGTACTACACTGCCTTGGTGCCACCCTTGTGGTACTCAACGCCCCAGCTGCTGGATAACAATATTTCTGCAGCTCTGATTTCACAGGCTCCACCAGTGTCAGCCTTGCTGCTGTAGCTCATCAGGCCACCACATGGGTACCTGGAGCTGAGCTGCTGTTGAAGCTGTACCCATGGCTCGCTGTGCTCTGCTCCTCCAGAGCCTGCTCTTAGCCCCACAGATTTAACTCTACATTTAGAGACTGTTCTAATGAAGGAAATATTACTTCTCCTCACACAGGATGTTAACCCTGTATTGCTCATACAAATAAATCCATAACTTCAGCTGCAATTTGAGTTATAACAAGAAGCCTGTCCTAGTCTAAGGAACAAAAACCCTGTTGATGTGCAATGCCAGCACCTGCCTTGGACAGCTGAGTTCCAGCCTTGCAGCTCTCCCCATTTCTGGGGGCACAGCAAGGGCTGCCTCCTGAGGGGTATCAAGGGCTACAAGACCCTCAGCTCTGAAGGGTCCCTGTGTTTTCTCATTCTTTTCCTGCTGTGGTAGATGTTTTAGGCAATCTTTTGCAGTATTCCTCTGTTGCTAGCAGGAATCTGAGTCAAGGTATACATTGTGTCTCTACTTCACAAGCAGCCTTCTAATCCAGCTGGTGACAGTGTGCTTAATATTGTTACAGACATTCATTTATAAGTCGCACTTTTTATCCTCCCCTACATCCTGAGTATGATTTAGGATGATACTTTCAATGCCAGGATGACAACTAGGAATTCTTGATATGATGTGCAACATTGGAACAAGAGAGGGCAAAGCCTGCCTGTTTAGATCACTGAACTATTATTACTGAATATTTAACTGTTCATCTACAACCATTGCTAGGCTCAGTTAGTACATAAAATGGTTTGAGATATTTAGGTGAGTAGTATGTTTTTATTAGTATGTTATTCACCTCCTATTAGCATTTGTTTAGGGGGGAGGGCTGGTCTGGTGTCTGAAGCAGAAACTGTAGAATCAGATGTAGCTCCATGTCACAACTGTGCCAAAGTGTTGATATCTGTTAGTTTGCTTTGTTTTGGGTTAGGGTTTTTTTGTGACAAAGCATTCAATCGCAGTGTTTCAGTTCTCCAGCTATAAAATGGGAATAATAATGGTGCCTTGTTCACAGATTTTGCTTGTCTTATTATTGATGCCTGCATCCTCTTTAGGGGTTAGACTTTCCCTTGCTTAAAGGCTTAACACAAAGAGATCCTAATCTCAGCTACTTTAATACAAATAACAGCTACAAAAATAGTGCTATTACTACCTGGGCATCAGCATGACTTGTGACATCAGTATCATGCTGACAAGCTCTTTACCCCTCAGGATTTGCTTTGCCCATCTCTGCTCCTAATCCTAATGCATTCAGTCCCACTGGTGTGGAAAAACTTAATGGTTAATACTCCTCCCTCATGAAAGGAGCATTACTCTGGTTTTCTGCCTATCTCTGCTTGCCAGGAGGAGCTGCTGGCACTGGATTCTGCATACACCATTGCTTAGTTGTTACACTTCAAGAAACCTTTAGTTACTTCTGGCATTTATTTCTCCAGTGTGTGTCCACTTTTAGAGGTTTGGTTCTTTTGAGAAGTGCAACCATCTCTTCTCACTTCTAAGCGTTTTCTGCAGCACCTTTCATTAAAGTGGCACAGTACTCCAGCTCCTCCTCCTCCCCTTTCCCTAATCATCTTCACGAGGTTAATACAGACCTTTCCTCTAACAGCAGCATGAAAATAGGAAAAATATCAGCATTGGGCTCATCTGTTTTATTCAGGGCAAGGTTTCCTGAAGCTCTCAACTGAGATTTCAGGGTTTCTCCTAGAGGTTCTTGAGGATCACATGGACTGCAATCAGCCCTGCAAATGCTGCTGCCACCTCTGGGTGACTGGGCACCAGAGTGGAGCCAGATTTCTGAACAGTTCCCACAGCTGCAATCCTGCTCTCTTTTCTGGGCTAGTGACCTGCAGGATTTCAGAATGATCTATTTGGTCTGCAGCATCCTCTGTAGGCAATGTGTATCCTGCCCTAATACAATAACACAGATTAGTAGTGATGCCCAGGAGCAGGACAGTTCTCTGCTATAGCCCTTGTTAGCAAGAGAATGAAACAATTTATTCAGGAGTGAATTTGGCTAGTAAGACTAATACACTAAATGGCAGTGAAGTCCACCTACCAGAACATGTATTATAGCTTTAAAAGATCTAAAATGTTAGAAATGAAAGCTACCATTAAAGAAAATTTAAGGCCAGGTTAAATGCTTTTATGATGGGTAAAAGTATCATAAATTAAAGTATTTCATATTGTTTATTACACTTTCAGCCAAAGGAAATAATAAATGCAATGACTGGCTGATTAAAAAATATCCTATTATTGGGTAAATTATTAGTGGGCAGTGACCTTAATTAACAGGGCAATAAACCTGAAGTTTTGCTTATGATGCAGCTGAGACACCCTATGATCCAGGTAGAGTTTTCCCTGAAAATTGAGAGCCCAAGGTTTCCAGAAGAAACAATCCAAACAAAAATTGGTTGATGAGGGTCCCTGGGTTACTGGAACTGACACTGCATTGTAGCTTGCAGACCATAATTGTCTTGTAAATTTATGGCCTGAGTAATAAGAAGAGGCCACAACATAGTTCTTGTGTAATGCACTGAGCAAATGTGGAGGCCCAGATAACAAAGTTCATATCCAAGCTCTTCTGGAAATAAGACCCACTTCTATTTCCTTTATTGCACTTTGCAATTAAGCAAAGGAGTAAGCATGAACTCTTAATAGTTGCCTTGATAAAATACATAATACAAGGCATTTTTTGAAGGGAAGGGAAAGAAACAACTGTAATAACAAAATTCAGTGGATCTGAACTTCTTTGCAAAGTCTCCTCTTTCGGGGATGTCTCCCTTGCAATTTCCCTTTTTCCTGTCATTTATTTGCCAAGGTCTTTCTTTTTAGCTCCTAATCTCTAGGTGACCATTGCATGGTTTCTGCAGTGCCTAGAACAACTGGACCCTATCCCAATTAATGCCTTTAATAAGGGTTCTTTTCCCCAGCTCATCCTGAAAAACCCAGAGAAATCACAAGTTGCCTTGTTTCTTTGATAAACTAGAAATATCTTTTCTGGAAATTTTAGAAGGCATTCTCTGCATTTGTTGATGCATTTTATCTTTAGAAATAATGACAAACTTTAGAATTAATTATTTGTGCAGGTTAATAGATTCAAGCTGGGGATGATTAATTTATTCATGCTTAGATGTCCAGATTTGCATGTTTAATCTGGTCATCAGATGTCTAAGGGCTATAAAGTGCTCCTACACTTACTCTGGGTGCAAAACTGATGGATAAAATTAAGGTCATTTTCCAGCATCAGGCCTAATTATGTGCAGGGTGGCCTTGAGGCAGCAAAATTAATCTTGTACATTTAGTGAGGCGAAATGAGGAGCTCCAAACCACAGGGCCCATCTTACTGCTAAAATTATTTGTTTCACCACAAAATAATGTACAAATAGGAAGTTTCCTGGTTCACTCTTCCTTCTCAGCTGCTCAGAGGAAAAATAGTTATTAAATAAATCTGCTGTATGGATTGCTATATGTTTTGAATCTCTTTAGCCTTTTTCTTTTTGGGGATTCTTCTTGTTTGAAAATTATAGGGAAAAATAAAGAGATTTCAAATTGAGTTTTGCCTGTAGCTAGGGACGGAGTGAGCCCCATTGTCTCTGGAAGCTGAAACAAATTCCACTGAAGATTTTGGATCTTTCCTAACTGCTTGTGAGTGGTTTTGAAATAAGCTATCAATGGCCTAAAATGAAAACACTGAATTTCTTAGCAAAAAGTTACATTTAGGGATAGAAATTTACAATTTGACTATAGCTCACAAATTTACTGATAAATGGAGAGGGTTTTAAGGCAAACTCTTTGGAATATGGGGGATGCCTTATCTGCAAGTAGTTTCACAGCATTTTTCCTCGCAAACATAACTTCTCAAAAAAAAGTCAAAGGCAAACCAATATTTTTATTGCAGCCATTCCTTGGCAAAAATCCCTGCTTCCCATAATGCCACCTGACATTGCTTGCCCTGTGAATTTTTTACTGCTACTGTGATGATTGAAATAAATTGCCATAAAACATGCATGAATAATGTTCAGCAGTAACCCTTAGTATTTGGGGCTGTGATCAAACATGGAAGCTGTGTGTATTACCTTCTCTGGGTTCCAGGACCTTGCATAAGGTGTACCTGCTGCATCCCCCATTAACAACACTGCCATGGCTGGAATCTTGTGCTCTATTTCCTACCCCTGGTGACTGAGGCTCCACTTCCTGCTGAAATTTAGAGGCAGCAGAGCATCATCATCCTCATCATCTGCGTGCCTGTGTGTATATAAGTATAATAATGTTTTCAAAGCTTTCATGCACTTCCTCCCTCTGCTACCTCCTTCCCCAGTGATTCAGTCACTTCATATTGTAATACTTTGTTGACTATTGATTTTTGGTTAAGGTTGGAGCCCAGTACAACTGTATGAGCATTCGTTGGCTTTAATTTGATGTTATGCTGCTGCCTTCCATTCCATATTGACAGGCATCCTCTTATTTTCAGATTGGTGTCCATTCACTGATGAACGTGCACTAGGGGGATCATGACCTTTTCTCTTATCTGGACAGCTCTTGGCTTCATGAACATTTTTTGCTGCAGGGTGTTATTAACAACAGGGTGATAGAACAAAGAAATGAAGCAATGGGAAGCACATCAATGTATGAAATTTGCTTTATTAGGATTCCCCCGAGGCCAGAGCAGTCCCTAATTACAGAGGTGTTACATCCCTTCTTGGGATAACAAACTATATTTTTAGCAGTAATGAGAGCATGATTTTGAAATCACTGTGTGGTCATCCTCCCACTGTACAGATGCTTGTTAATGCACATTTTCCCAGATACTGATTTTGAGAGAAGCATACAACAAAAGGAAAGCAAAAATCTGTGAAATTACCTACCTCCAACTGGACAAAGCATTGTGCATTTCAGTTTATGTATTTTGAATGTTGAGCTTTTCTGCCATTCTATTTCATTGTTCAGGAATGCAGTGTAATTTGTAAAAAAATAACTCAGTTTATTAATACACTTATGCAGAGTCAAGGCCACAATGCCCTGGTGATGTGAGTGAGTCTCTTGTAGCATCAGGATGCTCTGGTTTTTCGTCACAGAAATCTCATCTGAGCATGCTTGTGAGGTGAGCTGGCACACTGAATTACAGGGAATAGGTCTTGGTTGATAATTCACAGATTCTTCATTCCATCTTGATATGATTCCAGAATATTCTAATTTAATCTTTTGGTCTTCCTGCTCCCAGGCTTCTGACATAGACCAAAGATAAAATGAAAAACAACCAAAATACTTTTCTTCTGCATACACATGCTTATTATAATACATACAGCTTTTAAAAATAGTGTGAGCTCTGCAGAGCTCACCTTGGCCTGCACAAGCTGGGCATGCTCCCAGGCACAGGGGACTAAGAAACAGCACTGCCAAAGGTGGAACCTTCTGATTACCCAAGAAGTGGCCCCTATGCTACTGCCAGAGCTTTTGACCTCTCATGTCAACTGTACCTGGCAGCTTGGCCCATCTCAAGACTTTTAGTTTACAGATCTTAAAAAAAAAAAAAAAAAAAAAAAGAAGTAGGTAAAAAAAAAAAAAACAAACAACCCCAAACCCACACAGAATACAGGAGCCAACATTAGCAATTGATCAATGTGAGCATCCTCAAAGATTTCTATGTGCACTCTTCCTGCTCAGTGCTGCTCCTTCGTGGGTTGTGTTGGACAGTGCTGTGTGTGTGACTGGCAATGCTGTCACTGTGTGTGACACTGTGGCTGTCCCTGGCTCAGCTGTCACAGCTTTGCCCCTTCCATCAGCTTCATGTGGGCAATGCAATGTCTGCCTTTGCCCTCTCTTGGGCTGGTCCAGCACCTTCCTCTTCCAGCAGCAACCAGTTCTGGCAGTTGGTGGAAGAGATTCTCACTCAGCCCTGTGGGGCAGATTTCAGGTCTAGGAGGGCACATTAGGTGGTAAAATGGCAGCTTTGGTTTAATCTGATTTTGGGGATATTTCTCAATTTGTAATGTAAAAATCAGAAAATCTTCTAGCAAAGACCTTTTTGAGTTCTTCATTACATCAAGATTTATTAAATATTCTGCTTTCTTTCCATGCTATTTGCTGTTAATTACAAAATTGTGGGAAATACAACAAAAAACAACCAGTCTTTAATTGATTAAATCTTTTATAAGTGTTTCTAACTGCATTGTAAATTAAGACATATACTGGGTCTCCTTCAGCTCATAAATACTTTTCCTCAATAATAAAAAGACTGTAAAGGATGGAGGTGCTCCCATGTGTTTCAAACCTCTGATGACAATGCTGGACACTGTTTTGTAAAAAATCTATCTGGCCAGAGGAGGGGAGAAAATAATTTTTGGAACTCAATAAGTAGGGTCCTCTGTTGGGTGAGAGGACAGGAATTCCTCTGCCTGGTTTAATGTATGATTATTTATACGAGAGAAACATTTGGAAAGGTGAGATCATAGAAACCTCACCTGAAAGGGTCCTGTGTAAAGAGGGTGGGTCACTCACCTGGGAAGTGAGGAAGACAAGTCCTTGTCCTTGCCCTGGAGCAGCCCCAGGGACTGGTCCCTGAGCTCCAGCCCTGCGGTGCTGCCCTCACCCATCTCCCCTGGGAGCTGCCTCTGTGCTGCCATCACTCTGTCCTTGCTGCTTAGGACAGACTTCTTGTTTCCAAAGTACTTTTTGTTTAAAAAGTCAGGAAATTAAAGAAAAGTTTGCTCAACTCGAAACTGTTGAAAGTATGAGGAAAAAAAAACGCAGTGTAAATAGAACAGTGGCTCTGTTTTGTTGGATGATTCAAACTTCATTTCCGAGAGAAATCCACATATGCAAGCACTGCTCTGTGCTCATTATGCTTTTTGAGGATTTTGGCATTTTCTACATATGCTGTGTACTTCACCACTCAAGATTGCACTGCAGGCATTTCCCTCTCTCTGACAATAATTCAGTCAGTCAAGTACAAATCAAAGAAAACACTTAAGTGGCTCATTTCATTTTAAAAGAAAAATCATACCAATAAAAATATTTGGCTTCAGCCCTCTTCTGCCCCAGAAGCTCCTTTCAGTCTCTTTTCCCTCTCCCCAGATAGTTGTTTATTCAGTATTAAGCTCTCCCTTCCCAGAAGACCAAAGCATCCACATTCACACTTCAGCAGCAGCATTGTGATTCAGTAATGAGGATGAAATGCTTTTGGGATCCCGTGCTCATTGAAAGGCTGAAGCTAAACCAATCTACTTGGTAAGAAGATGACTTTTTTCGGCCAAGGAATATCTCTTTACTGGGCTTCTAAACCCACCCTAACTACTGGAGAGAATGCTAATTAAAAGATGAGGGTGTAATTGCACCAGACAAGTATTTTTTATTGAGCAATTTTTCAGTGTTAGGTGAGCAGAAACAGCAGAGTCTCTTATTAGTGTTAAGGAAAGATGCACAGCTGAATCCCAGAACTTGATAATGAAAGTCTTCCTCTTTATTTTAACAGTTAAGGCACATGAAATGCCTCTGCAGCTAAAATACAATTAAATCCCTTCCTTTTTTTAGATGACTGACAGGTTTACAGAGCATTTTATCCTCAAATATATATCTTTACACTGAGTGTACCTGTGAACACAGCATTCAGTGGTATCATTCAAAGTACAGAGAAAAAAAGCACACATACTTATGTGCAGAAGAAGAGCCTTAGGTGGCTGATCTTTCAGATAAAAGAAGTGGTTCTAGCACTAAAAGGGAAGGAGGAAGAGAATGTAGAGCATCTTCTGTTGTATGCCTGTATTATGTCATGAAAGGGAAATGGTGAAAGCAAGGGAAAGATAGTACTCCACAGTCAATTGGGGTTTTTCTGTTTTGGGAGATAATCTGATTTAAAAGCAAAATTTGAAGGTCCTTGTGTTTAAAACCGTTTGATAGTGAGATTATATTGGAGCCAAGAGTATGCCTGAATCTATAACCTACTCTACTGTAATGCAGTACAGCTTATTAAAACAACAATGTCTAAGATTGTGGGGTCAAAATTTTGTCTTAAAATTCCATGGGACATTTACTTTGTCTCCTTATAACCCCACAAACATGGGAAGTTTTCTCTTTTAATGTAACAGCTAATTCAAACATCAGGGGTATATTTAATTTTGCGGGCTCAGGCCTGTGTGTGATGAAACAAAAGCCCTCATAAACACAGGAGAGAATTGCCACGTCCTGGTCAGGCCCTGGGAACTCAGTGAAGAGTGGAATGAATATGGAAAAAATATGTTGTCCTTTTCTGGGTGCTGGCAATGTGTCCAGCAGTGGAACCAGTGCCTGAGGAGATGGAGCTGCTTTCCCAAGGAGCCCATAATTTACATTATGCAGAGGACAGCAGGCAGGATGTTTCTTGGAGTGTGTCAGCAGCACCATCCCAGGTCAGCAGGGGTTCTGGAGCACAGAAATGCTGCAGGACATGGCAGTACCCCCACCTGGATGGCTGAATGTGCCTGGTGGGGTCACACCCCACCTCTGGCAGCACACTCCTGTGGGAGAAAGGTGCATCACCTCCTCACGTACTGCTGTCTGCTGCTGGAGGAGGAACACAAACACCTTTACTCCTCAGGCACTTTGCAAGTTTTTTTCAGTAGGGAGGATGAAACTGCCAGAATTAAGAATTTGGCCAGGTAGCTAGAGATACTGTTCCTCTTCTGTCAAAAACAGTCACAGGAACTGCAGTGAATACAGCTGGCAGAGGGGCTAAAAATAGCACCAAGCCCACTAACATTATATCGAAATATTGGTTCAGCAGTGATTAATTCTCTGCTTCTCACCACCCAGTATTGAGCTGTTGCAGCTCCAGTGTCTTCCTCAGCCTCTCAGCAATATAGAATGTGGCTTGTTAAAACCAAAAAGTCTGCTTTGGGTAACTAAAATGTAATTTGTTTTCTATGCAAGAAAACACGTACAAAAGTGAGTTATGGAATTTCTGCTGTGGGCAAGGGAAAATTCCCCCTCTCCCTGCTGACAGGCTGGGAATCTTTCCTGTGGCTCCCAAACATTTGCAGCAGCTGGCATGGTCTGAGCTGGGAGAGCTCAGTGTCTTGCAAGGTTTGACTGGTCCTGAAGGGCCAGGGATGAAGGGGAAATAGGCTTCAGTAGCAACTGGCTTGTCATGTCATAAGCAGCCTGAAAGCTGGTTTTCCACTAGAAGTGGACAAGAGGAATCTCTTCTCTATTAACCTGGGTGAGATTATGGAAAGCTACTTTGCCTTGATATGGAGTAAAGTGCAGTAAAAAGACATGCTGTGTGTTACTTTCTATGAAATATAAACTATGGCCAGATGAATTGCTGGTGCAATCAGTTTAGGTATAATGAATAAAAATGAAATTAAGCCAGTCAAATATTTAATATTGACAGAACAAATAATTGATATAATCTAAAATAAAGGCAAAACAAATGTGCCAGATATCTAGGTTTCAGAGTAAGCTTTCTCTTACTTTTTTTTATCTTGTATTGACACATCACATTGAAATGCCTGAGATACCAGGAACTTGTGGATGGTTCACTGTATCCAAATTAAAATTGTGTCTTAAAGGGGATTATTATTCTTGGAGCTCCTGAGGCCTCCCAGTACTGGAACTCTTACAGCAGACAGTTTGTGGTGAACAGCAGCAATCCCAAAAGCATCTGTTCACTATAGAGCAAAGATGTTCACTGCCTTAGGGGAGGAAGGGGTTGGTACTTCACTCTGTGCATGTTTTCAGCTAGAACAATGTAAAGGTTTTGTACAAAGTCTGAATACAGTTTGCATTCATTTGAGCTTTCATTACAAAAGGAAAACTTTCACAAGGACTGAGAAGAGGTGAAATTGAATCTGAAACTAGGGCACACGACCAGAGGATGCAGGAAGAGAAAAATTTAGAGCTAACTCAGTCATATCCAGGCCAAAAACTTCCTGCTGAAGCCCGAGATAAAAGTGTTTGTATAAACTGGCAGTGGTACTGTACCAGCATAAGGGTGGCCAAAAAATATTTGCTGTGATGCAGATTTCTAGAAGTGTCTGAAACAAGGCCCAGTTATTTTTCTTTGGCCTGTAAGTTGAATCCTTCAGTTTGCTAGTCACCTCCTACAGGATTATAAATCCTTCCAGATTCTGTTGGCATCAGAGAAACTCAAGGACAGTCAACACTCTCAGGATATATTTTTTCAAAGCACTCAGCATTAAATTAAATGGTTGCCAGGCTGGCTAATATTGAGTGTCTTGAAAAATCTATCTGTAGCTACAAGTTATAAATATCAACTGTTTTGTAATAATTTTTGAAAACACAGAGGAATGCTATGGGAAGAGGCTCCAGGGCCCAGGAGCTCTCAGCCAGGGAGAGAGGTCAGGAGCCTGCCCCACTCATAGTGCCAGCCTCTCATTTTCCATCTACACCTGTGTACTTGGCAACATGAGGCTGCCACGGTCAAAGCAGCACAGACAGCATCCTTTGAAATCATTGTTGTAAACATTTTAAATCTTGTTGTCAAAATCAGATGCTATGTTTTAATGACAAGCTTTGTAACTTGCCATTCACTTGTCCTGGCTAAGGACAAAGCTTGGA